>VWZW01003573.1:406773-459573 GCA_013397115.1 Edolisoma coerulescens | reverse complement strand
ATATAAAGAAAAACTTCTACCTTCCATAAATACATCATACATAAAATACGCTCCCAAAATACATTCATGCATTTCCCCATCCAAGATCCCTGCTTGTACCCAAAGTGTCTAAGCTGGGAAGGGCAAGGCCTGGATTCAGGCTCGTGTTTGCAGGTGGCTCCAAACCCAGGTGAAGGTGCTGGGGTGGTGTTGGGGTTGCATCAGTGGGTCTAATCCTGCCTCCCTGGAAAAACAGGGCTCTCCTGCACACTGCGCCCCATCAAAGCTGCACCAGCTGCCCATCCACAAGCAGCCAAAAGTCACCACCCATCTCACCCGTATCACTTTTAGTTTTTCCAGCAGTTACTAGAGATAGAAACAGAATCATAGAATGGTTTGGGTTGGGAGGGACCCTAAAGAGCATTTTGTTTCAAACCCCTGCTGCGGGAAGAGACACCTTCAGCTAGACCAGGCTGGTCAAAACCCCATCCAGTCTGGCACTGAGCACTTCCAGGGATGGAGCAGGACATGCACAGTCTGTCTCAGCACTAAACAGGGGCTGCAAAACAAGGGATTTGGAAGGTCACCAAGTGGCTTTGGTGGGAGGGGATCTGTGAATGGAAGAAGCTGCTTTCCTCCATCGACCTGAAGATCGACCATGCTTCCAGCACCACCATCCCTGTCTGCAACGGGAACACTCTGAGAGTCAGTCCTTTGCTAATGAAGGAAGCAAATGCCCCTTCTGTGTCCATTTGTGAAAGCATAAATACACAAAACATACAAAAACATCTACAAAGTAATTCTGAGTCGGAGCTGGCACACAGGGAGCACCAGCTTTGCAGCTCAGTGATGTCGGTCCTGTCCCCTGTGAACGCGGGCACACAACGCAGAACTCCAGGGGCTGGTCACAGCCTCCCCTGGGGATGCTCCTGGATCATGTGGCTGTGCAAACACCGGCAGGCCAAGCACCAGCCTGGCCTGATCTGCACTGAGAGGGAAGCCAGACTCACACATGCCCAAATTCCACTTCTGCCCCTCAGAAAGGTCCTGATCAGTATCGCAAGAGCACATTCAAAGGTCATTTCGGGAACGCTGCCCTCTCTACTTGCAAGCAGGCCAGGTACAAGCCAGCATCCCCTTCCCACAAGGCAGTCCTGTCCCTCAGGCTACTGGTCTAGAGACAAACTAAATTCACTCCAACCTTTCCATTTACCCAAACCCACCGTCTTTACAGAGCAACCCAGGAGAAGCATTGCATAGATCTGTATCTCACGTCTTCCCACGCCCAGCAAACAGCAAGAAGCTCAAGTTTTGCACAGTACATTACAAAAGGCTTTACTTTTAAACAACACAAATGAAAAAATGGAGTGTCACCATGGTGTAAACCCTGCAATGAGTGAGGCAGTGAGTGTACAGTGCTCGGCAGCTCTGGGGATGGCTGCCCGTAGTGTACTGATGGATTTGCTAATCAAATCTCTTCTCCCAGTAATAGGAACTTGCATAATGAGAAGCTGCTCCTGAACAGAGTGATTCTGACAGAGAGGAGGACACTGCCAGGGCTGTCTGCTTTGCATGCAGCAGTTCAGGGGCCAGCTGACCCCTTTGCAATGCAGACTGCAGGACAGCAGTGCTCCTCCCAGGCTTGGGAAGTCCTGACAGGAGTTTTGCTACAGTTGGCTTTACGATTGAGATATTCAGTACAGTTGGCCCAGATCCTCTGGTGGTTTAAACCCCACATGCTCCATTGGAGTTACCAGTAATTATTTCCAGGAGTGGAGAACGTGGTCCTGGCTTGTCACAGACACAGAATAAAGCTACAGTAGCCCTTTCTTTAAATAAAATTAAATAACTGCACGTGGCACCAGCGCACAACTTTAAATGTGCTTCTGCCGTTAAGAAAATAGCAAAGCACACCAGTGGTTAATTAAATTATTTATCTTCAACTAAAAAAAAAAAAATTAAAATATTACTGTTGATTTAAAAACCCCTTGGGATACTGCATAACATCTTCTTGTGGTATTTCTGGCTGAGAAAGTCACTTGCACGTGGACAGCACTATATATCCTCTTCAGCTGGCAGTGAAGCCTTGTGCTCCTGGAGGTCACTGGTGCCATTTTCGGATGCATCTGAGCTGCCTGGAGCTGACTCTGGGGGTGGGGGTTTGTAGAGTAAACAGGCGACTATGAAGAAGGTTGTCCCGAGCACCTGCAGCCATGAAGACACCCCGTTACTCTCTGCTCTCCCCCAAAACCAGGTGCCCACCCCACATCTCCAATGAGCTTTGCTGACCAAGCTTTGGGGAGGTGGGGATGTTGGCCAGTCTGGGCAGCAGAGCCACACACACAGAGCTGGGCAAAAATCTGAATTTAGCCATCACCAAAGCAATGGGAATTTGGAAAAGTTCAGCCCCACACGGACACCTGGAGCACAGTGCTGCACGAGCCAACACTGCCTCAGCCTTTTGCTGGAAGGCTTCTGAAAACCTCTTTATCACAGCAGCTGCTAAACACTACTATCTAGGGCAAGTGCTTGTTTGGGAGCAGTTAAAATGATGGTTTTCTGCTAATAAATAAAACCCACAGCTCTAAGCTCTCTTATTTTCCAGCAGTGACTGGGGAATGGTTATTTACAGCCTGCCCACAATGCCATCCCTCACTCTCACTAACACACTGCACTTAAGATATTTTACTCCATTTCTAGCAAAAGTCACTTTGGTTGCTGTTGGAAGGAGGTATTTCATATGGTGCAATAGAAGCTGTAAGCCCAGAAAATAATGGGAATTTAACAGAATGATGGTGTCTGGAGCACCATTACCTGATGAGACGCAAACGGGGCTTTTGCCTTCCCTGAGAAATTTCTTGTGTGAAAATTTAATTTTGTCTGGGGGTGGGCCAGATCAAGCCAATTTTGTAAAATTCCTTCCCAGAGCAAAACGTTGTGTCCTAAAGACCTGGTTGCTTTATCAGGGAGTGGAGCTAAGCAGCAGCATCACCTTGTAGACCAGTCCAGCGACGAGGGTGTATCGGCTCATGGCCGAGTTCTGGTACACGTAGCAGGAGCCCTGCTCGCCACACTGGTCCTGCCAGAGCAGGCAGGATTTATCAATCATGGATCCAAAGGCGATGGGGCCTGGGATGCCTCCTGTGGGCAGAGAGAGGGGACCTTCAGTCTGGGCAGCACCAAGCCTTGCAAAAGCCTTTGACTTGCACCAGCCCTGCAAGTCACAAGGTGCTTGCAGGAAAGCACCAGGCTCTGCTGATACCATGATTAAGAGAACTCATCCTGCAGCATCCAGAGCCACAAGATATCAAAAATACACTGAATTTCAAGATGTGAGAATCCAGCAGGTCTTTTGGCCATCGTGACCTACATGTTGCACAAGAGCCAAAAGACACTCACAGGAGCTTCAACACCTCTGCTCCTTTTCCTTAAAATAAGGGCACATCAGCAGGACATTGAACCTCTGTACTTGTGACGTGTTACAGAACCCTCCACCCAGTTTGCAAATCACATGCAAAGGGAGTTAGGTTGTCCTGGATGACAGCAAATGAAAGAAAGCATCTTCCTTTCAGCAGTGTGTGTCCTGCTCCCTTCTTTTCCAACCCAGAGTGTCTTATTCTTGGGTGACAGCATGACACACGCCCCCCAGAACCACCAGACCATTCTGGTGTGCAAACTCCCTCTGCTCCATACCTAGTGTTCGTACCACAATCCACTGGATCCCGAGTGCAAAGGACCTTTGTCTGTCGGAGACACACCTGGGGAAAAAAGCAGTTTGTTTAAAAATGCTGCCAGGCTGCACCTCCCTGCCTCACAACTCCAAATCCTCGAGTCCAGCACACCTGGGACCTCCATGCCCTCTGGGAATTTAGGATCACCCCAGTGCAATGTCCCCCAGTCACTGCTGTAAATGTCTGTATCCCATGTCAGAGGATAAAGCTTCCAATGCTGAAATTTGCTTTCCCAGCTATACTGGGATGGGAATTAGTCCTGCTGTCTCCAGGCTGTCACTAACTCAGTGGCTCCCATCACACCTTTTCCATGCTTGATCCAGCAGGATAAAGCAGAGAGGAGGATATTGAGGCTTCTTGCAGTGCTGGCAGAGGACAAGGCCATCCCGTGCTTACCTCAGAGTGGCAGTCAGGGCAGGAATGCTGCTCAGGAAGGTGAAGAGGATGACCACGAACATGAAGCACAGGAGCAAGGGCCTTTTTGCACAGGAGGAGGTGCATTTCCCTGCCTCTGCATCACCAGGACCAGGCAGGAGGGCTCTGTCAACACAACTACACTCGTGGTAGACCTGGGAAAGAAAGGCTGGTGGGGGCTCTGCTGAGGAGAGCATGGTGACAAAGCTTTAAAAATAAGAGATTCAGGGAGGGCAGAAAGCAGCTGGTTAGACTCCCAGAATGAAGTGGAAATCAAGCTGCATTCTCAACACACCTCTGTTTCCAAACAGGTCCATTAAGTGAGGGAAATAACTCTGCCAGGCAGCCCTTGAATGCTGAGTATCATCTCTACCCATCCTAAGCATGAGCAACATGTTGGAAGGATGAGGAGGTGCATCATGTTCATTCAAGACCCAAAATGAGCACTGGGACAGAAATCAGGTGCTTACCAAGCTCCCTGCCTGCCTGGGTGATTTTGCATGGATTTCAGCACAGTTTGACCCAGAATGAGGCAAAGATGATTGGATACACAAGAGAAGAAAAGCAGGGTGACCTCATGGTACCTTCTGCCTTCATCCCACATGTACCTGAGAGCATCCACCCTGCCCTGGCTGATTTTACATTGATTTGCAGCAAAGCTCAAACCTTTTGCAGAGTCAGCCAAACCACTCCAGAGATGTGCCACCATCCTGTTCATCCACAGTGCTTTCAGACCTACCTTCTTGCCCTTCCTGAGGTTTTCAGACACCCTCTTGCAGCCGGCGTGGCAGGGGGAGTAGTACATGATGCCATCAGTGCCACAGACAGGGCTGTAGGTCTCCTGCAAACAGCCACACTGGGCATTGCAGGCTGCTGTCAGGTTGAGGTGCCCACCTGGCAAAGCACTGAGGGAAACACAGGAGCAGTCGGTGAGCAGCACTTTACAGCAGGAAATGAGGAGAGGAAGGGACAGTGGGAGTTGTGATGGATCCCCAAGGAGCATCAAGCCCGGCTTGGAAAGGCTTTCATCCCACCAAACTTTAACCATGCCCTGGAGCTCTCTCTTCCCACTGCCACCAAGGGAGTTTAAGTGACCAGCTCTTAGGGTGACACTTGCATTTGGAGAGGAGATTCCCACTTTTGGTCCAGTTTATCCCACTGGATAGAGATGGGGGCTGCTGCAAAGGCAGCTGTAGAGTGGAGCATCTCCCATTCTGGTGCTGCTGATCTTCCCTCCCCTACTAACTCGGGAGCCTCTTCTATAAACTCCATCTCATTGAAAAACTTAGGACATCCATTTTCTGTGTCTCAACCTCAACATCTGCCTGTAGGACTGACCAGACACCAACTTTCATCCCCAGCACATCCACACATGACTGCCACCAGCACTGTGTGTTTGGAGTTACCCTTTTATTCTGACCAGAGCCCCTCAGGACAGACAGAGTGGTTGTTGTTACCTTCCATTGTACATCTGGGTTACTCCTGCCATGGGCATGTTAGGGCAGTGGATAAAAAAAATGAATATGGCCAGCAGACTCGACACTGTGCAAAGCAAACACAACTTGATGATTCCTGAACAGCGCAGTTTAAATTTATTCACGAGGAATCCCCCCAGGAATGTGCCTCCCCCTCCAGCAGGCACGACCAGATAACCTGAAAAAGAAGGGGAAAAAAAACCCCACAAGTGAGTTTAGAAATGTCAGCCAGGAGTTTTCAGGTTTGAATACATTAATTGCAGCGTGTTTTGCATAAAAATGACCCCTTCTTTTCTGTGTGGCTTCTTGGTGGGAGTTCAGTGGATGTTGCTGTAGTAGGTGGTCCTCTGTAACAGCTCAGGTAATGTGGCATGAGCCTGGTAAGGCAGCTTTTCCTACCCAGAGATCTTAAAACTGACCCTTTGAGGAGCACATCATGAGTGCTGATGCTTGTTGGACACCATTCCTTGGTCTATGTTACGGCATTTACACGAGGATTCTCCCAGTTTCTGGATGCTGACAAAATATCTCCCCCAGCTCTGATATTCCTTGTCAGAGGAAACGTTTAGTCAGTGTTTCCTGGTGATGCACTAGGAGGAACTACAATTATTTTGCCTGCCTCTAGAGGGTAACAGATGGCTACAGAAGTGACACATTTCCTCCTGATGTCAGTAGATGCAGCTCTGGAAATGCACTGGGTGTAGGTGTGCTGATAGGAAATGATCCTATCTAACAGCTGAAGAGGATAGCCAGTCCATAACTAAACTGCAAAGCATTTGTCTCCACTCTAAATGAGCTAAAAGAGCTCTTCTATTAGTTGGCAAAATGAGAAAACACTGCAAAAACACAGTTTCCTTACCAAAAAAGGTGGCAGCTTCAGAGGCACTTAAACTAAACTGAGACTCCAGGAATTTGGGTCCAAACGTGGACATCCCAGCAATCAGGGTCGCTTCCGTTGCTCCTGCTAAGCAGAGGAAGATGAAGGTGGGGTTCTTCAGAAGTAGCAGCACTGATCTGGGGAAGATAAATATATTGGAAATGAATTACTGATTTCAGGCACATTTGGATTTCAGGTCTGCCCCTAAGTCAGAAGGATCACATGTCAGATGAGGCAGCATCCCATCATCCTGCAACTCTTTGAAAGGAAAAATACCAAAAGGGAGCTAATTGGGAAAGAGCTTTTCCAGTCAGTGACACAGAGTGTATGTGTGTGATGTAACTCACACTAAGGGCAGCCATGACTTGTACGTGGATGATTCCAGCAGTAATTTTCCAACATTTAGGGTCAGGCTGAGTGTTTCCTCTTCCTAAACGGGGCAATACTGAAAGGACGTTACCCCTCATCAAATCTCCACCATTTCAAGGTTTTATTAGTCCCTGTTGGCAGATATTTTGGGACTCCTGGCTCAACCAAGAGCAAAGTTGTGCTACATCCTCACACACACACACGTTACTCATGCCCCCACACTCTCAGAACAATAACAACTCTGATAACCATGGATGTTTCGTAACTCAGGGGAAATACCAAGCAAGCCTTTCTATATGGAGGAAACACCTCCAAGACACCTGAAAAGCAGAAAGCAATCTTTCTGCCTCAACCTAAGCACAGTTTTACTCGAAGCTTAACGTATAAATTGAGTAACTCCATTTTATTTCGACCCACTGGGATTTAGGAGAGAGCCGCAGATATGCCTGAAAAATTGCCATGTGTCATTTGTATGCAGATCCAGCAACAATTCCATCCCTGAGATGCAGAAAGGCCCTGGGGCACAGGGAATGGTCTCAATTACCCCTCACTATCTCGGATATTGGACTAAGAGGACTGACACTGCTTTGCCGGGGACGTTCTGTAACGAGCTTTGAATTCTGCCCCATGACTTTCCCCAAGCCCAGCCCAGATCTGTGCCATGGGTTATCCCATTCCTGGGATGGGTACAAATCCTGCAACAGGGATGCCAAGGGATGCTCTCTGAGCAGAAAGGCACAGCCACCACCTCCTGCTCTGCTGGAAATGTGAGATCAGAGCAAAGCTGCCTTGGTACAAGTGAGTGAGAGACGTGCTGAGGCTCAGAGGCAGATTTATGCAACTTAACTCACATGAAGTGGAGAATTTCATTACATCAAAAGAACAAAGAAGCTGAAAGACAGAAATACCACACATTCCTACACTTTGATTACAGGGAGCTTTACACTGCCTAGCTCTTGGGATTAGTTTAATGTACTATTTTATTTTCCAGATCTTTTTGACTGTGCCTAATTTGGAAGCACAAAGCCTAATATTTTGGTGAGAAAACGCTTGCAGATCTTGTGGCTGAGGCAGAAAACAGACAGTGCCTTCACCTTTTTACAGAGAAGAGCTGCTCCCTGGCACTAGTGTGACTTTGTGCCCTTTGCCCAAAGGATGCAGGCTGGACTTGCAAGTAGGAAAATGCAAAGGAACTCATTTCAGCACTAAGAATAAGGATTTACTCACTTCATTTAATCTGTCTGAAGACAGAAGATGTAGTTGTGAGGAGCTATGGCACATAAAACCTTACCAAAGACAACACAAACATTTTAATCACATCAGTAGGACTTCAAACACACCCAGAAATCACCCAGCTCTTGAGCAGCCTCGGTAGTGCCCAGTTCTTGCAGCCAAAGGGATTTCAGGAGGCCCAGCACTGCACCGAGAAGAATCCCACCACCTAAAAAAGCCAACCCTCCAAGTCTTTACTGATATGGGCACATATAGGAACTCTTTCATCACATACTGGTTCTCTGGGTAGGTTGGGACCACTGTACGGCCAGAGCCTGCTCCTCTGAGAAACACTGGCACACCCAGGACACCCCAGACTGTACCAGAGCACAGACACAAGCGAATGAGTCATTAATAAATGGATATTTATGCAATTTTACAGCACGTGAATGGGGGCTTTTCCAGCACACAGTGACACCCACTGTCACCACCACCTGGGGAACAGAGGGCAGCACGTGCATCCCACAGGGAACACAAACCAACCTCCCTTTGCAACGCAGGGAAGCTGCAGAAAAGCCATGAAATGAAACTAAGTCTCACCCTGCACCTAATCCAAGAGTGATCAGTGAAATATTGACCACAGCTCCTCGTGCTGAAGATCAGGGCTTGCCAGAGCAGGGAGGGATCCTCACAAACTCCACCCTGCAGCTTGCAGGGACAAAGCCTCCTCTCCTGGTACAGCTCTGCATTCCCCTTTGAGTCCCTCTGCTCTGACAGGAGGGCAATCATATGGAACCAGAGAAAGGAAAAAGCTGTTTTATCAGGCCTTTTCAGCCCGAGAGCTAAGACAGAAGTCTCTCCAGGGCAGGGGATTAGGCTGTATGGGCTGCATTCCTGTAAGCTCCTGCTCTCAGGCAGCACTGTGAATGCAGCAATTCATTAACCTCACTTAGAAAGGACCTGATGGCATGGAACAGTATTTTATTATTTCATCAGTATTTCTGCTTATCTTTGTGAGACTGTCACTGTCCGTGCTGTGAGGAAATGTGTAGCACGCCATCCCTGACTAAAACAAAAGGAACAGTGAGTGTCCTTTGGCCTCACCCTCCAGCCTGGTCCACGTGTCCCCAAGAGCTGCCTGCACAGATGGGATCTCCTCTTTAATGCAAGTTTCCAGAGTAGAAAGCCTGGAAGGCACTTCCCTTTTATTAATCAAAACCAGGGACCACAAAAGTCTGTTGGATTCTTGCTTTCAAACGAAAACCACGCTGAGGTCTGGGCTGATCTGAATTGTCTGATACAAGTTCCCACCTCTGGGTATTTGTTATTCAGGAACGAGGTGTGAAAGAAGATGCTCCTGGAGGAGGAGTGTCTCTGTTCCTGCTGTCAGACAGCAGAAACAGTGGGAGCTTTGTTCCAGACAAGCGAGAAAAGCATCAGCCACTGGATTTCATCCCTCTCTGCTGCCCCGTTTGTGTTGGTTTTAGTCACAGCCTTATCGTTATTTAAATGCAGGTTTTGAATTCAATTTCCGTGCGGAGAACAAGCCATGACCTCGGAAAATGGCACCCGGTCAAGAATGCCATTTAATAACAGTACTGAAATCTGTTCAATGTAATATTCTTCATAAAACTGCCTTAACCCCTGGTAAATTTCCTAGGAAGTCTCCAAGAATTTCAGATGGGCGTGAGTCCTTGTGTTGACACAACACAGCTCGACCGGTGCTGCAAATTCCCGTTCTGAGCACCTGCTCCCATTCTCCTCTGCCAGCACAACAGAGACCACAACTAAAGCTCAGAAGTAACTGCTGGCAGCAGCCTGGGGTTTGGCAACATGGTTTGCCTTTGCAGGGAGCAGCCCTCACACATGGATAAAATCTCCTCCCTAAAAACGGTCCTGGGAGAAATAATAAAAAAAAATAAGGAAGATCCCCTTATTGACTGCAAGCTCCAAGAGGAATCAATACCCTGGTATCTCTGCAACATCCAGAGCCTCCATGCCAGCTAACCCCAAGCAGTAAATAAAGCAGCGCCTCTTCCCCTGCCTTCCATTTAAATACAACTCAACACAACAAAAAAAAAATCATAAAATATTTCAAAAATCCATAACAAAAACCTGTGGTTAAAAGATCACATTTTATTTTGGCCACTGCTTTGTTCCCATCACAGAGCCCAGCAGCAGCTCAGGATTAAGCAAGTTGCTGTGTCACTGCCTTGCTGGAGAGATAAGAAGTAGTAACACACAAAAGGTGCTGGAAGATGTGAAGGCAAAAGAAAAAGAAAGGAAACTAAGAATAAAAGAGAAAGGGAACTGAAAGTTACAGTGTGGTGTATCTTGTTCCCTGGATTTGGAAAGGAGCTGTGAGAATCACAGGGCCTGTTTCATCTCGTTTCTCATTAAAAATGACAAAACGGGAATCTAACACAAGTAAAAATAGAGGAAAGGAAAAAAGCCTCGTGGGGCTGTGGAGGAGGAGCCGTTGGAAAACACAAAATTGGGCCAGGTGAGGCCAGGCAGAAGCAGACAGGCAGAAATAATGCTGCTGAGGAGAGGGAGGAGCTGGCAATGCCTGGGCATCTCCTATCACCTAAAGCTTGGCATCGAGCCACTCTTGGTGAAACTCAGCATGTGGCACAGGACTGCAGGTGGATGTGAGCTTCTGAAAACCCACATGAGACCAGCCACTTGTCCCCTGCTCCCCCAGTTCTAGCTCAGCCTCTTTGCCAAGGGCTCCCAGACCTTGACAAGACCAGGCACTTTCACACCTCCTCTGCAAGAAAGGGTCATTGCTCGAAGATGGGCAAAACCTTTGAGCTGGCAGGGCTGAAGGGAAGCTCAGCTGGGGCTCATTACTCTCTCCCCTCTGGGGAGGGCTCCCTAACCTCTGCGTGGGGTGGTTTTCTCACCGAGGCAGATCTTTCACTGTTTTCCCAAAGTCCGGATCCGACGCTTTTTTGTGGCTCCCATCCTTTAGCTGATGAGCCTCTGACACCCTCATGACGATGTAGCGCTGGGATCCTGGAAATGAGAGGCAAACGGGATCGAGGAGCGCGTCAGGCACGGGATGTGGAGGGTACCGAAGCCGTGGATTTGCAGGGGGAAAATGCAACGTGACATCCTCCCTCCGCCAACAGCTGCAAGGGAGAAGCAGGAACAGCGGCAGATGGAAAGCCAAGGGGGTGAAATCCATTTAGGAATTACATGGGAAGCTCCTCCTTTGCTCCCGAGGCCCCAGCTACACCCGTGCACGAGGATGCAAGCCCCAGGGCGAGCGGGAGCCCCAGCCCCAATTCCCGAGCCGCGGTGGAGCCCCGTACCTGGGAGGCGCTGGGGGTAGCCCAGGATGGGGATGGAGATGAGCAGGGAGGCGGCTCCGGCCCCCAGGAAGCCAATCCACCAGGCCCCCACCCACAGCGTGTTCTCGGGGGCCATGTCGATCCTGCAAGGAGCGAAGGCACAGGGACACAAGGGAGAGAGGCGGTGGTTGGAGACGGAGCGGGGCAGCTCCGTGTGCCTCTCGCCGAGGCTGGCACGGGCCAGGGGACACACGGGGGGGTGACAGCGAAGGGAACTGAGCAATCAGATGGGCATGCCACGTCCACCATCCCTCCTGCCACAGCACAGCACTGCCTTCCTCACCAGAGAGCACAGCACTTCACAAGCCCAGGGAATCACACCGTTTCGTTCTCATTTAATCTCTGGCTTGCACATTCACCTCATCTCTTTTCAGTCGTGCTTTGAGGGTTGCCAAGATCCTTGTTCCACCCCAAAAACACCCTTTGCAATAAAACTGGTGGAAATAACCCATTTCTTTCCCTGGAAACCCATTCCCCCTTTTTAAACCATTCATCTGGTCTAGTAAAAGATGTCCCTGCCTCTGGCAGAGGGGCTGGAGCTCGATGATCAGTAAGGTCCCTTCCAACCCAAACCATTCTATGATTCTATGATCTACCAAAGAGCCTGTAAGGAAAGAAGAATAAATTACAAATACTCCGAAGCAAGGAGGGACTGAGCATCCTGGTGGGATGACTGGGAGGGCGAGCAGCACTGCTGGGAGCACTGCCTCATCAGGGAACTCATTCAAAAAATTCACCTGCTGCTCATACGCTCATTAGCACAGGCAGTGCAGCGTGAGGAAGGATTTAAGCTGACAGGTTTGTCAGCAATTTCCCTCCAGCAGCAGCACTAATGCAAACTACCCTTCCAACCTCTCCCCCCTGCAGACACACCACCCAACACCCCAGGCACACTTCCACCCAGCCACCAGCTCATTCCTCCAGATCATTGTCATCATTTTTTCTACCCCAAAGGAAACACAGAGCAGAAAGGGAAAGGAACAAGATTTTTTTTTAACAACTTACTCTCTGCCAATTTCAGTATAAATATTTAGAAACATTCCTCCTACCAGATAACCCGCTGCAGGCCCAAGGATTGCAGCAGTGTAGAAAACAGCTGAAAGGGAAAACAAGTCGTGTTAGACAACCAGCAGTGCGTCAGCCAGGGATCCCCAGCCCGATTCCCTCCTGGATGCAGGATGCTCAGCCTCTGGCTGCCTCACATCCTTCCCCCTAAACCACCAAGACACAAATCCAGATCGTTCCAAGAAGTTTTCCTCTCACGCTTCTGTTCCAGGGAAGCTTTTGCATCCATCCTGGGAAGTTTTATAGTATGGGGCAGGCAAAATTGGTTCAGTAATAAACCATATTTAGCAAGGATGCATCTGATCCCACTGCCACATCCTGACTGCCACAGCAATGAGCAGCAGGATTCTCTCCCCACGGACAACACGAAATGTTGAACTCCATTGAACACTGAACCAGCACCACTGGCACTGATTTCAGTTTGCTGTTTAAACCACGACACATGGAAAGATCATCAGCAAGCTGATGATCTACTTGTGATCGCCTTCCCACACTTCACAGCCTTCTGATACAGCATGGGAAGACTGATACATCTTGAAATTGCTAAAAGATCACCCTTTTGGCTTTTTCACCAATAGGACTGGAAGTGTTTGGCAGCTGCTGACTGACCAGTGATCCAGAGGAGTGAGCTGAGCATCTTCTCTTGGCTGTGCTTTGCACCAGCAGTAGCTGAGCAGCCCAGAGACCATCCCTGCTGTGCTGAGGCCTAAAGGGGTGATGATCTAAAGATTTAGATTAGATATAAATGATGGTGATAAAACACTAGCACAGGCTGCCCAAACAGGTGGCGGATGTTCCATCCCTTGAAACATTCAAGGTCAGATTGGACGGGGCTCTGAGCTACCTGATCAAGTTCAAGGTGTCCCTTCTCATTGGACTAGATGACCTTTAAAGGTCCTTTTGCACCCAAATCATGCTGTGATTCAGTGTCCCCTCACATGGATGGGGTATGGCCTCATGGCTGTCTGCCAGAGATGCTAATGCCACACGGGCTGGCCCCGTGCCAGGAGCAGGAGGCGCTCCCCATCTACAAGGCATGAGCTGCGGGAGGAAAAACACCCAAGCGAGCTCACAGTTTTCCTCCTGGTAAATAACGAAAACCTCCCCAACAGCTGCCCCGTCCTTCTGATTTCCACCTCGCCCCTCATCAGGAACAGAAGGCTGAGCAGTGAGGGGAGAGGTGCTCCCAGTGCGGGCTGGCCAAGGCAGAGGGTCCATCATCCCTCCCTGCCATCACCCTGCCCACGGGCTGGAGCTCCCTTCAGCCCCACTCACCAATGTACACAGGGGAGTAGTTGGTCTTCACGTTTTCATCTAAGTAGGTGACGCCGAGCGTGTAGAGCGGCGTGGCTCCCATCCCGTGCAGGAACTGCCCCAGCATGAAGACAAACCTGTAGCCGGAGAGGCTGGAGGCAGCCTGGGAGCAGGGCAGGCTCTGGTTGCCCCCGCAGACGCCCACCTCGGCTGCCGAGCGCGCCTCGTACCGGCCCGTGGTGAAGTGGGGCAGGGCGAAGAGCAGGGAGCCCAAGCCCATGACCAGCACCCCCCAGCCCAGCCAGCGGGGCTTGTGGCCGTTCCCCCCAAAGTAGCTGACAAAGGTCAGGCAGACGCAGGCCGCGATGTCGTAGGAGCTGGCGATCAGCCCGCTCTGGTAACTGCGCAGGTCGAAGCGGCGCTCGATGGAGGTGATGACGGTGTTGATGAAGCCGTTCACGGTCATGCCCTGCAGGAAGGAGGCCACGCAGAGGAAGAACAAGACCCCTTTGGATGTGTTGCAGAGCTGCAAGCAGCCGGGGGTGAACCCCCCCCAGCCGCAGGCCAGTTCCTCCCCTTCAGCAGACACGTATTTAATCCCTTCTTCGAACGGCGTCTCCTCCTCGGCCGGGGTGGGGGAGCAGAGGGGCTCGGCACAGGAGTCGGAGGGGCTGGGAGCGCCCGAGGACGCGATGCCGTTGCTCAGGGGGGTACTGCAGCCATCCCTCCCACCCACCGCAGCCAAGGTCCGGCCGGCCTCGCCGGGGCGAGGGGATGGGCAGGAGAAGTCGAGGGCCTGAGTGAAACAAAAGCCATTTTCTCTGGTGGAGTTCTGGGGCATTGCCATGAACGGGAATGCAGAGTCCAGTGGCAGATTGAGGTGGGCTGGTGGTCAGGGTGGCTTCGTGGGGCATCGAGGACCAGCCTGTCCAGGAGAGGCGATTTTCAGCACTTACTTCAGTAGGGAGACGGTGAAGGTCTGAGCCAAGACCATTCTGACCTGTGCAAAGAGAATTTTTACACACCTTTATAAAAAACCATGCTCAAACCCCTCAAATATTCTTTTTCCTTTTTTTTTTTTTTAAACAAGTATAAGCATTTCACTGTGCAGTTCAGCTGGTCATGTGCCCTCCACCACGGGATGTGCTGGTACCCCAGGTGTCAGGGCATCACTAACATTACAGAAAAGAACAAATCATTCAAGAGCATTAAAGGAAGTGCACCTGGAAGGCAGTCTCCCCACCGACTGAAGCCCCTTATCCCTCCTCTGATAAAGACCTGGTTAGACCCCCACAACCTCCATCCCTCTCCTTCCCCCTGCAGAGAACAGCCCACACAGCTACAAGTTTCCCACTGCTAGAAGTCCTTTGGTCTCTCTTTCACACTCTGCCAGTAAGAGTTTATAATTATCCTGAAAAGTTTCCACAGTCAGATTGATTTTATTCCAAGCCCTCAGATCTGTTTACAACTATTCAGTAAAATCCTTTCTATAACTAATTAGACTACATGCCATTTCAGAGCAGGCTGGAGGGCAGAGGCAGCTGACTCTAACCTGATTACCAATGCAGACTGCCTTCTTTCACCCTGCTCCTGTGCATTGCAGCACTTGACTGTGCCAGCAACCAAGAGTATTTTTCCAGCAACCAAGAGTATTTTTCCTTAAATGCCTTAGCTGAACTATAAATGATGAAAATAATAAGGTTCTCCCTTGAATGCTGGTCTTAAATATGTAACAAATGCTAGGCAAAAAGTCTTTCATTAGAGAGCATCCTCAAAGCATCTTGTATTTCTCAATAATTTTACCAATATCTGTTCATGAGGATCCCATAAAAATGTTCCCCCTGAGACGCCAGCCTCACCAGTAAAGAAGAGGGGAAAAAGGGTGTTTTTTACCCTGATAAAATGAACTATGTTCAGATGGCCGTAACCTGGGAATATTGCAGCCTTTGGTGAAGAATTTAATACTTATCTGTGTGTTGCTGGAAAAAAATGACTGACATTTGCTAGGTAGATGTGCTTCTCTGTACCAGCAGGTCTTGCAGGCACTGGGGCAGGAGGACGTGGCAGAAGGTGATGCCCCAGAGGGGCAGAGAACAGCCCACGTGTGCCACCAAATCTTAAACATTCATGTCAGTAGTGCTACAAAACGTCTGGTCCTTAAAGCAGGTTAAACAAATGAGGTTCAACTTTCATTTGCAAATAATTTTATCTTAGTTATGCTGTCTGGGGAGCAGAGTGCACGGACTATTTCCTATTTTAAGGTCCAGATTTCAGCAGGGATTTGATGACCGTGCAGGGCAGGTGAGCCTGGTGGGCAGGAGGGAACTGCTTTGCAGCTCCACGCTGGACTCCTCCAGGTAACTCCTACCTTAGCTGGCTGAGTACAGCCAGGTAACTTTGATGTGTAAAGTGTAAATGCAAAAACTGACTGCAGGGGTTGAAATTTTGCTGCAGAGACAGACTGTTGAAACATGCTGGCACAAAAAAAAATGATGCCTTGGTGCAAAGCTCTATTTTTTCCACTTTTTTTTGCCTCTCCAGTGTTCTTATGACTCTTGCAGCTCTAAATCTGTTTCTCATCTTTGGATGCAATATTGGGAGCAATAAATAAGCCTGCTTTAGCACTCTGTTAAAGTCAGGAGTGATTATCAGCCGCTGAATCAGGCTCTAAGGGGCGGAATGGCTCATGCTCATGTAAATCAAACGCCTCCTGCACAGCAGCCAGGACTGCAGCTGCACCCTCCTCCTATCAAACTTGTATCAGACTCATGTCTGATGTTACACTTGACTGCACTTGCAAAGAAGGTTTCTTGGCCGCGAATTGATTTTGCTCTCACTGATTTCAGCAGACAGAAGAAGCACATCTCTGTTATTACCTGATGCAGCCAGGAGCTGTCAGCTCCCAAGCTGGCCCAGTTCACCCTGGAGGAAACACTCCTTTACCAGAACTGGGATCTCTCCTTTGATGCTTCATGAATTTATATTGATATTTTGGTATTTCATGAGTCAGGGAAGAGATCACAGCTCTTCATCACAGGTTTTATTTCCCTGGTGGCAGCAGACCCAGGTGACCACATCATCCCCCCTCCAACTTCAGCCACTCTCAGTGAGAGTTAACAACAAACAGGGCAAAACATTTCCAAGAAAGCAACCAGCCTTTCCTCCAGGCAGCAGATGTTTCCCCCACCCAGAAGCCTTCCTAGCCCCAACACCCACCTCCTGTACACGTCCCAGTGGACCTGGGTCAATGACTCGTGCCCAGGTGCCGTGGGCAGGGAGCCCACTCCTGCTCCCTGCTGCCCACCGAGCTGCTTGGCACCTCTTGAAGTATTTATAAACTGCCTGTGACACATTCATTGTGGCTATCAGCTTTCACAGCAGCCATATGCCGCTTTAGAGGACAAAATATAATCTTCAGGGGAAAAAACCCAAGCAACTTCACGCACTTCCTAATCATTCATATTCTTCCGAGCCATCCATTTATTGCCTCCCATTCATCTCTGCTTTTAATGACTCAGCTGGTGATTTCTTGCTTACACTGAATCAGTCCCAAAGCTATTATCTCTCTGCCATAGATTTCCTCATTTTGCTGAAAGATTTCTACTTTTTTTTCCCCACTGTACAGCTGGTTCCAGAGTGCCAACATTATCGAGTCAACATAGCAGAAGTAGGAAGGCAATGAAAGCATATGATTTGTATTTCCTGATGAAATCTGTAAAGACTCCCCACTTCCATAACATTTAGCATTAAATCAATAGTAAAACTTACAAGCTTTTCATCAGGTGATCATTTAAAAAGTCACAGGACCAATTAAAAACATTTTGTATTTCTGCCAAGGACTGTGATGAGATTAATGTTGCAAATTAACTCATAACTGACATGCAAAATAATCCCATTTGCTGAAACATGCCCAATAATAGTTAATCTTCCCCTTCACATCACAGTTTTTGACTTTTATATGATATTATTGTGGCAAATAGCATCTATACATAATTTCTGCTTTCCATAGCTAAACACATTTATGAGTAGACTTAATATTTTTTTTCAATTCTATTGCATACATGGAGATATTTCCTAAGGAACAGGGACAGGGGATTAAAAATGATCAGGAAGTGTACTGTAACACAGGAGGAGCAGCCCCAGGTGATGCTCAGTGGCTGTGATGGGTCTTCTTTATTTTCCTCTGGGTCTCCTCTATTTTTATTTTCCTCGATGTGTGAGTGAGCCTGGCCTTACTGAACATGTATTTAGAATCTGGGATAAACCACATCCAAGTATCAAGCTCACGTTGCTGCAGAAAGGGACAAAGTCATCTGGGTTTGTGCATTTAACTTCTCTCAGTAACACACACCGAATTCTCCTCGGAGAGTTTGGCTTCTGAGGATTAGCAGCACTACTTCTGTCATGGCTGATAAACACCACACGGACCAAGTGTAATCCACTGGCTGCTTTAGGTGTGGGGAAGCCTCCCAGGAGTGAGATAAATCCACATCCCAGTCCTGTGCACAGGGCTCGTCCTTAGGGCACTGGTTCAGTGCAAGGGAGATAACAGCAAGCACGGGATGAGTGAGCTGCTCCTGGGTAACACTGAAGTGTCTTCCTGGCAGCTGAGCAACTTCAGCTCCCACCAAGTGTGAACCTCACATTTTTTTAGCCCACTTTTAAAGAGTATCCCTTTGGATCAGCAATACAGAGGATGCTGCTGTTGTGGGACTGGCACCGGGACCAGACCCGAGTCTTTGGTGAGCAATTCCTGTGGGAACAGCATGGTCCTGCACACATGGGAAAGTTTCAGGAATGAGAAACACACCCAGAGAGCAGCCAGCTGACTGTGTACCCAATGCTGTGCTTACCATCAGTGCTGCAGGGACAGAGGACTGTGAAGGAAGTTCCTAGGAATGGGGGGCAATACGAATATCCTGACCCACCCCTCATGCTTTTACATGATTAGCCCTACTGGAGTCGGAAGCATGGAAGAGAGCAGCAGAAACTGGCTTTGAATTATCACACGAACAAGGACATATTTATAATTAAATAAATTCCAAACAGTAGAGCTTAGCACTCACAAACCCTTTGTATGTTTTCCAAGTGCTTTCCATTCGCCGGGAAATTATTGCAATAATATGCAAGAAATCAGGAAGGTGGCTTGGATAATTTTCAATTAGCTGCTTGAAAATGCTTTGAAGATAAATCTAGCCAGATTTTCTGAGTCTATTTACTTGTTCCAGCTTATCTGTGCAAATACAATTGGCTGCAGCTGCCTCAGACCATCTTTAAAAACTTGCAGTGCCAACATAGAGAGCAGATTTAACCCGGACACTGCTTTTTGCCATGGCACAGATTAACCAGACAAAAGGGTCTTTTATGCTGTAATTCCTAACTCCCCCTCCCCAATGTCACTCTTGCTTGAATGTCTTTTTTCCTACCCATACATTTGGCCAGTGCTGGGAGGGTTTCCACACTGGCACAGCACTCTGCTCTCTATCACTGTCACTGCCCATGGAGCTGGGTGTTTCCAGATACACCACCAGCATTTTCCCAACATCTAGCCCTGCATGGCGTTATTTACCATCATTTGGATTCTTACAACCCATTAAAGAATGTTCTATATTCAGCACACTCTTTCTGCATGAGCTGCTGGTCAGCTCTTCCCAAGGATTACCACTTAGCTCCTACAGCTGTCCCTTCTTTGTTTCCAAGCAGAAGATGCAGACTCAGGCAAATCCTTCATGAGGTAAGAAATTAAACAAAATTAGCAAAACCCAAATAAAGAATGTGAGACATGTGATTCTCTGGTGCTTCTAAAGATAGAAGCACTGAAAATGCAAAAAATGCAACATCCTATGTTACACAACACAAGGATGCTGCGTTCAGAACAGATGTATTTGAATAATGTTGACATCTACCATGGTTTACAGGAACCTACACTTTTTCATCCTCATGGTTTGATCAGTGTGAAGGTAGAAACAAAGGAAAAACCAGATGGAATGTTAACATGGAATTACCTACAACTCCGCTTTTTCCTGGGACACAATTGCCTTCCAACCCCTCCTCTCTGCACCGAGGGGACTTTCTGGGGAAAACCACGTACCACAAGGTCATTTTGCTCTACCAGCCAAGGGCAGACTTGAGCTTGAGCTTTCTAAGACAAGTTCTCCAGCTCAGCCCTGTGTTGGTGGGCTGGATGCCCACTCATTCATGTCCAACCAGACAACACAGAGCTCACTGGAGCACGTTACAAGAGCTAAAATCATCACAGAAAAAGAAACTTGCTGTTCATCAGCATCCCCTGCAGCACTCAGCTCTGGCAGTGAGCACAGGACAACACGAGATGGGCAGGTGGAAACACAGCACCAGGTGGGAGCATGAGAGACACACGGGAAGGATTCAGCTGAGGGAAGGGTATTTCCCCACAAACCCACTTTTTTTTCCCAGATCAGCAAGTAACAGCTTCCCCAAACAGCCCTGGGAGCACGAGCTCACCGGTGCACACCGCTTAGCCTGGATCTTGTTTAACATCCAGCGATGCTCCCTAATCCTCTTAGGTATTAGCCTTGAGATTCCTGCCAAGCAGGGGAACAGCAGAGCCTCCCAGACAGCACTTGAATGAACTCACTGCTTGAAATGTGAAATACTTCAAAAAGCAGTAGAACTCCAGCTGTTCTGCTCTGGTTAACCTCAGATTAGCACCTCGGAGGTCACTGCGGCTTGCAAAATGCAAAGTTAAATCACCTCCATTCCTGGGTCTCAGGTGACTCCCTAGGAAGCCATTCTGCACTAGGACTGCAATTTCTGGTCTCATAATGACTTGTTTAAAGCTAAGTACCTAATTTGAGTTAGACATTCCTGTTGTGTCTCTGTTGCCCACTGCAAGGAGATCATCACATTCAGGTTACCTACAGCCCTCAATTCACAGAATCACAGAATGGTTTGGGCTGGAAGGGACTTCAGAGACCATCCAGTTCCTGTCCATGGGCAGGGACACCTTCCACTATCCCAGGTGGCTCCAAACCCCATCCAACCTGGCCTTGGACACTTCCAGGAATCCAGGAGCAGCCACAGCTTCTCTGGGCAACCTGTGCCAGGGCCTCCCCACCCTCACAGGGAAGATTTCCTTCCTAATATCTAGCCCAAAACTACTTTCTTTCTGTTTGAAGCCATTCCTGCTTGTCCTACCACTCCATGCCCTTGTAAAAAGTCCCTCTCCAGCTTCCTTTAGGCACTGGAAGGGGCTCTAAAGTCTCCCCAGAGCTGTATTTTCTCCAGGCTGAATAACCCCAGCTCCCAGAGCTTGTATTCCCAGCAGAAGTGCTCCACCCTCAGCCTTCTCCCCCATCTCCACAAGGACAATTTTGTGTTGCTAAATCACCCATTATTGCAGATATGATCTGGAGAAGGAACAGGTACATAATCATATTTCTGTTGGATTAGCTGAGCATATTACCCCGAGCTTATTCTGGCCTCATGTTGGCTACCACAACAGAAACAATATTTGATCTAGCACAAAGCCAGATGGTGCAAAATTAACCCATTCAGCACAAATCTGATGTGGCACAGGAAATTTGGTCCAGCACTGGCACAGGCTCACACGGCTGTAGGACTTCTGACATGGCACCTGCAGCCTCTAAGTTTCCTGATACCAAGTACTCCCCATCCACCCCCCAAAGATGAGCTAAACAGGCATCACACTTCATTTTATTTCATACTTTTAGCTAAACAGAATGTCAGCTTGCAGATAATTTGCATTTGCTCATGCAATACCCTAGATCTTGACAGGCTGTGGTATATTGGGGGATTTCTTTGAGGGGGGCAGATCCCTGTTTGTGTAATTGAGAGGAAATGATGAACACTTTCAAAGGGATGACTTCTCTTCATTCTCTGACTCAAAATCTCAAACAACTACCACAACCAAAAACTACAGCAGCAGTGAGATGAAGGGCAGGAACCCAGACCCAAAGGGGAATTGGGGCAGAGCACGGGATCAGCACAGTGGCAGCGTGCAGAGCTGCTGACCACTGCCACCAAGGATGGGTGGGAAGAAGCCAACCTGAAATGATCCTTTCCTTAGAAACCTCAGATTCATTCCAGTGGCAGCTCCTTGTGCTGCAAGTTCCAACAGCAACATCTCACGTAGAAAGCCCTGGAAGTCTCAAGCACGGCCACAAAGCACAAGGGGTTACAAACGGGCAGGTGCATCCTGGCTGTGCTGTCCCTGGCTGCCTGCTTCTCCCATGGCTGGCTGCCTCAAATAAATAAATAAATAAATAAATACAAATCCCCCCTGATCAGAAGAGGTGAGACCACTGACTCCTTCGAGAGCCGGAAAAATGCTGAGCCATATCCTTCAGCATTAAGAGGCCTCTCTGAGAACCCCAGCTCAGCATGAAAAAGCAATTCCACACACACACACATCAATATCCACACTGAGGGACAGAGCAAGAGGTGTTCAGAGGCGAGTGCACAGTCCCTGCAAGCACCACAGGCTCTGCAGGCTGCCCCTCTTGCAGGCTGGCACATCCTTCATCTGACAGCGCTCAACCAGGTCAGCAATTCATTCCAACTGCCAGGGAGCAAATTGGTGCCAAATGGTGTTTCTTCCTGAGATAAACAGGCATATAATGTTCCCACTGTCAACCCGAAACATCTGCTGGGATTCGGAGGGGTTTGCTGTCCATGTGCCATGGGGAGGCACGCTCTGCCTTGTACCCCCCCTTTTCTCTCCCATCAGGAGTCACAGCCTCGGACAGCAGCTGGTGGAGGATGGATTTACTTGGAAATCTGGAAACTGCCTTCAAGGCATTCCCACTTCCATGCAGCAGCGTAGTGTGGCTTCCATTTCTGGCTCAGGAACTTTTCTACTGTCCTTGCTAAGGACCTGCTCACGTTCTACAGTCCCCACACCACGAGAAATGGACACAGCAGAATAACCTCGTCCTCTGTCATCGGCTCAAAGGAGGTCACTGAGGTCTGAGTTTGACCCATGTTCCTTAAGAAATGATGGTCCTGATCCTGCAACTGCTGCTTACCCAGGGTGGTGTTTGCTCACACAAGGCATCCAAGCAGGGCTCTCAAGATCGCCCAAAGAAAGCAACAGGGAATTCGAGGGAACAAAAATTGGCTCGTTTGTGGTGGGAGGCAAACCCTTTTTATTGCCTCTTGAAAAAAGGCAGTATTTCAAAATTTAAATTATTTAAAGCCAAGAAAATTGGAGACAGGTAACCACTGTATCACAGCCTGGTTACCTACTTTTCACTCCTTTAAATTCAGTTTCTCTGAATTGGGCTCTTTTCAAGGTTTTCTGCCAAATAAGAGGAGAATATGCGACACTAAAGGGATCCCAGGTTAGCCAGGGTTATATGGGGACTCCAGAAAAGGCTGATTCTGCTGTAACCAAGACCCACATCTGGCTCAAAGATCTAAATCCTCAGCGACTGAATTCACTCCAGCAATCCAAGGAGACCATAAAGCAGCTTGAAAGCACTGCAAGGAAATCCTTTTTTTCTGGGAATTCTTATGCTGACATAAAGCTCCACAGCATCAGCCCTGGGCAAATCCTTCCAGCCAAGGCAAGGTAGAGCAGCCTCATCACTGCTCTGACTGGCTGAGATTCTGTTTCCTATGAGGCTTTAAAAGCAAAAGAATATTGAATTAAATTTTCAAATCTGATTTGTTTGGAATATGGCAAGCTAAAAAGATTGATGCAGTTTTTCAAGGAGAGGCTGTGAGACAAAAAAAAAAGTCTAAAAGAGCTCAAGTCCTTCAGATATTTTGGGGATTTTTTATTTCTGTGTCATGAGTTGCTACCATTTATCAAAACTCTAGAATCTAAACATATTATTTTATCTCTTAATGTCATCTAGAAAGATAAACTCCCATCACAGAAGATCTCCAAAGCACTTGAACTGACAAATATGAAGCTATAAAAACGACAAAAACTACTTTTTCTTGGATTTTTTTTTAGCCAGAACATTACAAAATCAAAGTATTTTTTAGGAAAAAAAGTGTTTGATCTTGTTTTCTCAACATGAAAACAACTCCCTAACTCCTTCAAACCACCGGCGACAGTTAAACAAAGCTTCTCAGCATTTCATTTTTTTTCTTGAAGTAACCAAGCCAAGCTGTGGGAGTTCCAGTGACTGAAGATTATTGATGCCATACAGCAATATGCCATTAACAATAGGAGATAAATTCAGTTTTAGTGTAACTCTACAGATGTCAGTGAAATAGCACAAGAGAAGAAAGGGGACTTCACTGCTCCAGGAATTTCAAGAGCTGCTGGAAAGGCTCAGCACTTTGCTGAACGAGGTGAACCAGAATAAACAGAGCATTTCCCAGTGCTAACATATGCCCACTGCTCAAGCTCATTTACAATCTAGAGGTGGAATGACACTGTCTTTGGCAGCAGCAGCATTGCAAAACCCCAGGTTTAGGGGTACTTCTGACTGAAGAGGGATTTAAGGTCAGAACAACACTGCTCTGCTAACATTAAACACTTCACTGCCTCATCACATGCTCTCTGCTGTACTAGCATGAGCTCTGACATAAAATCCACTGATGTTAGTGGCCCTCTCCAAGTACTTGTCTACAATCACTTATCCCATCTACTGAAGTAGAATGGATGCTTCTGTCTGGGATTCATAAACCAGATGAAGTCTTTGACCTCTCTCAGAGCATTTTCTGAGCATTTTCCCCAGAACATGCGTGCAGAAACTCTTTGTTCTCAAATCCTGCCGTTCAGCATCCGCGCTCGCATGCCAGGAGGTCACTCAAGGCCAAGATGGAACAAAACTAATTCTGTGGCGGGGAGGTCTAGCAATAAATCAGTTTTGAAAAGGGAAAGGAGAGTGGCTGCAGGAGAGGAGATCCCTCAGCTAGAGAGGGCAGGGATAGCTGGGAGCCTGCTGAGGGACAGGTGCGGGAACAGCCACGCTGCCACCGACCCTGGGGACAAAGCCCCTGATCCTGCCTGTGGTGTGCTCTGGGCCGCTACAGCTCCCAAATTCTGCTTCTCTGCACGAGGACAAGCCCCTCACAGACACGGACAATGCAGTTTTTAACTGTGCTGGGGAGTCACAGCACACTTCAGGGCGGCCAGAGAAACCCAGGCTGACGCGTTTCAGGGCTGCTCACACCCATAACAGCCTGAGCAAGGTTGATAACTCTTACATGTTGCCTTAACACAGTGACCTCAATTCATTAAGCACAAAACCCAAAAGGGGAACCTTTCCCCTGAAATCATACCCAGCATCTCACTAACCCACTAGCAACAAGCTGCCAGCTCTGTTCCGTGGGTGCAGAGTCTTGCAAAACTTTTCCACCATTCACAGGGATTCTGCAAGATACAAACGTCCCAGGCTCTGAATAATCAACTTACAGGCAGCAGCTCAAGGAACCACGTGAGGAAGACAAAAAACCCAAATGGTAAAGCAGAATGTATGGCAATCCTGCATATGAGCACCTTCATCTGTGCAAAGGCAGAGTTCTGGGCTTTGTGCTCAATTAAAATAAAGGAAAGCAAAACAAGTCCTCAGTGATGCTTTTTGGGGTGGACTGAGCAAAATGAGCAGCATGAAACAGAGCCACGATTCCCTGCTACTGCAGGGTGTAAAGCCCCAAACGGGAGGGCAGGATCCTCCCCAGCACGCTCCGTGCTGCAAAGACACGCACAAAAAGAAAGATTAAAACTGCCTGGAGGAGTTTGCAGTCAGAAATCATGAGGCACCGAGCAGCTGGATGCTGATCTCCCTAAGCCGGTGGGTATTTCTTTTGTTAGTGGCTGATCCCATCTTCCCCCTTGCCTGCAAATCTCTAATCTCCGTAAAGACTTGGAGCGAGTAGCTCTGGTAGTTCTCAGGTAGTTCTCAGTAGCACTCAGGTAGTTCTGGTTTCACTGGCCAAGAATATCCAACCCTCGCAGGAACCGCTGCTTGCCGGTCTCATCTCTCATCCCAGGGTCACACTTCACGTTTCTGCCACTGTCCCCGAGCGGGTTTGCCCCACGGGCAGGACAACTTAAGGCAGTATCGGTGGAGTGGCCCCTTTCCCAGGGCTTCAGGTGGCACTGCCACACCGGACCGCGCTCATCCCTCACCGCGCGGTGCAGCCCTGGCGGGGCAGGTGGCTGCGATCTGTCCCCCCCAGCCCGCCCAGAGCTGCTGCTTCAGTTTCCGACCACTTTTGGCAGTTTGCGAGCCAGACCTCTTTGCATATAAATAGCTACGGGTTTTTTTTCCCCCCTTTTCATTATTTGACTAACTCGCTCCCCCCGCAGTTTCATCCTTTCTCACGTTTACAAGCGCTCTGACACACTTTTCTAAAGATCTCCTTTGTGTTCATTTCTGCCTCAAAATGCTATTTTAATGTGTGTTTTTACAACCAAGTGGCACTAAAGAAAGTAGGAGCCCAGAAATATTATATATATATAAAGAGGTGCCAGGCTGGGATAACTTCAGGTTTGTAGTGTGTTGGTAAAACCAAACAACCTATAAAATGGTAATAAAATGTTAATACAACAAACTCATGTGATTAAGGTCCACCTGTGCCTTTTAGGCTCTCAGAGCTGAAAAAGATGGTTTTATTATAGCAGCATCAGATTGTACAATCTGAACAAATGGGTTATAAAAGTAATACAGGGCAAGTGACTAAAGTGCTCTGATTCCACCCAGCATCCTGCCTACTACTAACTTCAGTTCTGCTCCTGTGAAACTGGGATTATTTTATCATTAACGCAACATTTTTTTTTCTTGTTGTAAGGACCCTGCCATGCCACTTTACTACCTTTCCTTACTTTCCGTCATTTCTCAGCATCTTTTAAATTTTCCATAGCAAGACACAGTCACGCAACAAGGAAAACCCCAAACCGCAGTGATTCAGTCCGAACACAGTTGCAGGCAGCAACCCACCCTTGCAGCATCCTCGGAGACCATCGCAAAACGGAAAACCTGAATGAGTTGGGCCATTTCGGTGACTCTCCCCCCGTCACATCCACCGGGCTGTTCCCGGCACGGACCCCGCGCCGTGGCCACCAGCCCAGGGAGCGCCCACCAAAGCGCGCACAGCGGGGCTGAGCCCCAGCCGAGCCCCCCGGGGGCTCCTCACCCCCCGCGCCCCCCCCCGCGTCCTCGGGGCTCCCCCGCAGCCGCGCGGGCACCGCCCGGCAGGTCCTGCCGTGGGTGGGGAGGCTCTCCCCGGCATCCCCCGGTCTCGCATCCCTCCCCGCACCCGCTGCCCGCTGCGGTGCCCGGTGCGCTGCCCGCTGCCCGGTACCTGCAGCCGCCGCCGCTGCCCGCGCTCCGCCGCCCCGCGCTGCCGAGCTCCGGCGGGGGCCGGGGCCGGGGCGGGCAGCGCCCTGACGGACGGACACCTCCTCCAATCGCCGGGGCCGCCGCCGCCGCCGGGCCAATGGTGGGGAAACTGAGGCCGAAGCGAAAGCGGGGGAAAGGCAGAGGATGCGGGCGGCGGGGAGAGACGGGAGGGGTGCGGGGAGAGGGACGGGGATGCGAGCTGGGGAGCGGGTCCCGTGTCTGGGGGGAAGAAAAGGAGGAGAGGGATGGAGGAGCGAGAAGAAGGGGGGTGAGGTGAGAGCCGGGGTAGGGATAGGGATGAGGGCTTCGGCATCTCATCAAAGCCGCTCTATTTCCCGGCCCCCTGCGCACCTGCAGCCTCGCAGCCCCCAGGCTCGGGCTGCCCACCCTCGTCCGGGGCTGTCTCGGCCTCATTCAGGCTCATTCAGAAATTCTGGGGTACATCCCTGCGCCAGACCGAGGGGAAAACAGCGCTGAAGGAGCTGCATCCGCGTCTGTGGTGGCAGAGAGCAACGACAGGACTTTGGTATTTCCTCCAGCTATTGCTGGAGCTGAGCTGGCGGAAAAGGGAAAGTGGAGGAGCAGGTGCAGGGACATTATTGACCCCGGGACACAAACAGGGCTATCGTGGCACTCTCTTTATGGTAAGGTACCGTGCCAGGCACCGTCAGGCTGGGCACGGCTGAGTTAATGATTGCAGAGGATGCACAACCCCTC
The DNA here is from genome assembly GCA_013397115.1 of Edolisoma coerulescens. Taxonomy (NCBI): domain Eukaryota; kingdom Metazoa; phylum Chordata; class Aves; order Passeriformes; family Campephagidae; genus Edolisoma; species Edolisoma coerulescens. The sequence continues at coordinate 431,820 of VWZW01003573.1, read as the reverse complement.
CAGAGTTGGGGGAGCTGAGCAGGAAAGCTGTGGGATACCCCAACCCCCCTGCATTTGCATTAATACATTTGTTTGGGCGTTTTTCTTTGCTTTTTGGGGACTTGCTGTCACAGTGGTTGGTTTGAGGTGCAGAAGCGGCTCTTGAGCAGTTTCACAGAAGAGTCTCTGGATCAGCACCCACACCTGAGCACCCCACACCCTCCAGTCCATAAACCACCTGGGCAGGAAGAATCCCAGCAGATGTGATGTGCACGTGTGAAGCTCTGACCATGCAGCCCTTGCAGCCCCTTTTGCATTTCTTCTAAGAGCTGTTCCACATCACTTGGGGATTTGGCTCGTTTCTGCACGCTCACAGATAAATAATTCAGGCCCTGCATGTTTAGCTCCTGAAGTGCAATCAGCGCTCCATTTCCCGGAGTGCATAGCATAACCTGGGTAATGGAAAAGCCCAGCTAACACTGCATGAGGCAGAGAGGAGGGCAAAGACGTGGGCAGACATCTGACATCCAGCTGCCGTGCCCAGCCCTGCCGTCCTCTCTGCCCAGTGCAGGCACAGCAGTGTGGCACCTTTCCCACAGCTGCTGCCAGAGCTCGGGACACACAAGGAACCAAGAGCTGGGGCAGAGGCTGAGGAAGAAGCAGACCCAGCAGCTCATCAAAGCTCATCCTGGGCTGTGGCGATGTGCTCTTCACATCACTGCCTCCTCCTCTTCCTCTTTCACTCCAAGATGGAGCTGGAAGGTGCTGCTGCCTTTTCTGTGCCATCCTTGCTCCCCATGGAGCTGGAGGTAGATGGGGTCCTTGTGGGGTTTGGTTAAACTGGGAGCCGTTGAATCTGCTTTTAAAGTAAAATGAAGCGTAGGAGAGCCTGTTGTTTATGACAGGCTCTGGCCAGGAAAACCAGGAAACATTTGCTCCATGTATACACACTGATACTGCTTTATTATATACAAATCATTTCCTGCACACCGAAGCTGGGGTATTGTTTTGGCTGGTGCTGTGCAGTCACTGATGAATAAGGCCCTGTTTCAAACCCTTTATATTCTAAATAAACAGGGAGGAACGGACAACAGATGTGCAGAGGTAAGGCAGTGCGTCAAAGGCATCCGAGCTGGGGAATCCCAACATTTCCTGTTCCACGGTGCAGAGCTGCATGAATCACTGGCTCTGGCTGCAGGGGGATGCGTCCTGCTCCTCATGCTCACTTCTCCACATACATTTTGGTCCATCCTGCCTTGGGTGAAGCTGTCCTCCGAGGTGCAGAGTAATTTTTTTACTTAGGTTTTAGTGATTTTATTTTGTTCAGCATCTCAAAGTCAGTTACCTCTTGGGTGAGGAAGATGTAAAGATAAGGAGAGTGTGCTGTGGATTTGCATGAGCTAATAGCAACTGTGATAAGGTATCCAAGGAAGAAGGTGTGGCAAGGCAAGACAGAGGTCACCTGGAAGAAGTCTGTCTCCTACTAAAATCTTTAAGAGATGCTGGGCAAGCAAGGCAAATCAGCCTTGCCATCTCTGCTGATTCACTTGTAAATACAAAGGAGTCTGTCCCAGGGGCGCGTTTGTTTAAACTCCAGTTTTTCAAACCCTGGGGCTCAGCGTGAGCCAATGCACACCTTGCTGTGTGAGTGGCAGAAGGCTCCTCCAGAGCCTTCCGGGGCTTATCCCGAAGATCTTGGTGGCTGTTCTAAGGGATAGGAGAAGCTGGAATTTGTTTCCCAAAGCACAGAGGTTGTTTCTGAAAGCACGGGGCAATGTCTGCCTCTGTCCATCCTTGGAGCTGAGAATTGTCAGAGCAGTGACAACAATAAACAATGACAAGGAGACTGGTAAATGTATTAGTAGTGTTATTACTAATGTTACAATTATCATACTATTGTTATTATATATGTTACTATCTCCTCAGGTTTGGGGCACACTGATAATCTGAGTTAGTCTGAATTCCTGATTTTGTGGGTCATGTTAACACTTGCAAATAAGCCTGCACTGGTTTTCATTCAATATTTCACACCAGGATGGATTTATGATGTGTTGTACTCTTGTCAGAAGCTTTGGGAGTGTCAGCAGCTCTGGGCTGCCATTTTTTATAAATCTCCATAAATCATTAAAACTCTGGGTTTAATGAATGCAGATTCAGAGCCACGAAAGGGAAGTCACTGGCTGGAGGCACTCCCAGAGCTGGAATCGCTCTGTCGTGAGTGGATGTTGAAGGATGTTTCTTCAGGTTCAGTCCTGTGAGCCACGTGGGGCCTGAGATGATCGTGACAATCTTTTGGCTAAACCTGTGCAGACATCAACCTTTTCAGTGCCCATCAAATCTTGTTTTTCCAAGACCCACAGAGCTGACAAGGCAAAAAAGGGGAGTTGTTGTATATTCATCATGTGAAGTCCAGGTCTGGGAGCATTTACATTTTTAATATAGTTAAGTGTGCACGTATTTACAAGATTAGATTAACATAGCAATAAACAATTTATTTAAAGCCATAATGTCTCATATGGGTTTCTGGTGCCTGAATGACCATTTCCTAATACTGCTGTTATAAATACTTCCATGATTCACATCTCCTGTTGCAGAACAAGCAGCAAATCTCCAGGAAGGAAGAACAGGTCTGGATTTTTCTTTTTTTCCAGAAGAAGATTTTTTTAGAGTTTTATTAGAACTCTAATTTGAGCCAGAAATTCATTCACAGGAAACATATAATAAATAGCAAATAAAGATGGGATTTTTCAAGAGCTCTGGTGCTGGTTTGCAGTGGGAAAAGCACTTCTGAAAATCTCCCCCTGGGATTTTTACCAGACTCTGTGTTATCCTGTTGTGAGGCCCTGTTGGCTTTGCAAACTGGACCATCCGAATCTGCTCAGTTCTGTGAGCTGCCTTTATTATTACAAGAGCAAAGGTTCCTGTAAATGAAAGGGTGAGGTAGGAGGTTTAAAGGAGCCGCTGGTTAAACAATAGCAGAGGTGGTGGCAGAGGCATCACAGAGCTGAAAGCGTGGCTGTGTTTAAGGAAGAATTATACAAATTCATGGGTGACACATGCTTTGGTGGCTGTTAAACCCCATAGTCTCTGTGCAAACCTCTAGTTCAGGGTGTCCCTGGGGTGCTGGTTGTCACTGTTGGCAAGGGGACTGAGTCCTGCTCTCACCCTCTTTATAAAACCACGGCACTGCCCCACTGGGCCTGTGGGTTATTGGGAAGCTGTATGAGGAACTTTATTGCTCAGCATGTACAAAGTACGATGTGTTAATTTTAAAAGAGATAAGGGAGAGCTGGAGCTTCTCTTTGAAAGATTTCTACAGGGTCTGAGCTCTTTTTCCTCAGGTCTTTCCCCTTAGGCGATGTGCAGACACCGCAGCCTTCCTTTCCTAAGAGAGAAACACGAGTGAGTTCTCGCACTCCAGTTGAGTTGTATTTGAAGGAATTATGACATTAAATTGTCAAGAATGACAGCAGAGTCCAAAGACACCGTCATCTGAAGGGAAAACACGCTGAAGCCGAGTGCAGCAGCCGTGGGTCTGTCCCTGCAGAGTCTGAGCAGTGCGTGGCACCCAGCAGCTCCATGTCCCCACCAAGGACATTTCAGCCTTAGGAGTTAAAAAGGAAATTTTCACTGTGGTGATGATAAGCACAGTATTTTTGTAACTGTTGCTTTTTGGCAGAAAGCAGCCCAGATTAGCAAAGCCACACCACTGGAGTGTGTGTTCGGGGTGCTGCTGCCATCAACACCCCAGGCCCCTCTCAGGTCTGAGCCCGCTGCTCTGGGCAGGCTGTCAGCAGCTCAAGGGCTCCTTCCTCTGTCCCAATGTGCACAGGAGCTCCTCAGCTGCACGTGGGAGTGCTACAGAAATGCAAACAGAAATTAATAATAACCATAGTTACAACCCAGAGCATTGCATGCATCATGCTCCCCTCCAAAATTTAAATTCTTTGAGCATAACCAACCTGCCAAGTTCTTACTTAGGAGGGGCTATAAATCATGGCCTGTCTCCTGAGATGAGAGCTGGGACAAGGCATATGCTGCACCTCACCTTCATGGGCTGCTAGACCCAAAGCTTCTCTCCAGGATGAGGATCACCACCTTGGGGAGCTGTGGGAGTCCCCCAGCTTGGGAAGGGAGTGAGGGCAGAGCTGAGCCCTGATCCTGTTTTTCTGCTCTTCAGTTCACGGGGCAGAAAAAGCTATGAAGAATAATCAGAGAAAAACATATAAAATCAGAGCATTGTGACAGCTCAGAATTCACCACCTTCTTGTACCAAGCAGGAGTGCAAGTGGGAGTGTGGGGGAAATCCCCTGCGCTCTGGGTGTGCTCCTTATCCACTCGCTGTGCTGTTGGCATCGTGGGAATATTTAGGCCCCATTTATCAGCAGCACAAACTCCAGCACAGCAAGGAAGAGCACACTGAGCTCTCACAGGGCACGAGGGAGGCGGCAGCAACTTGGAGAAGATCCCAGAAATGTCTGCGGTGTGTGGGAAGTGGTGGAGAGCACCAGGACGAGGGTTTGAGCTCTGGTTCTGGCTGAGTTGCCACGGTCAACACATCGTGTTTGTACAGCAAGAGGAGATGTGTTCGTCAGAGCAACACCCTTCCTCTTTACGTGTGTTTCTGAAGTGTAATCACCACCAAACTGCCCATTTAACACAGCTTCTCTCTTGCTAGGAAACTTGAGAAAGAGCTTGTTTTCAGTCACCAAAGGCTCTACTTTTCATTTTAATAAAGCCTGATGAAAAAACAACATTATAACTAAGGCATGGACTTTTAATTACTTTATTTCATAACAGTTTTTTAGGTTCCCCTTGAACTAACTGAGTCTTTCAACTTCTTTTGTTCTTGGCTTCAGATGCTGGCACAAGCATTGCTCCAGCTCTCAGCAATTTGCGCGGCCCAAAACCCCTGCAGATTTTGGTAAATGCTGCCACTGCAGTGCAGTGAGGCACAGAGGTTTATTGACAGTGATATCATCTGCTCGTGGGATCTGGGAGATGGTCAGGAGCAGCATGTGTTTGGGAAGAATATATTCCAGCATGATCTGCAGCATGCTTAGTTGGCCATATTGGAAAGATTTCCAGACAGCTATTGATTTTCCAGCCCCGTAATTAGTTCTGAGATTATAAACATAGAAAATATTGCTCCAGAAATTGATTTTTTTAATTGTTCATAGCACCAAAATATGGTGTGACTGCGAAGCAGATCACATGCTTCCTGCAGAGGAAGACTTTGAACTATGGAAAAATATCCCTGTAAACACGGAGAAGAAATCACGAGGCTAATTCTATCCCTGTCTCAGAGAAGGCACTGATCACACTAGTTCTGGCTGATTTTGAAAATCCAGGTCTGGAATGTCATCTTCTTTTTTTTTTTTATTGCTTCCAGGCAACATTTTTTCACCTCTAATTATCAACTGAAGGAAGAAGTCTCTTCTTTTCTCTGGAGGGGATTTTGGGTCTTCCCCTGGGGAGGTGAATGAGCTGGTCACTCCTTCATGGTGACTCAGTGGCCTTGTTGCACACCCAGGGTGGGGTGGCTGTTGCTTATGGAAAATAAGAGTAGATAGGTCCAGTAAAAACCCAGACTTTGTCTTCTAAAGAAGCTGTCATTTCTGTCTAGCAGGATAATGTCAGATATTTTCTGTGGTGGCAAAGCCAGGAGACCCCAACAGAGGCAACAAGGGCACTGCAGTTAGGGAAGTTATTAGAATTATTTCATCTCATTGCCCAACTGTGCCAGGCATTAAACAAATAAGTTGAGTCACTTTTCTAAAGAACTTGCAAATTAAGAAGGTTGGGCAGAGGGAAAAACCCTCCAAAAAGATAATTTCCACTTTACAGGGATTACATATTCTGATGTAGTCACACAGGCAGTCGGAAAATTTGTCTGCTGTGAGGTTTCTTGCAAAATCTGTGAAATCTCAGGAAGCGAGATGTTCCTTTTTAAAGCCCCAAACCTAACAGTAATAAAAATAGTCCAACTGGACAATCTGATTTGGTTGAGAAATTGCTTCTGCAGCTATATAATTCCCAAATAAACCCAGTCTCAGCAAAACCTTGGGAAGTCTCAGGAGCTGGGAAGTGCTGCGGTTAAAGTAAATTTCCTAAGACATTATTGAACCCAGGGCTGTCCCCTCCCTCACCCACAGCAGCTCCCGAGGCGAGCGGTGTCAGACCAAGGCATGGATTCTCCCCCTGCAGATGCAATCATTGCAACAGCCCAGTTTTATTTTCTGCAGGAAAATGGTATCACTGGGAAGATCCTTACATGAGAATCTTGTAGGAGAAAGGAAATCCTGTAGAAGGAAAGGAGGAGAAAATGCTGCTTTATTTATATTTACCTGTTGGGTGTAGATGATCTCCAAAAGCCACTTCCAGCCCAAACCATTCTGTGGTTCTGAGACTCTTCACCTTCCCAAACAATTTTTGGGGTCACTTGGATTCCTGGGAAGCAGGATTTGGGGTATGTGTGACAGGAATGTATTGCAAATGCTTCCCCCATCTCCCTCTGCTCTAAGACAGGTGGATTTGAGGAAAAATATGAAGTATTTCACCCCAAGAATAGATCCAGTCTTTGTGTAAGTGAATCCCCCTTCCATGAGGGCAGAGTGGGATCCACGGGGTTCCTGGTATTTTGGGAAGGCACCAGACAAGCCTTAGTGCCCCTTAACCACGCACTTTTGGGGTTAAGCAGCAACCAGGCGTTTTGGGAGTTAGCCGCTCCCTTCCTGAGGTGGGAGGATTTGCGGGATGACCTGCGGGCATCTCTCAGTTCTCTTCTCCCCTCGGAATTCTACCGGGATAAGGATGGGAGCAGCCGAGTTAGCCCAGTCTCACTCTCCCATCTAGTGGTAAAACAAGGAAAAGTGGTGCAGGCAGAAAAAAAAGAAACTTTCGCTTTCCGGAGCTTTTGGAGGGGTCTCGTTGTGGGCTCAGTTAAAGCCATAATCCCCAGGTCGGGAATGCCACCGAACTGATCCAGAGGGACACACGGCAAAGTGCAAAGGTGGCTCTGAGTCCTTCCCCGGGTCCAGTGGGGTTTGGGGTGCCCCTACTCCGGGAAAGAGCCATGAAGCAAAGAGGTTTGCATACTGAGGGATACAGCCCAGGGGGAGCAGTCTGGATGTCCAAGCACGAACTTCTTGAGCAAAAAAATCTCCTAAGGCACTCGTGCAGGGTGGGAGGTGGAAAATTTTACAGCTACGTCTTCCCAAAAATAACCTCTTATCATCACATAACCACCCATGAGCCCCACGGCTGCTCCACTGCCTTCTCAGAAAGGCCTCTGTGCTCCGCCAAAAAGCAGGGGGGCACAACCCACAAAGGCTGGTGCACGGGCAAGGTCAGGGACCCGCAGGCATCCTCTCAGGAAATGTGCTCTGGGAGGTGTGAGCTGGGGCTGCACTGCTGAGCGTGGGGTGCACAGCCCGAAACCTCTGCAGTGCAACAGCCTCTCCCAGGAGGGGATTAGGGGAGGCTGAAGCGTGGCAAGGTGGGTTACTCCAAGCTGTAAAGCTGTGTTTTATTTCAGCCAGACCCACAAAGCTGGAGGAGAAGGGTTTCACGTCTCCCACAAAAATTTAAGATGCTCAAGGTCATTCAGACAAAAAACCCCCACTTTTTCTGTGAGGAACTGGTGCAGAAACAGCTCAGTAAGGGCCAAACACCATGAGGGTGTTTTTTCCCGGGCTGGGAAGGTGCAGGGGCTCAGGTTCTGCAGCCCTGGATTCAGGAGGCTGAGATTCTCACTCCAGTGTCCACAACTCAGTTCCAGAGACCTGAGATGCAGAATGGATGAACCCTTACAGAAGATTTATGTTCTCGTGTCAGACAGAAGATTTGTGGTATTTCCTGGAAGGCTGGATGATGTTTCACTTTCAGCAAATAAGGTTAAAATCACAAGGGGAAAAAAAAAAGTCATCTCTCATGGATCAGCTGTTTGCCAACCCCAGAGGTGCAAGTGTTTGTCTCTCATCTCTGTTCATATGAAAACACTTTCCTGGAGCAGCACGCTGCTAAACGTGGCTTTCCCGAGGGTGTCACCCACACAGTCTGCAGCAAAACAGACTCAGCTGGGAAAAGATAACTCAGAGGAGTACGGGATTCACACCTACACTACCAGATTATAAAAACGAAACAAAAAGGAAAAGGTACTGGGCAGGTTTGGAAGGGTAAAAAGGAAAGGATTGGTGAGATAAAAAGGAAATCGGCAGGAGATTCCTCAAGCGGCATCCCCATGATGCCGGAGGCGGATGCAGGTTGGATCCGGCATCAGAGGCAGCCGGGATGGGGCCGGGGCACCTCGGGGGATGCCCGAGGCGATGCTGATGGACAGGACGGCGCTGGGCACGGTTCGGGGCAGCAGGGCGGGCGCTGGCAGAGGGGCCGGTCCCGGCTCAGCCCCGCGTCGCTCGCAGCCCGGCGCGTCGGGAGAGGGCAGCCTTGGCCACAGGGAGGGACGGTCCGCAGCCCACCGGCCCAGCACCGCCCAGGAAAAGCTTTAAGGACAGCGTTTCAGTGCCCAGTGTGGAAAAGGGGCTTGTTCCGATGAAACACGAAGCCACTGGCTCTGCCGGGGGTCAGGCACTGTCCCGTCTGCATCCTCGAGGATGTCCCAGGACGTGATCCACATGTCCTGGTGGGATGAAAGCACACCTGGAGCAAGGCTCACCGTGACCTGCTGCTCCAAAATCCCCTCTCCACCAGCCTTGTAGACTTAAATGGGGTTTCCCTTCTTCACTGCAGACCACCGGGCTCATCCATTTGGCTGCAGCAGCACCACGTGTGCCACAGCCTGGGGACCCACCTGGGACATCCTGGGCTTGCAGCTCCAGTGACTCACCCGCAAACCCTCCCTGGAATGCGTGTTCCCTGCTACGGCACAAAAGAAAAAAAACCAAAAAAAAAGGGAAAAAGTTAATGAAAAGACAAGCTGGAAACGTGGAAGCACAGTTAATGCTACTGCTGTGATGCTTCATTTGAGCTGCAAAGAGAAGATAAAGTTCTGCCTCCCACCAGAGATGTCACTGGGGGAAATGATTCCTTCCTCCTCTAAATGGCATCACATTGTTTCTTCTTTGCAGCTTGCTGCCAACTCGGTGTCACAGCCTGTTTTTCCAGGGCAGTAATCTGGTTAACCGGCAGCAGTGGTGCTCTCCATCCGATCTCCCTGCCACCCTCCCCAGTCAAGATCACTCCAAAAGATATTCAAAAATAGATTCACCTAGGAAAGAAGCACAAATAAGGGTTGCTCTTCACATGTGAATAGCTAATGAAGACCCACTTAGCAGTCTCGGCAGACTCATCAGCCTCGGCGGCTGAGCCTTGATTGTGTGTCTGCAGCTCCGTTCCTCTCCTCTGCTCATTAGAGCCAGGTCAAAGGAAACACACACAAACCGTGGCAGAAATGCTAAGAACCAGTGGAGGTGGTCATAGTGGTGACCCATTCCAACTGGAAAATTACAGGTTAGGAATTTTTATTGCCTGTCACATGGAGCTGTTTCATCCAGCAGCCGGAGGTGGATCACCTCTAATCCCCAAGGATGAGATCCAGCCCATCACACTGTCCCACATCTCTCATTGACCTGGTCAGGCCTGCATGGGGAGCACTGGGGCACATTTTGGGGTTGTTCAGGATCCAGTGCGCTGGTACTGCCCGAAGAGCTGCACCAACCTGGGCGCAAAGGCAGCAGGTGAGGGTTGAAGGGGTGACACCTCTGCTTGGCACCCATCTCCTGGAGCAGCTCTGGCAGTGACTGCCACCCTCATCAATCACTGCACTGCTCTCCTCTGCCCACCAAGACTTGTCCCTCTTGGCATGGGATGTTTCAACCAGCTCTAGAGTCCTGTGAAACTGTAGTGAATACCATACATAAATACACTAGGAGCTCTATGAATGTAGGGAATCTTCTAACGGGATTGTCTTCTTAAACACCTTAGGACACTGATTTCTCTCTTTCCTGAAGCCAAACCTGCTGGGCTCAGGCACTGAAAGGTGAAGTTAGTTTTAATACTATATTTGCTAATAACCTGAGAAAGGAGAAAGGGAACAAAAAAAGGAAAAAAGAGCAAGGCAGCCAGCTCCTGCCTCACCCTGTCTTGATTGTCTGTCACTGAATTGTGGGAAATCATCAGATGGGAGAGGGATGCAGAGGTGTGAAGCACCATTGCCAGAGGATTCTGCTGCAGTCTGGGTTATGTTGGTGTAAAATCTGCTCTGCTCTACTTGTCTGTGCTCTGAGACCTCCCTGACAGTAATTACTCACAGAACGTTCCATCTTCACTCCTCTCTGTTCCTAACCTAACAAACCATCCTTTTCTCACCAGTTCTGGGTCAGAGGAAAATGTTGTTATTAGGTTACCTCTATTTTATGGTCTCTTAATTATTTCCACCTCTGTGATTACACTAATTAGCTAACTGGTTTCTAATGGCTGTACAGTAGCTTGCATTGCACTTTCATTAATCACAGCCTCAGCCAGCCTAGTTAAGAGTCCCTGATTTTTTGCATTATGATTTGAAATTATTAAATGCAAAAGTAATCTGAAGGGGAGAAAGGAGTCAATAGGAACAGACACCACCTTCTCCAGCAGCTTGGCAAAGAGCCTCTTTGATATATTTAGAAATGTTATGATTCACAAGAACCTGCCAACCATTTACTTAGTGTCTGTAAAAATAAGAAAAAAAAGGTAAGTCTGAAGTTTTCAATCACAACTGTTAAAGGCTCCTTCTCACTTTCTTTGATTCGAGGCAGTTGACTGACACATTCAAATGGGATCAAAAATAAAACAACTGACAACACATCTCCTCCATCCTGATGGCTGTGACCGAGCACTCGCTGCAGCTACACCCAGGACAAAACAGAAATGAAAATCAAAGAGGAGGTTGAGTTTTCACTGCTGGAAAAACATTACTCCGACAGCTCTCAAGACCTTCCTATAAATCCTCACCTTGGGAGATTATTTGATGTGCTAAAGGACTTCTTGAAATAATCAAAATTAAGAACAAAGCATCTCACACTGGATGGGTTAAATACCTGCACGGGGGAGTGTTCATCATTGGTTATGACAGAAACTCAAAATAACAATAAAAATAATAATCAAATAATATTTTTATCTTTATTATTATTATTGATACCTACGTAACAGGAGAAGTTCAAAAGGCTGTACAAACACCAATAAATTAATTCTGCCAACCTGCTGCATATCAGGCACCCAGTCCAGTGAGGTCCTTCACTGTTTTAGTGAGCACTAAGTAAAATACTTTTAGGAGGTGGGACAAGGGTGACGATGCTCTCGCCTGCCAGGGTGTCTTCGACAAGGAGCGAGAGGCAGAGAACCTTCATTTCCTGAAAATAAGAGGCTGAAGAGGCCCCATGACAAGCAAACCATTAAATAGGAAAAAAAGTAACAATAATACTGAGCAAAATATTGCTTCAGGGAAAAATTTCTGCTTGGTTCTCGCACAGATGTTGATATTGCACACTCAGAAATGTCTGTGTGGAAGCGCATTATTAGATGGTGCACGAAAGCAGAGAGCAGGATTTGCAAGGGATGAACTAAAGCATTTAAAAATTAAAAGGCGTTTTAAAAATGCCTCCTGAAAGGCATCTTTTCTCTGAAGGAGAAGTTATGAGTAGAGAGACTGAGCTTCCCCAAATCACACAGTCTTAAAGTCAGAGCCTGTCAAGCACTTTTCCAGCACTTTGCTTCAAGAAAAGGGAGCTCTGGTGGGAACTGTCGCCTCTGCACATCCCCTGAGGGCTCCTCTGCCTGTGGAAAGGCTGTGCCAGGCTCAGCTCCCAAAGCCAGCCTGGGTGGGAACTCCTGCATCACCTCACCTGCAAATGTGCGTTCTTGGGCTCAGGAACACCCCTGGAGCAGGGATCTGCACCATGCCCAGTTTCCCCAGGGCAGACCCCTCCCTGACACCCGTCCTGCCTGGTGCCTGCACCTCTGCGTGTGAGCTCCAAACAGATTATCCATGCAGCACCCTCAGCACCTCCCGGGAACATCCCATAACACACAAGGGCACGCTTTTCAAATTAATGAACATCATTTCAAAACCCACATCCCTCGGGAGGAGGGAACTCCGAGCCCTGCGGGCTGAGGGGGTCTGGGGCTGAAGCAGAGCGGAGCGTTTTGCGCCTCGTGCACGCCAAGGTGGCACAAAGCAAGGCTGGCACACAGAGGTGATCGCTCTGCACTTTGCATATTCCCCCTGTGCACCGGGCTGGGATTTTTCATTTCATCCATAATTCATGGTTTGCTGCAGCGACTCCACAGAGGCAGCACAGGACCTCAGCCCCGCTGATAACGAGGGAAAGGCAGAGTTGCTTCTGTTGCCAGACTGCAAACTGTGGAGCTCGGGTCCAGCCAGCCCCTCCACTTCATCCCAATTAACCTGTGAACAGACAGTGACATAAGGGCTATTTGTCCCTGGAGATAAGTGGCTGCAGGTGGCCACTGCCAGCCCCACACGAGCCCACACTGACCCCACCATGTGGGCTGTTGGTAGCCAGGGCAGGCTGTGCCCAGCACAGCACAAGGCTGTTGCTCCTCCAGCCCTGCACCTTTGTTACACATGTACATGTGATTGCTAACCCAGCTCGGTGTTTGATGCCTGTGCACTGCTAGATTTTGGGGCCAGGCTGCTTTTCTTTATCACCTGGCCCCAGCAGTGCTGAAGGGTGCCAGTCCTCGCTGTCCCTGCACACAGGGAGGTCACCGTGCCACTCCAGCTGTGTCACGCACTCCAAGCAGCCCACGCTCCCTCCCAGGGCTATAAACCTTCCTCCTCCAGCCCCGCTGCCTTTCCTCTCCATAACACACAGACCAAAAAACCCAGTTTGTCAGAAACGAAAGTGTTTGGGGAGATTAAAATGTAAATGTTGCACTTGGCTTTTCAAAGGGGGTTTGATATTTTACTTGTGACTCTGCAAGGAAATAGATTTTTGATAACTCTGCGGAACCGCTGCTGCCCAGCCACTGCTGCAAACAGCCAAGACCTTAATAAATAAATTCTCTGTCAGGCAGCTCTGAAAACCAACTTGCTGGTGGTTTGGAGAAATATTGGGAATTTCAAAGCAGTCTTGCACAAGGAGACCTGTAATTACAGCAGCCTCTCCTACACTGCCTGGGTTTGGGAGGAAAGGGGGAATGCAGTGTCCTCCTTGACAGTGCTGGCAGTAAACACTATATATTATTTTTTACTGTGTTTATTAACTTGAAAATACGGGGAAAGGGCCATGTCAGGTGTCATGCTTTGCACTAAATATCACCCGTAGATGGGACATTAAAAGAGAATGTGAAAATAATTCAGACAGAATTCCTGCCCGGCCTGGCTCTGGCTTGCAATCTCATCTCCTTGGAAAACCCGCAGAAAGGTCTGCCTGAACCCAAAAGTAGGTCCCTCCTGAGGCAATTTTTTTCCTTAACTCTGTGTGATGGATCCAGGTCTCTTTTCTCTGACTCTCTGAGTCTGCAGAACCTTGCACCGCCCTCAGCACCCAGCACCATGCACAGCTTTGGCTCTGTGCTGACAGACACATGACACCGTGGCCGGTGCATTATCCAGGCACCTTGTTGATGCAGACTGCTGTAAACACTGGGGAAATTCAGGGGAAAAGTAATTAAAATGAGTTTGCTGACTTTCTGCTGACTACCAAAGCTCTTGTCCCCCCACCGGTGTGGCCAGAAGTGAGCTGCTGGGATTTTTGCCTCCCCAGTTGGGACACATTTAAAAAGTTGAACCTCAGTATAAGAAGTTCTGGGCATGAGGCTCTCAGTAGAAAACTATGACCACATAAATATGCACAGCTTTGTTACCAAAACCCTTGATGAGTTTAAATTACCCTTTCTCCCATAATACATGTAATAACCTGAATATGACCACTGCACAAACAGACCAGCAGTGCTCAGAAATGATCAGCAAGGCAAGAATCACTCACAGGATTAATCTGGAAAATAATTTCAAACAATTGAGATCTATATGAAAATGAACAGACCACACATTAATAGAGCCTGAGCCTGCTCTGTAAACTTAGCTACTCACTTTTTATCCCTTAAGTAAACCAGGAAGAGTAATGTATTTATAGCCTCTTGACGTAAGTAGCCTCAGTGAAATATTGTATGTAATAAATATTCTGCCATCTCCAAGAGCCTACAGGACAAAGCGGTACCAAGGTACTGCAAAGGAAAACTGTATGTGGCTAACGAGTCTTGGTGAGCTGCCAGCCAGCTGAAAACACTGAAATGAGAGAAAGCAATGAAAATATAGACTTTATTAATATAGGAGTGAGTTTTATTAACACAGCCGCAATGCAAGGTCAGTGGGTAAAGATTTTTCCCTTTCAGCTTTGCAGGGCACCTTTAATCATTGCTTTCAGCCATCACCTTGGAGTTTGGTCAGCTTCATGCCAATGGTTTTTTGTTTGTCAATCATTTTCTCCACTGGTTTTTTTTTCCCCTTTCCTTGCAGATGCAAAGATCATAAGATCTTGGCCCTTTTTCCCTACCCCGTGCTGCCAGCATTGCTTTTTATCCAATTACAAATTACACAGTGCATCTGCATTAAACCAAAATGTGTTCATCACTAATTTTAAATAAGGATGTCATTTGTAAATGCTTTATTCATAATTAATGGAATTATTACTGGGTGCAGCCACATTCTTCATCCATGTACTGTAAGATATGTTGTAAAGTGCATTAGTAAAAAGCTTTATAGGTGAGGATATGACAACCCGACTGTGAAGCACATTACGTGATGTACTGTGGCTATTGTTGTAACAATCTTCATGCAAGATTTTAAGCTATCAGTCAGCCAGGGGCTGATTGATAGTGTAAATGTTAATAATTAATAATAGGATAATGTTGATAGCTGTGATTCTATGATGAGTATGGATTTTTTTAGTTAGTATTATGCTAATATGCCTTATTCACTGAATCATAAAATCACATTAGAGATGAGAAGGTCCCTCTGGCTTTCCCCATTCATATCACTGATGAGTCAATGCTTGCTCCTTCCTAACATTTCCAAAGCAGCTTTTTTCCTCTGCCTTTCTGCATGAAATTTCTAGGTTAAGAAGTGTATTTTAAAACAAATTCAGAGCCCTGAACATTGCTTACCAGAGTGATGTGTAAAGTCATGGCCTTCAGGAGAGGAGCACAACAAGCCACCTGCTCTAGGCATGGGAGACAGAGGACGTGAGGGACCCTCCACTTTGTTTAAAAGAAAATAGTTTAAAATGAAGGAATTGCCACTGCAATTCCTTTCACTTTGGCCCTTGAATCCTCCAGCAAGTTGAAACCATCAGCACATGTACCTTGTATGGTGGCTACAGGAAGGTCCTTGGGCTGATGAGCAACAGGTAACACAGGTGGGATGTGAAGATGGAGACACAGGAGAGAGAAGCAGAGAGCTGTAAAGTGGCTCGATAGTGATGTCATTTTTTTTTTCAGCTGACATTATCTTTTTTTATATCCACTAGACAGGATGAAAACAGGCATTATGTCATGCGGGGGGAAGTGAATGTCGGTTTGCCGCCGGGCACAGACTCCTCAGAGGATGTGAAATGCCAATAGCAGCCTCCAAATCGGGATCTAGAAATGGATATGGTGTAATGGTCCCGGGGATGTGCTGGGTACCAAGGTTCCCAGCAGGGAAATCTCCCCTTCTCCACCCAGCAGGATTGTCTCCATCGCCCGTCTCACGGCCGCCCTCGCAGGACCAGAGATAATTTTGCCTTCTCCAGTTTCAAAGCCTGAGATTCAGGAGAGCTCCTTCCTGGTACTCAGCTGGTTGTAGATAACCTAAGCCAAAGGCATCAGATAGGCTGAGCTCACTGGCATTTTCCTGCTGGCATGGTGTCCGACAGGGAAGGGTGTGCTCCACGCACCCCCTTAATGACATTTTAATTCCTTAAATTGTGCTAACACCCACCCGGCTCTCTGGCAGTGCAGGAACACAGCTTATGGACTAGTGTGAGAGCCATGTTCAGGGAGAGAGGAAGTGCTAGTTAGTGCAGGAATTCTCTTATTAAGGAAATTATTATTGGTAGCTTTTTCTTAGAGAGATGAGTGTGCTCGGAGCTGATCACTGATTGCCTTTCCCATCCCTGCTCCCTCCCCACCTCTTGGACTTTGTGTTTGGCTTTTCAACGTTTTTATTTCAGATAAATCCGCAAGCACATTTCCAGGTGGATGTCACCAGGATCCACTTCCTCCCAGCCCACAGACAGTCTGTCTCTTATCTCACTTACATTAGTATCAATTATTTACAGCAGGAATGCTAAATCATGAAAACCAAGTTGCAGCAAAGCTCTGCCTTGGCTGAGTACCCCACGCTGGTTGCAGCTTCCCGAGCCCCTGTGCTGCTGGTACTGGGCCTTGCAGAGCAGCAGCCACGAATTTCTTCCCCTTTCAGAGCTGCTGGGCACCCAGAGCCCGTGTTCTTCATGGAGACAAAAATCGTGAGGGAGTGCATTGGGCAGCTTGTCTGTAGGGAAAGCTTCTCCATGGTCGCTAGGTTTTGGAGCAGCACAGTGCTTGCCAGAAGGTTTCTTTTGCTTTTTCTTTTCCCTCCTTCCACAGAGGCTTCGTGACACTGGAAAGTAACATTTGGGGGAAGGACCACCTTCAGTCCATGGGTGATGGAGCTGATTGCCCAAAGCAGGGTGCAGCCAGCCTGCCTGGGGGCTCACCTCCCCTTTGTGGCACCACACAAGTGTTGTTGCCATTTCCCTTCTCCTTCTCCTTCTCCTTCTCCTTCTCCTTCTCCTTCTCCTTCTCCTTCTCCTTCTCCTTCTCCTGGGTATAATCTCCCTTCTGGGAATCCATAATCTGGGGAGAAGAAGCTCTCTCCCCACGAGGTTTGTACAGGGCTCTTACACTTGCACCCAGTCACTGATGAGTTCCTTAAATGACTGAGTGCATAAATGCTTTTTTTAAAAAAATGATGAATAGTATTTAAACATGACTAACCAAAATCTCCAATAAATGGGGGTGTTATATGCCTTAGGACAGTATAAATACAAGTGTCTGGGCTCTGATCATGTCTTTACTCTTTGGATACAGAACAGCAGGAGTGCTTTGCCTCTGTGGGGAAGTTCACCACTAAGTGAGGTGATGCTTCCACTCTTGACCTTGGATTAGTGCCTACGTTTGAATTTCCAGTAATTCTCCATATTTTTCAGGTATGTTTGCACCAGAGAAGCCGTATTTTCCTGGGTTTGGTTCCTCACCCAGCACATTCCCTCTTTGCTCATTGCAACTCACAAAAGTGAAAAGAAACCCCTGAGGGGGGAAAAAAAAAAAGAACAAATAAACCCTTTGAAACCTGGTTGTAGAGAATATTCAGAAAGGGAGGAGATCTCCTGAGTGCAGACCAGAGCCAGCAGATGCTGGGCAAGCTGGTTTTGACCCACCGTGGGATAGCAAGGTGGTTGTCCCATGAGACCCAAGCTAGTCCTGAGGCTGCCAAGCTCCAAGCCTACAACACAAATCCCTTAAAAGGATCCTCCAACCACCAGTGGCCAGTTCAGCTCTGGAGGGATGACTTTGGGCACCTTTGAGCCTCCTTGACAACGTGCAATGGCTGTGGTCCATGATGTGGAGCTGAAGGGCAGGGCTTGCCTTGGCTGGAGTTTTCCATAGCTCAGAGGATGGTGCTGGACATGGAAACCTTCAGCCAAAGCAAGCCCAGTGCCCAGCCCCAAATGACCCTTGGCTGGTGCTTTGCTATCACCCACAGGTGTGATTTTGGGCATACACAGGGATCACTCCTGGAGGGGAGGTACGCAGGGAGGGATGGAGAAAAAGAAGGGTGTTTTAATTCCAACCTGCTGGGAGTCACTTCATTAGCCCTGACCCTGTTTGACCCTTTTACTGTTATATCAGCCCAACTGTTTATTTTCCTCATAACACTAAAACCGAATCGATTACCTTTGCCTCAAAGCCCTTTATGTGTCTCGGCGCCCAGGAGCAGCCCTGCTTTTAGCAAAGGGCCTGATGCAAATGAAATCTTTGGGAAATAGGGACAGTTTGGAGCAGACACCAAGTCGACCTCCCCATCTTCCTCTTTTTTCCTGATTAAGCTTCATCTATTGCATTTCAAAGAGAAACTTTATTTGTTTTTAAAATAGCTGTATAATGCAATCTCTATGAATGTGCATGGTGTGTCTTTGTTGTATACATCTGTACAATCAATAACTGTGTCTTGCAGGGGATTTAAATATTAGTCTTCAAAATCCAGGTCTAGAGCACCAGATTTATTTGTGGGAAAACATACCCATTCCTGCTTAAGGAAGGATATTAATTAGAGATGCAAAGCCATAAATCTTGTGGCTTTAGGTGAGATATTTTCTGGATTATAAATATGAATTGGAGATGAGGGTCCTGCTCTTCTTATTATTACTATTATTATTATTACTCACTGGTTATTATTTTCTGTATGATCCATATCTTCAGGTGGGTCAAACACCACTGGGGAACGGGGAGCTGAGCCTTCAAAGGGTGCACACATGTTGAATTCATTAAAAGGTTTTCTATCCCAGCCTTGCCCTCCACTGCATTTCGCAGCCGGGTGAGTCATTAAACTCCCTGTTCAGGTGCCTTCCCCTCCTCTCCAGCCTGCTTTTGGTACCTCATTTCATTGTGCTGCTCTTGCCTGATCATATCAAGCCCCCTAATGTTTATTAATGTCGCCCTGTGCATCCTATTGAAAATGTGCTATTGTTTCCCAGGTTCTGCTTCAGCACCAATCTCGGAAAGCAGCCAGACCAGGAGCCACTGGGGACCCCAATATCACCCAGAGCTTTGTCATAGGTGACAATTTTCTTCTCTGCCATTTGTTACGGCAGATCTGGGGACATCAGTAATAAGCCACAAGGGCTGGATTGCCCAAGGAGCTGAGCACCCAGAATACCAAGTGGAGGGTTTGCTTCAGGCAGGGTGTGAGAGCTTTGATGTGACAACTGTGGTCAGTCCTGAGGCTGCTCAGCACCTTCAGGGCAGGGCTGGAGGGGCCTCACCACGGAGGCCCCAGAGCTGGAGAACTGAGTGTCTCTGGTTAACTCAACACCAGCCGAGGCAGGGGTACATCGCAGTGGATCCCCCAGACTTTACCAAGTGCTCTGAATGGCAATTAATGAGAGTTAAACTGAAGACATCCCTGATGACCCCAGGGCTTGCTGATTTGCCTCTGTTTCCCAGCTGACCTCTGCTGCTCCAGCTGTGCTGGTCACTCTGTGGCACATCAAGGACCAAACCCAGCCAGGTGACAAATGCGAAGGGCTGGATGCTCACCAGCAGCAGCAGAAGCAAAAGGCATGGAGCTGGGCTGGTGTGCACTGGGAGGAATTCCTAAAGGCAGCTCTGGCAGGTGCAGCCCCAGAGCAGGCTGCTGACCACAGGAGAACACGCACTGGGATCTCAAAATAAATTCATGTAATGCACTACCCTGAAATTAATAGGCCCTTGTATGCCAGGGCTGTAAAGACAGGGCTCTGTAGAAGGTCTGGCTTTTTTGAATTAGACTCCTGTGCTTAAATAAATTAAGCGAGTTGTCAGTATATTAAATGATTTAATGCCTTCTTCGGTTTTGCAGTGGAATCCTAATGAAAATACTCTTCAATATAAAATGCTGAATAAATTAAATGGTGAAGTATTTAAATAAATGGTGTGTTGTTACTGTGAACCACATTAAATTAGTGTTTGCCTCTATGGTAATGATGCTGCCCTGGCTTTAAAAGAGTTTCTGCTGGTTCAGGCTTTTTTCTGACAAAATATAAGTGTTGTGCTTAAGATGTTCAGTTCAAAAGGATCTGCACTGCTCCTGGGCCAAAACCTGGCATCAGTGGAAATCTTGTTGGCTGGCTGACAAGGAGCTGGATTAAATGGCGTTAGGAGCAAAGGGCTCTGGCAGACTGAATTGGAACTACTGAAGAAGTTTCTGGGCGATGGCCTCTGCCCCGAGCAGGAGGTACAAAGGTATAGGGGGGGGTTAGTGACTGTGGTAGGCAACATCCTGCAGTGCTGCCTCCTCCCCACTCACTGATAATCTGGATTATCAGCTGTGGTGACAGCAGCAGAGAGGTGGCAGGCAGTGGGGGCAGCAGCCATGGCTTGAATCATGCCAGAGGTAAATCCAGCACAGCTCAGGACACACAGACAAGGTCCCAGATTCCCATCTGGCTCCTTGGTGTGAGCAGAAGGGAAAAGACGAGGTCCCAGCATCCCAATTTACACCTGGATTGATTCTGCAATTAAAGAACCACACTGATGTCATGAATAAACTGTGGAGGGCCTGAAAAGTCTTTCTTTGCTGATCTCATTACAAGATAAGATAACAAATGACCTCTCTTTTCTATCCTTTATACAAAGTAAAGACCTGCTTTTAAAGGTAAAGACCTCACCAGAAGATAAAGTCCCTTATATAGAAATCAATTATGAAACAAATTCAGCTGTCCACCTTTTGGATATCAGTTCTTATCTAATCCCCTCTACCAATCACAGTATTTTTTGGGAAGGAAAAACTTTTTTGTGATACTGTTTTCTGAGCTTAAAACACAGAAATAATGTCCCAGTACCCAAAGAAAAACAAAAAAATAAATTATATATGTATATATATTTATACCTGCTTGGTCCCCAAGTAAAACATCAGCTGGGTCTTGCAGACCAGTCCCAGGAGAAGTCCATGCCTGGCTCCTGGAGTTTCCTGATTGAGGGGTCTGTAGTTGGGACTCCTGCTGAAGAATTTCCATGGCAGGAGAAATGTCAGCATCTTCCAAACCAGAGAGCTGAGACATGATGGAGCTCCTGCAGAAAGTCCCCAAGATGATGGCAATCTCCCTTTCTGTGTTTTCCTGGGTGTAGATGGGTCTGTTATCAAACTACACCTTTTCCACTCGCAATTTTAGCAACTCTTAAGGAACATGGTGGTGTCATTTCCCTGAGAAGTCCATCAAGCCACAGTAGCAGATGGGATCATCAGGATTTTACTGAACCACTGGAATGCATGTTCTTCATGCTTTGAGCTGCTCTCTTTGGCACTGCATTTTGGGGTTTTTTTTTATAGCAGGGGGATCTAGGGGGGGCTTGTTTTATGGGGTTTTAGAGGACTTTTCCAGCCTCCCTACTGGCAAAGATGAAGTGCCAATAGCACTGAGGTGTCTGTGTGAGTGCCCACCAAGGCCAGACCAATAACTCTGGGAAAAGGGAATGGTTCCACTCAGTGCTTGAGGATGATGGCTGAAATACTCATTATTAGGAAGATTAAAACCCCAAAGAAGGCTCATCCCCTTCATGCAGTGTGGGTGCCTTGAGTGTTGATTCACAGTGATCTTTGGTGGATCCAGGACATGGCTCAAAAAAAAAAACCAAAAGAAAAAAACCAGCATGAGTTTGAAATGGCCAGTGATGATGAACCCATCTGTTGGGAAGTTGTTCTGGTGTTACTGCTCCCAAACACAAAGCACACCCTTCCCAGATGGAATTTAACAGCGTCAGCTTCCAGTCACCAGCTCTTTTTATCGCTCTGTCTGTTAGATTGAAGGGCTCTCCCTTTCTGCATCCCTGTACCCTGTCTGAATACATCTGGATTGTCATTAAGCCATCTCTTAACCTTCCCTTTGTTAAGCTAAGCACATTGGGGTCCTTGAGTCTGTCACTATAAGGCATGTTTTGTGACGCTTCAGTCATTCCCGTGTGCCCTCTCCCATTCATCACCATCCTTCTGGAGTCGCAGGCACCAGAAATAGCTGCAGTGTCCCATTAGGTGTTACACCAGAGATATTTCACTCCGCTGTTTTATCAAGTTTCCAGCGCTGTGTAAGAGGATCCCTCCTCCCTGCGGTGAAATCCCGGTTCCTGGAAGCGTGGCTTTGTGTGAAACCCACTGGAGTTCGCTTCCACCTGGTTCAGGAGCAGTGCAGGTCTGAGGCAGAGACCCATCCACGTTCCAGCCGTGCTCCCACTCCGAATCTCATCAGCAAACTTTGACTGTAATGAGTTTTGATTTCCTACCGTTTGCTAAAAGTGCTGAACAGAAAGGCAGCCGCTTGGGATGCTCCTCGGATATGTTTAAACCTATCACCAGGGTTCTCATCCGTTTAGCGCGGGCCGTGTTGATTTTACATTGTTTTAGCTCCCTAATAAATGAGACAACATTAAGTTAAATGCCTCGCTGAAGTCAAACGTAACAGTGTTGATGAAATGTACTAAATCAATCAAATCTATAATCACATTCTTGAAAAATTATATCAATTTCATTTAATAAGATCTATTTTCCATTAACTCATGTTGATTGTAATTAGTTATTCTCCTTAAATTGTTATTAATCAAGTCCCTTATCAGCTCTTCCATTATTTTTTTTTTTTTTTCACAAAATCAACATCAAACAATCAGATTTATAATTACGCAAGTCATCCTCCTCATCGACATTTATTCGTTGGCTCAAAGTCAACACTGCTTCGGTCTTCTGGAAAACTCTGCCACGGCCTGGGGCGCTCCTAGGACAAATTTTAAAACTCTCAGGCACTGAATATTGGGAGCTGCTGATCAAAAAAAAAAAAAAATCCTCTAGCTGTAGTAGCAGCTGTTTAACATCCTGAGCTGGAGCAGAAGATATTCCACATCATCATATTACATGGCTATTTCACTCAGCTTTTTTTTCCCCCGAAATAGAGAAATTAAATATTTAGTGTCTGCCTTTTATGTATTCTTTTTTTAATGTCTGCTATTCTGTCTAGACAACTACTTTGAGTGTCTTATATCTAAAGAGCACATCCCTGTTGCCCTCAGCTCTGTTAGCCACAGGTTTCACCTGACAGCCTTCTGCTTGGGGCTGGTTTATGTTCATTATTATCCACTTTCCCTTCTTTCTTTCTGGGAGTTTACCTACTTTCACTCTCCTTTGAGCTTCAGTTTTCAGCCAGAATAACCTTCTCTTTCCCAACTCTGAGGTTTTACTGGATTTCCTAGAAGCCAGAGCTTCTTTAAACAAGGAGTTGCCAGATATCACTCCCATTTTCTGTTTAAAATCCTCCAGGTGACCTGGCTCACAGCACTGAAAAGCACAGGGACCCACTGTCAGCTCAGACTTTCTTGTCTGTGCCCAGCATGTACGATGGAAACAGGGTCACCTCTGGCAGTAGCCAGTTTTGGGGTCTGTGAACAGTCCTGCAGCTGTCAGGATGATCCTGTCGGGGATCCTCCTGGTTTTGGTTAGGAAACACTCTTCTAGGACATTTAGAAAATCCCCAGACCAGCACTGTGAGCTCTCCAGCTCATATCATTCCAGTTGAAGTTCCTCAGAACAGCATAGGGAAATTTTCTTAAATACTATAGATATGTGGCTTAAAAGTGAGTGATCCCTGTTTTCTACTGAGAGTTGATGGTCTTAAGAAACAAGACCATCAACTTCTTTTGGTTTTTATTTTTATTTGAGGTCACTTTCCCTTCAGTTTCTAGTGGTGCTTGGAATGCAGCAATGTCACTTCTGATATTGATTGTCCCTCCTGTGCCTTCTTTGCCCACTCAATTCTTTCTAAATAGGTTAAAACTATTGATTTTAATATTCCAGGCACATGGATTTTCTCCCCAAGTTTAAGTCATACTCTCCAGAAAGAATCTGTACTCATAAATTAGTCGTTCCCAGTTTTTTGTATTGCTCAGACTCTGCGGTACAGGCAATTAAAGTTCTTCTCACTTCTGTAGCTGTGTTCATTAGCTCTTTTCTCCATGGCTTCATTCCTTACTTGGGCAAGGGATGGGGATGGATGCTGAAACATTTCTGTGCTTCTCCACACTCCCCAGTGCCTGTTCCTGCTCATCCACTACAAGTTCCCTCCTTCCAGAAAGGTCACCAGCCCAAACAGCTGGCACAGTAGAGGGGAAAACCTCAGCCCAGCCACTGCCAGTCACAGCACAGATTCCAGGGTCACCGTGGCAGTGGATGCAGGATGACTCAAGGAACAATCTGTCACGGGTCTGCTGCTGACAGGCTCCAACCTCACGATTTCTTCTGGCAGCCACTTCCCGTGCTCAGCTCAGCCTGCTGAGACCTTTCCCCAGGCCCACAGAAGTGCTTTTACTTGGCTTCCATGGGAACATCACATTTGGGGTAGAATCTCACTTGCCTTTCGGTCTCCAGAGGATTTCCAGAAGTTTTGGGAATGCCAAGCCAAGAAAGAGGAAGGATTTTGCTTAGGGCACTGCACATGTGGCCGGAGATCTGAAGGTTTCCTCATCTTCTGCCTTTGGCGTGTGCTCCAAGGTTGTGTTGGCTTGAATCCAGCTCAGGACCAGCTGTGTTGACCCCATAACACAGAATCCCAGAATCCCAGAGCCATAGACTCATAGGATCAGAATTGTTCATGTTGGAAAAAGCCAAACCACAGCAGTTGTCCAGATTCGGCCATAGCCGGGCTCCGTGCCTGAGGATGTGCCTATTCCTGCTCTTGGAAATAGTCCCCTCCATCTTCTTTAATCCACCAGAGTATTTAGGGCCAAATCTGTGAGTAGAGAGGTGCTGAAGCACAGGAGAAGAGAGCAGAAAGTCTGTAAAATAAAAAAAGCTACAAAAAGCCTCCTGGTTGCTCTGAGCTGCACATCCTTCCTTTTGGGAGATGTCTTTTTATCTCCTCCTGGATATTCACCTTCATTTTCTGTGATGCCTCTGCTGTGGGTTTATGGTTACATTTCCATCCCTTTCACTGCCTTTTAAACAATTTTGTTGTTACCTTTTAAAATTCAGAACATGAAGAGCAAGGCCCACCCTGGCTGAGTGGTGTGGGAATGGGGAAGGGATAAATGATCTGTGGTAGAGGTCGGTGCCTGCTCCTGGACAAGCATCATCTCAAACCCCTCATGGTGGTTTCCCCGTTTGAGCCCAGGACAGATGGACAGTGTGGAGCCAGGAGCTTCACTGGGACAAGCTGGGACTCCCTGCCTCTTGCCAAAAAAACCCTGGGGGCTCTTCTGGGTAAAAGCCTGAGCTGCTCGTTTCCTTAATGCGATTGGCACTCCGCTCCATTATGAATTCCATTTATAAATTGTAGCTTCCACTTT
>VWZW01003573.1:367408-406746 GCA_013397115.1 Edolisoma coerulescens | reverse complement strand
TTTTTTTTTTTTTTATTAAAACTCTAAATTTCATTAGTTTGCACTTACAAAAATAAGCCTGGCATCAACTAGTGAGCTCTCCTGAGATTGTGTCATCAATTTACCCTGCCACCGACGCAGCCCCGTGTCACGCCTGGCACGGTGACAGCACCCAGCTTCAATCCTGCGGCTGCCTGCAGTCACCTGCCCTGCCTGGGAGCAGAGAGGCACTTACATGGACTTTTCTGATTAGGAACTTTGGTTTCAAGGTTTCAAGGGGATTAAAAAAAAAAAAAAAAAANAAAAAAAAAAAGAAAAGAAAAAAGGAAGTTGATTGTAAATTTAATTCCTGCATCGTAGTCATTTCTGCACCACGGGTCATTAAGCACACATTAGTACTGCCACCCATTTTTCATAGGAGCTGCACCAGCGACACAGAGCGTGGCTGCTGCATCCTGGAACATCCTGCCTGCACCCTGTGGGCTGCTCAGGGTGGTGAGGGGCACCCAGAGCCTAGATTTTTACCTGGCAAATCCCAGGGGAGAGCCAGAATGGCGGCAACCCTGAGTGCAAGCGTGACTGATAAATGTTCTGGGAGTGGTGACTTCTCTTCTTCTTACATTAAAACACCTTGTCTTAGAAAACATCAGCTCCAATTCTTATCCTTCCCCCATCTCCTGTTCATTTTTAACCCTTCCAGCTAGCGAAGGTCAAACAGTTCCACGCTTCAGGCACGTGGTCAAGGATTTGCCCAGCCCTAACAGAACCAAAACAATTTGTTGCCTGCCTAAAGTGAGGTTTTCTTCTAATAAAAAACTTCCATGTGCCCAGCAACGTGAAAGATAAATCTGTGAGCATGTGAAAGACCTGAACCCAGACATGCTCAGCACTGGCCAGAGCTGCCTGAACACTGCCCACGTCAGTCTGTCCAGGCTTGACAAACAGCCTGAGGAAGCTGGCTCCTTTAATAGGCTTCAGGGGTTTATTTATAGCCCCTTGGAATAAGTGCAGCTGATACTTAAGATCAGCGGAATTAATGACAGCGAGCTGGCGAAAGGCCAGGTCTGCAAATAGTGCCACTAAAAGTCTTCTCCACCATAAAATTTGTTTAATGTAAGAAATCATATCGTGCAGGGTTTTGTCTGCCATTTTTATAATTAGCAGGAGAGATCTCCAGTTCGCTCCTAAGAGCAGCCAGTGCTTTATGGGCTGTCTTTTGGTGGTGGTTTGGAATTTTATGTCCGTGTTTGGAGGGACTCCTTGTGATCTGTGTCCCATGGCAAGGGGCCCTTGCCCACTATGGATCTCCTCTCACTTCCCCAGAGATGTGGGGAACAGAGAAAAGAATCAGGACCTGTGCCAGGTCCATGTGGTGGCTGATCACAGAGGAGGATCACACCCTGCATGTGCCAAACCTCAGGATCAAATCCTTGCCCAAGGAGCTGCCAGCCAGTGCAGCGACGTTCCTCTGAGACTTCACCAAAAATTCATCAACTATCCAGAAAAGCAGCTTGTGGGCTGGGCAGACCAGAGTGGGGCAGTTTGTGATCTGTAGACCAAAATGTATCGAAACCACCCACTTTGGTCTCACTTCGTCCACATTTGATAACTTTGTGATACTTTTCTCCAAAGAGCCATATCAAACGTTTGCAAGTATTCCCACTTTTTACAACCCTCTTGATCATACACAAAATCCCCAGCAAATTACCTCGAAATGAGTTATTCTGTTCCCTTTTTTTTTCCTTCCTCTAATGGAACAGAAATGAGCTTGGGTGGTTTTGCTCACTAACCACAACAAATGACTCTAATAACACATGCAGCAGCGTTCCTGCTGTATGGGCTGGCATTGTCCCTGCCAGCACATTCCTGGGAACAGCCTTTGCAGGTGAGCATCTGCCCTGGGGTACAGAGGGACCCCAGCTGTGCTTGGGGAAGAAGGGAGATCCCCTGTTCACCCCAACCCACAGCTCACCCTGCCTCCCAAATGGCTGGTTTGGGGCTCTCATAGAGGTTTTCCTTCTCTCAGCAGGAGCAAAGCCTTGAAAAAACTATGTTTTTAGGATAACAAAAAGCAAGGAGAATGCTAGCCAAAATTAAAAGGTTGGAAATACCATGAAGTTTTGAATCTGGTTGTATTTCAGGAGCTGTACACCTGTGATTGAGGTACAGTGCAATGCAAACAGGTCACCTTCTTTCTCTTCGTTGTGCTCACCCATCCAGCACCCACCACCACCAGCAGCAGGGCAGAGAAAGAGGCTTTTGCCTGTCTTACTTTCTGAGGGGTCTCCTCCAGATGTGTCCTCTACCCTCACACCTCTGGATCAGCCATCACGTCTCACCCGAGGTGCCCGTGGGGCTGTGAGATAACCTGCAGAAGATGGGATCATTCTGGCATCTGTATGGGAACACCTTTCCATGGTGTTCGCACTGTGACATCCCCTGGACACCCTGCCATGCACAGATTTGGGGCCAGCTCCCTCCCAGGACAAAGGTTAACCGTGGGTGAGCCCCAGCCAGCTCCAGGATTTAGGTTTCCCGTTTCTGCAGTGGATCGAGCCCTTCCCTGCCTGATATTTATAGGCACACTCAGGATCTCAGATAAAATGCTGTCTCTTTAGTTAAAGATGCAAGAGATGATTAGTGTCCTTTCCATGGGATATGTTTTAAAGTCAAAGTACTTCAGGGGTGCCTTAATGCCTTGCTGACCTGGGACCTACATTTGGAGGAAGCTTTAAAACTAAAATAGCCAGAGAAAGGAAAATAATTGGGTGGATCGTGCTGAAAAAGGTGTTAGGTACAGCTGTTCACTCTGTCTTTTTTTAATTTTTAGGCTTTTCCTATCATATTTTTCCTCCAGGAGGATGAAAAATTGAAAGAGCCTGGCACACAGTGCCTCCTGTTCAGATACAGGCTAGAAGTGCACACACGGGCATTTATTTAGTGGAAGGAGGAGAACTCCATCACACAGAGATGTGGAAGTGCCTCCTACAATTCCCTCTGCACACTCAGGGCTCGGGATGCCACAGGGGGAGCTGCCAGCTTGGAATGCCACAGGAGGGGTTCAAGCACAGGGAAAATGAAGCCCTTCCAAGACCCCTCATGCCCTATTTCCAGGTAACAGCCGGGTGTCAAGGAGGGGCCTTGTTGGCTGCACACATTTTTAGAGCTGAATTTCAAACTTTCTTAGTCCTAGGGGTCCCTGGAAGCTCCATTGTGCTGCGTGAGGGGGTTTGACCTTGGGAGAGGTTTGTTGGTGCTGTGCAGGGCTGCTGTGGGCTGCAGCTGGCGAGGTCCCTGCCGTGGCAGGATCCACGGATTCTGTGCCTTCTGGGATGCTCAGCCCCGCTCCACATGGTCCAGGGCACAGCTGTGGAATCCCCTTTGGGAGAGGTTGATGCTGCTCAGGTGCAGCTGCTCTGGGGAGCATCTTGGAGAGGCACATCTGAGAAATGAGCCCTCCCCTGGCGCTGTGCCCTCCGTGGGGACAGGCAGCTTCGCTTTTCATGGGACACCTTCCTGCCAGATCCACTGAGAGGGGTCTGTAGTGATGGGATTAGGGAGAGAGCCTGGCAGCTGTTATTTTGAGTCCCCAAAAAGGTATTTTGAAATATCAAAATCCTCCAAGAGACTTGACCCCTGAACACCACCGTGCAGCAGCTCCAGCAACCCTAATTTCAGCACATTGAGTCTTTCTCCTGCTCTCACATAATGCTACAAATCCAGAGGCTTTTCACAAAAGATGTATCAGTTCAAGTGAGTTCCCTGTAGAGTTCTCATCCATAATCCAAATCCAGTGATCAGGAATTGCCCTTCCCACCCCGTGTACCCTGGGGTGATGCACACCCACCCTCAATCGCTCGGGGTGGGAGTGGGAGATCCCAAAAGGATTTCACGACGTTTCTGTTGCCCAGTGCCTGACCCTGCAGCCAAGGAGGGTGATGTCCCCTGTGCCTCGGTGCTGTCCTGCAGGTGATGAGCACCCAGCAGGGCTCTCTTGGTTGGTACTTGCAGACTCATGGGGTGGTTTCAGCGACTGGGGGTTGTGCTGATGTATAAAAATTGAAACTATTTAATGCAGGGCAGAGGGAGGAATCCAATGGAGCTGCTCCTGGATCGATAACAGGACCTGTGCCCAGGGCCTGATCCCTCCACAGACTCCAGTGTATCCCATGTCCTGTGCAAGGCACCAGTGCAGCCTGAGCAAGAGTGATAAACAATTGCATAGGAATTACACATTTTCAGATCAAAAGTAATTTTGCTACAAAATCAACAGTTCCAAGCAGTGAAAGCCCTGATCAGAGCTCGCTGTGCTTTGCTAGTGTGCACACCACGAGTGGAAGAGGGCATTTCACCCCGTAAAGCTGCACGTTTCCAAATAACCTGGATTTTTATGTCCCAAATTGCTAATTGCAAATTATTCACCCAGTTCTCATAGAATGTCCTGTTTTTTGCTGAACTAAACCCAACTGTATAATACCCTGTTAGCCTACTGGGCTTATCTCCAGAGCTCAAAGCTGTGCAACTTCCTTGTCTCTCTTTTCCCTCTCATTCATTTTCCATATGATAAATAGAAAAAAAAAAAAAAAAGATCAGAATAAGACAGAAGTTTTATTTTTTAGTGCATGGTTTGCTGGGGCATGGGGAGAAGGCTGGAGAACCTGAACTATTATCAAGAATGCCACTCAAATTACAATATCATTGTTTGAAAAAAAAATTCTGGCAGCTAATTCTGATTGCAGTGCACATTTCTGTGCCTGTGACAAATGATTTCTAAAGTTAGACTCAAGGACACCAAGCTTCCAAGAGGTCACCCATCGCTGGTGTTTATTTTATTTGCCATACCATAAAGAATTTTTTAAATACTTAAATTAAGAAGAGGGGGAAAAAAATAAAGGGAAGGAAAGCAATGATGATCTGAAAAAGATTGAAGTGTTTTGTTTTAAAAGGAGTGATGCTCAGAGCCATAAAGTATGAAATAGAGGAGGGGAAGCAGATTTGGGGCTAACCTGCGATATCACATTAGACTTTAAAGCTGTTCCAACAGACTAAGCATTTGAGAAAGAATTGGAGCTGTTGGTGATAAGTTGCTCCTCTTATCGGCAAACTGTCATCTGTCTTGAGTGAGAACATTTTGTCCACCCTACCAAAACAAGTCAGAAAAATTGGATAAAAACAAAAATATAAATCAGGAGGGTAGCTGGGAGCAGAACTGAAACGATGGCAATTTCCTGGCAAGGATCGCTGTACAGCTAAATGTCAGATGTGGCAGAAAGAATTATATTTTCGACTTGAGGTCAGGAATTATGTGTGAGCATGTGGTGGCCAGAGCCCGGCCAGCGCAGCCGCTGCGGGCCCCGTGTGGCCTCTGGTGACAGCCGTGGTGTCCCCACGGGCAGCGGTGCCCGGCCCCGGAGCGCCGCCGCTCTGTCCCTTGGCTGTCCCTCGGGATGCTCTGCTCCCTCCCAGCCCAGCTCTGCTGCACGATTCCTGCAGGGGCTTCACTGCTGGATCAGCCCCTTCCTGAGCAGCAGCAGCCCTTGGTGCCTACGGGTGCTCAAGGTCCCCGGGCAATCTTTGCAACTGGAGCTAAATATTTCCAGAGCCATCCTGCCCTGTGCCTGGCTCCCTACAGACTCTTCGCCGTGGCAGAAGTGCTTGCAGATAACAAGAAATTAAGTGCCTCTCAGGCTCTTTCTAGATTATTTCTTTTTAATTTAGTATTCAATTTAAATCTTAATTCACTTTCTAAATCATAATTCCATTGAATTTGCAAAGCACACCTGGAGCTACGGTGTCGCGTGGGGAATGGAGGTGCACGATCTTCCAGGGAATGCTCATGTGTGCAGGGTCCTGGGGACCAACTGCACCCCAAGTACTGGGCTCCCCCTCTCCTCCTGGTCTCCTGCAGGTAAATCCTGCTCAGGTCAGGGGGAAACATCAGGGTACAACCCATTCCTTGGCGTGGATCACCGCCCTGTCCGTGCTGCTCACAGACATTTAGCTGCACCTGAAGCTCTCAGTGCTTCGTGTCCTCAGGCCGAGGGGACAGCGCACGGGGAGGCCGCAGGCGCGTGTGCCTCTGGAGCGCGGAAAAATATCCGGGGACATGGGCACGATGTCACGGCAGCACCTTGGCATTTGAGCTGGAGGTGTCGGTGACACCCCGGGATGAGCCGTGCTGCTGCCCAGGCAGAGGCTCGGCAGCCCAGGAGGGCAGACACGGCTCTTGCTCGGGGCACACACCAAATTTAGGCAGAGCAGGGTGGAGGGGAGCCGAGGTGCCGCCTGCCAGCCGCGCCTGCACTGCACCTGATGCTCCCAAGTGTTTTCCTCCTTCACTTCAACACGCTTAACACACTGTTCCCATTGCAGCAGCCAAACTGATATCACTGGAGGCAAGACCTGAATCGGATCCTGAAAAAATCAGCTATTTAAATGCATCATGGCTGCTGCGCTCTCGGCAGCAGCGAGACCACAAGGCACACAATTTGGGACCGGAGGTACAATGAGGGAAGGTTTGGTGATTTTACAAAATCACCGAATGGGAAAAGAGAGCCGCTGGGTGGAAATGAGGTGTGTGGTCCCTCAGGTCGTGACTGGGAAAGACATGACAATGTCAAAGGCTTGTGCAGCCTGGGACAGGGAGCAGGGCAGGGACGAGGCTGTTCTCTGCCCCGAGGAAAGGAGCAGATGAAGGGGAGTCACTGGAAAACCCCCTAAAACCCTTTGGGGCAGAGGGAGTCCTACCAAGCAAGGCTCCCTGCCCAGACTGTCCCAAGGTCACTGCACCCCTGTGCCAGCAACCCCCTTCCCCAGCCCCAGGTGCTGCAGGAGTGGAGTATCCAACACCACGGGCTTGTTGGGGCTGTGCCATGGTGGGCTCCTCTGCTTTAATTTGGTTTTTAATTCTTTTTTAAAATTAATTTTGCAACAGTTGGGTTTCAGGGCACTGCAAGTGCTTCTGTAAATCCTGATGAATGAGCTGAGCCTTTGCTTCAACCCAGCTGGGAGCAAAACATCCCTGGAGGGCTGGATTGCAGGGACTGCAGAGCCCTGGTGCCAGTGCCCATCTCCCAAAGACTGAGCAGATTGTAACAGGGGTCTGGGATAAGGGACAAGTCATTCCTTGTTGGAAATATCCCGACTGCAGGACATCACAGCTGCCCTTTAGGCAGAAGCTGTGAGAGGCTGCTGCAAACTCATCTCCTGAGAGTCCCATTAATGCACATTTGGTTGCAAGAGGAGGGTGACCCAGGCAAGGGTTAATGGAGGCTGTGCTGTGCACCTGGCACACATACACTGCCTCTGCAGCACAGTGGGTGCATGTATATCTATATATATCTTATAGGGAGATATTTATTTATCTATGGCATGCGGGCTGGGCAGCAGACAGGCTCTCCTCTCACCATGGTGGGGTGTGGAATGCCACACAAATTCTCTCTATCATTTCCCTGGGAATCCTGGCAAGCCCAGGAGAGCCTGCAGTCGATCAGCTCTGTGTCATTGTGTACCACTGAGGGAGATCTCTGCAGCATTTTGGGACACCTTGGAGCAGCCGTCACCCACACAAACACCTTCCCCAGCACCCCAGGGACAGCCGAGCACTCAGCACCTCCTGGGCTTCACCTGCTGGGTCCAGCCTTTGCTGGCGAGACCTTTCAGTTCCATTTAGAAGAGCTTTACTGGCTTTTTATTTTTGAATTGTAATGCCCCAACATCATGGTTTGTAAGAAAGAGCTGGAGGATCAGCCAGGTCACAGCCATCAGACACACAGGGCTGAACTTCTGCTTTGGCTGCTTTTGGCTGTGCTGTTTGTTTGTTTGCACGGATTATCATCTTTCCTGCCTGTATTGTCCCACTGACAATAAATTCAAAGCAACCAGAGCCCAAATTTTTGAAGAGGTTTCCCTAAGGGAATGTCAATTACCTTTCCCTTCCAGCACCACAAATGTCCTCTGGCACTTAAAAATCACAGCTTTTCATGAGAAATGCAGCCACTTGCTCTAATTATTCACATTGCACTCTAAGGCAAGCAAAAAAGTAATAGAAGTATTTAGTAGACAGTCTTGAAAAGGCAAGGGGTTGGTGGCTCTGGGCATGGAGAAGTACAACCCCCGACAAAAACAATCTGTGCAATGGTTTGTGTATGAAAATATGGAAGGAGTGGAAGAGGATTGTAGACTAACTCTGGAGGTCTCATTTTGGGTGGAGTTTACACTGGAGGCAGCTTGTATTGCTTTTGCTGCTGGGAATCTGGTTAGACAAAGCACTGCTGGAACTGGGTGGGTGTTTCTGCCCCTGCCCAGCACGTCTGAGGCCACCGAGAGCCCTGTGCTTCCCTGTGCTGGTGCATGTGGCACCACCGGCTTTGGAAGGGGAAACTCAAGAGCCTTTGGGTCCAGAAGAGGATGGAGGAGAGCCTTCCTTCCCCTGAGCTGACATCACCACAGGGACCAAGGGATCCTCCTGGTGCTGGAAACTCAGGGAATTCCTCGGGGAGGAACTGTCCTACTCTGCCCTTGGGGGGTATGTTCCCTTCTCAGCACTTGTCCGCCGGGTGCTTCATCTCACTCCATCCCCACTCCTTCCCTTCCCCAGCTTTTTCTTCATGGGCTGCCTGGCTCCTTCCACATTTAGATGCCAGTCTGTCCTTGCTCATTGTTATTCTCCACCCATCTCCTTAGCTCAGCCTAGTTTCAAACTGCTTTGTCAAGGTGCCAGGATCCCCTGGTGGAGGTGAAGGTTGGCACATCAATGCCACGAATGCATCCCAGAGGATGAGCATCTCTGCACATCTTGTGCCTGGAGAGAGGCACCAGGGGCTCAGAGGTGCCGAGGACCCTCCCTGCAGCAGCACTTCCAGATTTGCAGCCCTGCCTCAGCTGCCAGCTTTACTCCAGCCCTTGGCTTTCCCCTGGGCTCACCAGCCCAGCTAGGAGTGCTGTAGTGTTTGGGAACCAGCAGCCTTAATTATCTTTTAAACCTCATTATGCTCTTTCCTATGATCTCCTCTTTGTTCTTCCTTCCAACCCTCTGTGTCTGCGGGCAGTGGAGAGCTCTGCCTCTCCCTCCAGTTCCTCACAGCACCACCACGTTCCCAGACAATGTGCACATGGAATTCTCATCTAAATCACCCCAAAAGCAGTGACAAAACCCAAGGTTCATCATCATGAATCACAACCAGACCACGGGCAGTGGCAGCAACTCAAGAAGATGCAAATGCCTTTGTAGAAGTGCCAGGAACATGCCCCATTGCTGACAAGGGCTTCCCAGGGATTTCCAGCCTGGGCCCACGGGAGAAAAAAGTGCTATCATCCCGGGACACAGACTCTGGCTTTGTGTTACATATTCTTTGTAAGCAAAATAACCCTGTTTGTCCTAGACCAGCTCGCTCTGGAGGCTCTGAAATTAGGTGTCATTACCAGGTGTTATTACTCTGCGGGCATAAAGTTGTACCTAGCGAGCAACCCGGCGAGCTGCAGACAGATGAGGAGGATAATTTGATTCCATCTTGGGAAAATGTCAGACTTTATGGGTGAATAAAATACATTCCATTTTCTTCTGTTTATCAATATTGGGCGAAAACAGACTAGAAATTGCTTATAAATGGGGAGTGTTGAGAGAAAGGCAATCTATTTGTTACCCCTCGCAGATGCTCAGCACTGCCACAGCCACTTCTGTGTGGTGTGAGAGAACCACACAAAGCAACAAAACAAGACACAGATGGGAGGAAGGGTAACCCTTGCTGCCTTTCCATTTGCATGGCACAAGCAGGTCCAGGTCCTGCAGCTGATAACCATGGTCACACAAAATAAAATGTTCACAAAGCCACTGCAAATTCTTGGCTTTGAAGGGGAATTTGAAGAACCCTGTAAGGATGTGCTCACCTGAGTTCTGAGCCAAAGGCAAAGCAGAGACCTGGGGCTGGATAAATGGAGCCTTGTGCCCTGAAGAGCAGATGAGGCCATGGCCAAAGCAAGAGGGGGCAGATGGGGCTGGTCCAGGGAAACACCAGGACCAGCTTTGTTGTGTGCTTGAATTGCCCAAACCAGGTCAAAATCTGGGCACACAGAAAGGATGCAGCCCCTGAGAGCACCGAATGATAAAGGGAGGGGTTTCAGGAGAGAGAACAGAACAGCATTGAATGAACTTTTCAGATAAATTATACCTAAAGAGGAATGAAACATTATAGTTTCAATTACCGCTGTGCCCAGCCACGCAGGTAGTAATTCAAACAAGAAACAATTGCTGGATTGTCACCCTCAAATCAGACACATACCATTTAATTCCATTTACTGTGGGTTCACTGACTGTATTTTGAATCAAATACAGCCATTAATGTGCAAAGATCTGAAAAATGCATGTGTCCCTTTTACAAATGTGACAGCGAGACTGTAATTCCTGTAAAATCTGTTTTCTTCGGGTTGGGCTGCTCCTATTGCCATTAGTTATGCAGATATTACTTATTAAAAGTTTCACTATGCCAAGCTAGATCTTTTTGAAGTGGCTTGCACCTTTTTGTTCAGGGCACACAAAAAGCATGGCCAACTTCAGCCTTGTATTCCATCACCCAAACTTAGCGAATTGATTCGAATGCAGAAAAAGCCACTTTCATTAAAACAATTAAACCCTTACTACTATTGCCATATCTGGCCATTCCATCACAAGGATAAATCATCAGTTACGGGAACTAAAAGCTTTCAGATGGAATTGCTCTAACACCTGCCTCATGCAATGGGCACGGGAAGGGTGACGTGCACCCGGCTTCTCCGGGGCAGCGCTGCTCCCTAAATAAAACCCTGTCATATCCAGAAAGTGAATATTGTTGTGCTGCCCTGGTTAGCTCTGGCAGAGAAGCAGCACATGCCTGTGGGCAGGCTGAGCAGCAGGAGCAGTGCTTGGGATGGGAAGGGATGAGAAGAGCTGGCACCTCTCCCCAGGTGATGCCTTGTCCCCAGCAGGGCCATCACAGGGTGCGTGTGACCCCAGCTGGGTTTTGCATCCTTCAAACCCTGCAATGGCACTGCACAGTGGCTGAGGTGATGCCTCCCTCATCCCAGAAACAACTCCATGGGTGGAAATGTCCTGCTCAGTGTGATACAGGGGAATGGGTTTGGCACAAAGCTTGGGAGTTGTCTGGAGTCCTTTTCCTTTTTGAAATAACACCTGCACATATTCCCTGTGTCAGCACCGTCACACATCCTCCGTGGGGTCACAGAGTGTGTTGCCCAATAAAACCAGACCTTTCCACAGAACTGCACTCGCCCTTCTGCTCTGCCACGGGATGCATCAAAGGGCAGATTGTTTAAATGTTTCACTGGTTACCGTGTAGGTCATCAGAACTGGGTAAATGTAATTTCAAAGGCTTTTCTCCTCCTGCTCCTCACATCATTCCAGGTCACACTTCCCTACAGGTGCTCGCTGTTGACTCAAGGACACTTCCAGGCAGCAGAATATCAACGGGGCAGGGATGGACAGGCCAGCTCATCCGACACATTTTAAATTGCTTAAAAAGGCCCAGAAGCCTTTTCGCAAAGAGAGTCTGTGGCAGGGGCCGAAGTCAGTGCTCAGCATGTGGCTTAGACAAACAGAGTGGTCATTAGTGACTGTTCTCATTGTCACACCGGTGCAGACTGTTAATTCAGCACAAGAGTCATTAAAAGCAAGCCTCAGTGGAGAGAGAGGTTTTTGTAAATGCCAGATGACTTGGCAAAAAGTGAAGAAGACCCTCAATATCCTGCACTGCTCTGCTTGTAAATTCAGAACAAAAGCTCCCAGGAATTTGCTGGCGACAGGATCAGGCACTTGTTATTTTCTTATGCTGAAAGCTGTTAAAACGCAGCCCAGCTTTCCCTCACCCTGTAGCCAAGAGAAGCTCATTGGTCATTCCGTGGGTCCCTCTCTTCCAGAAGAGTGTCACTACTTCCAAAGCTCTCCCCCTGACTTTGTTTCTGGGTTGAGAGGGTGGTATCACCCTCACACCGGTTGATGGCTTTGGCACTGGGTTTGGGGATTATCCATGGACACTATCCCAGCCTGTCCCCAGGGCTTTAATTGCCTCTGAGCTCACAATTAAAGAGCAGCATCCACTCTGCTGCATGGGTGTCCCTCCCTTAGAGTTCCTCCTACCAGGTGCTTTTAATTTATTTGTATTTCCAGCAGCGATAATTGAGTTATCAATTTTGTGCTCTTTTGGGCCAGAAGCAGAGATCAGAGAGCTGTTTTATACACCTAATTATGGATTATTTCCCATAGCTATAAAACCATGGAGAGACAGATCCAGAAAATACGTCGTGAGGTGATCTGTGTCCTCTTCATCTCTACTGGCTTCTCCCTATTGCTTCCTTAAACTCCAGGCTGAATGCCCTCCAGACAAAACAGTTGTCAAAAGCAAGGGATACCTATTTCCCCACAGGACAAAATCTCTTCCCACCCCAGCAGAGAGCTGCTCAAAATTAAATTCAGCTTTTACTGAAATGATCTGTTTAAACCTTTAGCACCTCGTTGAGTCAGGCTGAGATTTATCCCATTTCTGTGCAATTTGGCTGTAATCTGGCTCGTAACAGTGACCCAGGGTCCTGCTGAGGAGTGAAGAATTTGATTTTCTTTCCCACTAATGGTTTTTGGGGGGGGGTTGAACGGGATGATCCTTAAGGTCCCTTCCAACCCAACCCATTCTGTGGTTCTATGAATTGGAGGTGGCCCCTCACACCCCCCTTAGCTCCCCACTCCCCTGGGCCAGGTTTTTTTGC
Source organism: Edolisoma coerulescens (assembly GCA_013397115.1). Classification (NCBI taxonomy): domain Eukaryota; kingdom Metazoa; phylum Chordata; class Aves; order Passeriformes; family Campephagidae; genus Edolisoma; species Edolisoma coerulescens. The sequence goes on along the minus strand of VWZW01003573.1, from coordinate 394,014 downwards.
TGCAGAGCCTCCCTCCATCCCAGGCAGGTCTGAGCTGCCTGGAGCACGCTGCAGTGCAGAGCCAGTGCTGAAGTCCAGCAGATCCTATTTTTATATTTACGGAAAGAGACGGGAATCATCTGTGTGTCGGGATTGGGTTTCTGGTGGTGACACGAAGAGGCCATCCAAGATGTATGACCCAGCAAATGCACTGTAATGCACACATCACATTTGTTCTCCGAGTCAGTAGATATTGTCTAGGGTATATTACAGCTGTGCTTTCGTGTTTAATTTAATGTGAGTGAACTGCCTTAATTTCTCTAAATTGTAGTAATAAACATAATGCTAACAGGGATATTGCTAATAATTTATTTTGCAAGTGATTAATCAACAATGAACTATTTTAATTACCTGTTCGGAAATGCCAAATTCTAAATTAATTATGTGTCATTATATGAATTCACATGTATAAATATATACACTTATATATGAATTCCAAGGCTAATTAAAATGAATAAACCATCAGATTTGGTGAATTCACAGAGCTGAGGGAGGATCTGCTCTCCCCTGCTCCTCTGCCTTTTTGCATTTCATCCTCAGCACAAAGAGAATCTCATTCCAGTGCTTTATGCAGGTCGTTTGTGGTCCTAAAAAAGATATTACCTGGAGAAAGCAGCAAATTCCCCAGATCCCACAGTGCAAAGAGCAGCGTTGAGGGCAGGGGTGTGGGAAGGGGGAGCAGGGGAGGGAGGTGGGGGCTGCAGCATTTCTGTCGGTGGGAAATGCAGAGTGTGACTCTTTGGGGTGGTCTCTGTGCCAGACCTTGGAACTCCCTGCAAATAAACCCCAGTGGGAACTGGAATGAGGGAGAAAGGAGATTCCCTACGCTCAGTTGTTCCCAACAATTTTTGGAGGGAAGTCAGGGATTCAGTTAACAGATTTGGGGCACAACCAAAGGGTTTTCCTTTTTTCCTGGGTGGGGGCTGCATCTAGAGATGCTGCAAGGCACAAAGCTGGCAGTGTGGGGTATTTTGCAGTGGGAGCACCCCCAGGGACCCCGAAATGAGGCTGGGCAGAAAGGGGGGACCATTCCTTTGCAGTAAGACTCAAGCCCAGAGCTCACGGCCAAGAGGCCCCCAGGCATCCAGCACTGGCCCAGCAGCAGCAGCAGTGGTCCCCGGGGGTTGGTGGCCCCTGTGGCACAGAGGGGGAGGGGAGGGAATCTCTAATTTAGGGGTGGGGAGCAAGAGAGTTCTAAGGGTTTGTAGCACTGGCTTGAAGACCAGGATGATTAACGAGAGCAATGGCATGGAGGAACCAGAATCTAAGTAATGAGACCTTTATTTGATACATAATACCACTGGGACCTTCTAGAAAGAGAATACCAGGAGTAGGGCTAAGTTTTGCTGGCTTGGGAATGCATCAGGAAGGGGGAAAGTATTGCTGACTCTGCAGTCAGATGCTGGGGCTGTGCACAGCGGGGCTGCAGTGCTGTTCCACGTGAGCCTGGGACATGTTAATTCAGTCATATATTTTCAGATGCTGGAAATACACCCTGATTTAGTGTGCTGCGTGGATCTATGCAGAGTTGTGGGTTTAAAATGCAGTTTCCAGAGCCTGATTCCATCACCTCATGGTTGAATTCAAGCTGGGAGATGAAGAGGCCATTAGATACATACCAAGAACTTCCAGCCAAAAAATTACTTATGGTTTCAATTGAAGGAGAAGAAGTTGTAGAGAGTTTAGGTATGGATGTCAGAAACACAGCAGTTAACAGCAGAGATGTATGAGAGATTGGGAGGTGATAACTTAGATAAATTGGTGTCTCATCCATATTAAGGAGACAGCTCATCCTCAGTTGCTGCCGGATGACATGAACAGTGGAGCGTATATGGATACTAAAATACATTGGTCTTAAAGTTAAATCCCCAAGAACCATCAGAAATAAGTCTCAGAAGCCAAAGTGAGATTTGATGCACACTGCAAAAATATGCAGTCTGTCAGAGCGTGCTGCTCTCTCCATATAACTTCCACCGTTTGTGGGACAATTATAGGGAAAACAATACTGTGATCTGTAAAGCAGTTCCTGGAGTGGTTTTATTCAGTAACTCAATGCTATGCATAATCATTGCCAGCAACATCTCCAGAGGTGTGTGCATAATAGAGAGACATCAAGTCAATGAGTCAAAACATCAGAAAATAAAATTCAGATGAATTTTACATTCAAAAATTATATTATCTGTCATTTAACACTGTCTGAAGACCTCCTTAGTGAAATAATACATCTAAACCAAAAGCTACCCCAGGCAGTAATATCATATTGCTCTGCTGTGTTTAGGATCTACCAGGAACTGGGGTTTGCTGCACCTTGAGCTGGCTGCTGAAGAAGGGGAGCTGGGGTTATAAGACCTGTGGGGATCTTCGAACTGAAGCATCCAAATGACTCGTAGAGGGGAAACAGAGGGCCCTGGGAGGGTCTGTTCCTCTCCTGTACCCACATCAAAGCCTGCCAAAGTTAGGAGTGGCCCCCCAGCGTCACCCATTTCCTTTGCTGCATAGATCTGTACAATAATTTTCCTTTCAACAGCCAAATTTGCCTCTAAAAGAGAGTTTGTATCCGAATGCAAACTTAATTTGCCCTCGCTGACATTACACTTCACTGGATTAGATCCTTCATGCCTCCTGTTCCAAAACACCCATCGAGATAAGAAGTTACCCTTTTTGAAAATGCAGCCTTGGAAGACCTTTAAATCCCCTAACTAAATTCTTAGCGTGCTATTTTCCCCAAAGCACCATGTACAGCATTGTCTCTGCACTGCAGCTTGAAAGGAACAATTCCCTGCGGATGCAGGCGCCCGCAGCCAGGAATATCTGCTCCGGGATGCTTTGGCAGGGATCTCGCAGCATGGGCCATGAGGCAAGTGCATACACAGGTATAAATAAAAGGTGTATGTCCATGTAGGAGCTGCACACAGGTAGGTGCAGGCAGGGAGCACCAGTGCTGGATAATGAGTCCGAGCTGCTCCAGGCTGTGAGAATGAGCAATGAGCATCTCTGCTGGAAGCAAAATCAGGAACTGGGGTGAGCTTTGCTACTTAGACAACAAATCACTGGGTGTGCTCGAGGGTTCATTTTTCATGGGGAAACACCAGTGAAACGAGTACTTTGCTGCTTATCTCTTTATTGCTTATCAGTGCTTCTTTGCCCTTCATTTCTTGGAAAAGGCATGGTGCTTAAATGGGTTGAAGGGTGGATGCTGTGAAAGAACTAAGCCACCTCTTTAATCCCAGAGGCTTCATCAAGGGTTCATTTTGCTCTCTGGGAAAATCTCTGTCTTCCCAGATCACTCGCCTCCCTCTCTCCACCATCCATCTAGGTTGCTTTGTCTGTATCTGAAGTCATGCTTGCCGCCCTTTGAAGAGGTAGTCTCCTCTAAAAAATCGATAGTTAACGTTGTCTTTAAATAGTCTGACATTTACCTTTACTGCAGTTTTCATTTCTTTCTGGGATTGCTCAGACATTTGTATTACCCGTGTACGTTCCTTATTTCTCTGCCTGTAGCCACGGACCAGGAGCTTTGCAGGGATGGCAATCCTGGTGGTGTAGCTCCCAGCCACAAATAAGGAGACTTTTGCAAGATAATTGAGAGGACTGGAGCTTGCTAATGGAAGCCTCTTTAATTTATGGAAGACATCACCTGAGAATAATTACAAGCAAAAGGGTATCATAAATCCCTGAAGAAAACACATGCTGAATGCAGTTTTCCCAACAAGCAAATTTGAATGCTAGCCCAAAGGTCAAAATAAAAGACTGTGAGCTTTAACCTCCTGAGCCATCCACCTTTCCTTTGCCTCTTGTCAGGAACTTGTCTGGGGGTTCATTTAGAAAGCTGCCTGCTCGGAGCAGGGCCGTTTGCAATCTGGGAAAGTTAAGCAAATTAGCAGAATTATTAGGTAAGAGGCAATTCTCCACAGCCTGCAAAGCAACCGCTTGTTAAATTAGCTCACACGGGAGGATTGCACTGATCGAATGATGGCTGCAGTGTTTGCAGAGGGAAGACTGTGCAGGCATTTCCTTTGAAATAGTGCTGCTGTACTCCAGCTAAAGAATTAAAAAAGGAGAGTTTGTGCAGATTCCCTGGCAGCTGGGACAGGCTCCCTGTGCAAATGTACTGGAAGATGCCTTTGTCTTTTAAACACATTTCTTCTACCCAGTTCCTTCTGCAATAATAATAATAAAAAAACTAATAAAGAAGAAAAACCCAACCCCCTCAAACTATCTACTTCTAAAAATAAGGGAGGGTTGCAGGAGAACTGATGCCACCAGACCCCTGGAAGCAGGTGGCTCAATGCACCCGGTCCCCTCTGGGACTTGCAAGGACACCTGGGGTTTTGCAGCCTTGCTGTCCTGGGAAGACTTTGGGAATGTGGCTTTCAGCAGCAGAAAGAGAGTCCTCCAAGAAGCCAAGGAGAGGGTGGCTCACCCATGGTTTCTGATCTGTCAGTCTCATTTTTATATAGTCTTTGGCTATTGATTTGATATTTTTATACCTTATGTAGTGCACTTAGTACAGGAAAAAATGGATTCACCAAGTAAATGTGCTTTATTAGCAGGTCTCTGATGGAAAATTATGTCAGTTTTCCATTTAAAAGATGCATCAGATTAATTCACTCATGAATCAATCTGTCTGTGCTTGAAAATCTACTCACACCCCACATTAAATCGTCCGGTGTGACACTGCAGGCTGGAGATCGCAATGGAAGTTTTAAAATGATGGAAAGGTATTATTGTGAAGTTTTTAGCACTTCCAAGGCAGCTGGGAATGAAATGCTCATCCCCAAAATGAAGTGAGGGTGTTACACCAGGCTTAGCTCCAGCTTCCCATGCAGAGATGAAGCTACATCAGTTAAAGTTTGGTGGTTTTTTCCTTTTTTTTTTCTTTCTTTTCCTGCTACTTTCTATGACTGATGGATGTCCCAGCTCAAAGGGTTGTCCCAGGTTTTGTCCTTCACAGGCTTTTTTTGGCTCACAGGGCCATGCTCCTCACCATGGAAAGATGGATTATGCCTGTACCTTCCAGGAGATCCACAAAAGGGGGATAGAAAATAATTCCTTTCCCAGTGCTGAGGAGAGGATGCAGGATCATTCATTATTTGTTCCTGAGTGAGTGCTGCATGGGGCCACCTCTTACCCCTGGCAGGATATCAGCTCATGGCTGGACACTGGAATATTTGGGAAACAGTTTCAAATCTCTCCCTCTCTCACTCTTTTCCCACTCTTGTCCCTCTACGCAGGAGGAAGCAGAAATCACCTGTCAGGCATTGCACAAAATGATTCATAGGAGGGGAGGGCAGAAAGAGCTGGAGGCAGATTTTATCAGAGATGCTAAGAGATGCGAAGTAACTATCCCACGTGGAATTGGAAAAGAAGCCCTTGGCTTTGAGCTTCTTCCAGAGAAAGACTGGCCATGCTCTGCCCCATCACTCGGTTACTCAGCTCCTTGTAGCCCCCCTGTAGCAGATGCTGCTCCTGTGCTCAGCCCCAGCTCTGCGGTGCAATCCCACCTTTCAGCCCTGGGGCTACATGAAGCATCTCAGTGTTTATTTTTGGTGCTGCAGAATAAAAGACAAGTGCTTAGAGCCAGCTGAGATCCCTGGGTTCACATCGCTATCACAACCGTAAGGCAAGAGCAGTTGAACATTAAAATAGGGAGTCTCTCCTGGAATCGTTCAGGTTGGAAAGGACCCCTAAGATCATCGAGTCCAACCATTAAATCCATATCCAATCCAGGCAGGCCAATTGCACAAGATAATTTACATGGAGCAGCGACAAGCTAATTTCTGTTGTCCCTCTGCTTGCTGAATACCCCAAAAGGAGGGATTTTATTCCTCGTGAGGAAAAGGAGGATGTATCCTCACCCCGGGCTGGGTGCTACTACAGCTCAGCACTGCTGCAGCAGCTGAGGTAATGCACGGAGCCGCCAGGCTGCTACGCCCGGCCACGCGCCTGCTGTCTGGCCACGTCAGGCACAAAGGGAAGGACGTCTGCTCCAACCTCAGCCAAAAAAGGGCTCGTGGACGTGGTTCATCTCCTGCTGCAAACAGCTCAGGCTGTGCAGGCAGGCGCCGTTGTGCAGCTCACTGGGAAGGGCGGCGGAGGAGCAGCCCGCGTAGAGGAGCTGTGGGATCCTTCTTCTGCTCTTGCTTGGGTGTGCAGGAGATACCACCATCCAACCCTTTCTTCCTTTGGAAAACATGTGCAGCACATCCTGCTGTTCGTGTTTAATCCAAGCTGATGTCCTACGGCTATGATACGCGTGATTATGGCAGTCATTTTTAATTAGGGGTTGTGTCAATGTATTGACATTTTTATCGCTTTTGGGGGAAATAGAGGATATTTTCCTGCAGGTGAACTCCTCTCTTCATGGTTCTCTATCCCTCCAGCTGCACTGCTTGCTGATTGAAAAAATGCAATGTTATTAAGCCCATTCTCTGTGCAACTTAATTAAGCAACTTACACAACACCAAATCCAAGAAATGCAGAATTCAAATTCCCTCCATCCTATGGCAAGATTTATAACCTGATCCTGAGTGCAAAATTTATCATTAACAGAAGCCCTGGCAGGATCTGGGAAACAGTGTGATGAAGAGAATGCATTCAATGTCTTGCTGGGAAGTGGAGTTAGACAGGAATGGCTCAAGCCACTCATTGCCCACAGTGATAAACACCCTGCAGAAGATATTGTTCACCCAGAAAGAAAAGGGAAGGCAGATCATTACATTTATTGGTCATAGCTTTTCAAGAGTCAATAAAGACCTACTGGAAAAGACATGGTTGGTAGCAGGAATATATATATTTTTTGTCTATCTCAAAAATACCTTCGGCTCAACAGCTTTATATAACACCAACAGGAGATCTGACTTCTGCCTGATACGTCAGGATGAATCTTCCTCCTAGATGATGCTCCTGGTGTAGATGGTGCTCATATTGTACAGTTTTTAATGTCTTTAACCATCTTTAGCTTTGTATCCTGATAGCCCCTTCAGGCTATATGTCAATGCCATCTGGGAGGAGAAGAAGAGACTTCTGCTCGCTCGCCGCTGTAACGCAGATCTCTTAACTAAAATTGTGCTTCCATCACTTGACAAACTGTCAGCACAGAACAATTATCTGCCTCTCAGCTTGCTTGTCCTTTCTTTTCTCCCCTCTCAGAAAAAAAAAAAAGTAAATAAAGAAAAGAAAAATCAGGTGAAGGAAAAGTATGTGCAGAAAAAAACCTCCATGGACAGAATCCAGCTGATCTGATCACACCACCTGAGACACTTGAAGGTGTATCAAAGGCAGAAGTGGGTGCCTTCTTTGCCACCTCCTCTTCCTATGCTTGACTGGTGAATGCTCTCAGGTCTTTAGGACAGAGAACGTGCCTGTTTTTGTCTGTCTTAAGTCCTGTACAAATATGGATATTAGAGTATTAGTGTATTTAGGCTGATGTGTTCAGCAGCTCTAGATTATGAATTGCTCCTCAAAATAACGTTTGCATTCGCCGACAAAGGTCTTTATTACAGAAGAGGGTCAAGCAAAAAGGATTATTCTTGCTAATTATTCGCTGTTATTTAATATTTGCACAAAAGGTTTGCAGGAGTGAGTCCTCAGGATTGCCTTGTTTGAGAAGCTAATAGGGTTTCCAGGAAACCAGCAGTGTCTGGTGAGCCATCAGAAGCAGCCTCTTAGAGGATATGGGAAACAATTAGATTTGATGTAGTTAAGGATGGTTGGCTAAAGGTTTCTAATGACTTAGCCAGGACCTGATCCTGGGGTTTTCAAAGGCAGCGGTAAGACTTCCCCTCAGAGCTGTGCTTTATGGGAAATCGACTGACGCAGATCCAATTCTCAGACCATGGACGGGTTCAGGATCCGGGCAGCTCCTGGCTGCAGAGGGCAGATATCAGCGAGCTCAGTTTGCTCCAGGAGCTGCTGTTGCCTCAGGAAGGATTTGGGAGTGAGCAGGGCTGAAATACAAATTGTTGGGATGGATATTTACAATTTTTTGGCCCATGCCCTACGTTTGTGCCTGTATCTTAGCAGTCCCTGGAGACATCCTCTGAAGTCTACCTGCTGCCTTCTGCTTGGGCCTCATATTTCCTTGACTAGGCCATAATGGCTGTATTGTTATAGAAATTCCATGCTAAGTGAACTGAATTTCTCATTCCATAAAGATATAATTAGGCAATAAAAACACAGCCAGAAATCTTCAAGCATAGGTGCCTGAAGGTGGGATCCGCATTAATGCATTTAAATGCATGGCCCAACTTTTGGGATCCCTGTATATTCATATCTTCTCTTGCTTCCAGAGAACTGGAAGCTTCCCTGCTGTTCAAGATGGCTTTGGGGGTACTGCACTTTTTGAAGGAAAAAACATTTTCATTTACATTCCCTGATCTTGTTCAAGTTGCAATGCCTCCAGCTTCCCCATTTGACATTTTTTAGTAACTTAATTATCATTACCAAGGAAGAATGTTAATAATGGTGTTGTTTACATTGGATGCAGCCCTGGGGAACAAGGGAAAATAACCCAGATTGTGGGAGCAGGCGGGAGGAGCGTGGTATTTTGGAAACCCAGGCCACAACCTGCTGGAAGCATCTGTTTCTACTCAACCTTTTCCTCTAGAGTCTCAACATCACTCACAGCCCAGGCTGCCAGCAATTAGGGACTTGTGCTGAGGATTCCCCTTCCCTTGTGCTTTCATCCCAAGGATGTTCAGGAATCTCAGGACTGGCAGTGACAGCATTGAGGCGGTTTGCTTGGACAGTCATTTCTGCCTCAGCAGATGCCTTTGCTTGATGCTTCTGAGATGGGAATTAGGAACTGGGATTGAGCAGTGCTCAGGAACCAGCACGGATAACTACAAAGCAATTAATCATCCAGGACAGATAATGTGTCAAGAGGTGACTCGGAGCTACAGAGCTGGTGGCCACTTGGCTCTTTTGCCAAGGGCAGAGCTGTGCTGTGAGGCTTCAGGTGGAAAGCAGCGAGCACCCTCACTACCCACGGCTGCACACTGGCTCCGTGCTAATTCAGGGATTTGTTGGAGCTGCTCCTTTTCGTCTGTTTGCAGGCACAAGCGTCAGCAAATGCATTTTGCATTCGCTCGAGTCTTCTATCAGGCCAGGTCAAAGCCCTTTTGGGTGCTTTGTTGGGTGTTTGGAACGATGCTGCAGTCATGAAGATAAATACATTAAAAAAATAGAACTTCTAATTTCTTTTACGTGTTCCCCAGAAATCAGCTGGTGGCAAGGACGAAAGCGTGCCTGATCTGATTGAAGTGTATGTGGAGAAAAAACACATGTAGACTTCAGTAGGATATCGACATGGATGCTTAGGCACTGTTAAAGTGCAGAAAAATGAGCCAGCAGGATTGAGTAAGCACTATTTTCCTTTTAGCTGAGGAAAGGCGCTCCTGCAGTAACATTGCTCCTCATGTCTTTGCCTTTTAAATACCCAGTGACATAAATATTAGATGCATGTTGAGCCTCAGATCCATCAAACGACTCCTTATCTTGAAGCACATGAATACTCTTGGCCCTAGTAAGAACACTTAAACGGTACCTAAAGGACCAGGGATGTGAAATGAAGTAAACCTAATTTCTAGCGTGTGAAAAGAGACAAATCTCTGCACACTCTCATGCCAGGGGTTAACTTGGGCCAGGTGTTGTTAAGAAGTAAAGACATGAATAATCTCCCATCAGACTTTTGCATCCAAATGGCTCATTAAAGCTGCAATATTCATAGCTCGTGAGAGTCCTATAGATTTACGATGGCTAGGAAAGGATGACGCCCAGCTTACTTTCCCACCAATCATTATTACATGGGAAAGCGAGCGATTTTCTTTAACTCCATTAGCATAACATTAGTGCTTATAAGGACCAGACTGGGGTAGAGACTTTACAAGTCTTTTAGGTCAACAAAGTCAAACAGGGAACTCTTTTTTAGGAGCACAGCTTTTATCTCATTGACAAAAAAATTGTTGGCTAGTGCAGACTGTGGATATTTGCAGTTTGGGGCAGTGAGGAAGCAGTTGGTATTCCCAACTCCTTCCCAGCTCTGGTAGCCCTGTAACAGCCCATTTCTTCACTAGAGCTGTTGAAGGAGCAGCTCGGCGCGTGGTACAAAACACAAGGAGGGAACTTCAGAGCAAAACCTTTATTCTTCCTTGCAGCAGATGAAACACTGAGGCACAGGGCTCCTGGGTGGGCGTGAGCAAACACAAATGGAAATGCACAGCATTTGCAGTGGGAAGACACTGGGTTACAGCTGAGATCAATGGAGGAGGGTGATAGGGATTATCAATCTGGAGTGGTCTCCCTTAGGCAGAATTGACTGGCAGCCACGTAATGACTCAGGCTCAGCCCACCAGTATAGAGCCCGAGTGATAGATCTGTAGATGCCAATCATCATCATTTCCTTATCAGCAGTGTTCATGTGGCCATTTGTCTTCTACCTGAGCCGCCCTGGTCGGGTTCAAATGTTTCATCCTCCAAGGTGCGTCTGAGAGATCAATGCACAGCTACAGCTGGTTGAAGGGGACCAAATCCATTGAACAGTTGATTTGGTTCCATTTTACCAGCTTTAGCAAAGCATTTGGCCTCATGGGCTGTGGCAGCAGAGAAGAGAATTCCTCGGGGTCTTTTCTTTCCCAGCTGCCTGGACCTCTTCTGAACTTGCTGCCTGATGCCGCACTGGTTCAAATGGCTTCACTTTCAGGCAGTCAGGATTTATTTAAGCTTCTTAGAGGCTACGGCTGAAGAGCGGGTCTGAATTAAAGAGGCAGGTTGAACAGCAGTGGAATAGTCTGCAGCAGTAACCATCAGCCTAAAGCATTTTTAAACCTGATATTTGGCTCTGTCTGTTTTGAGAGCCACGCTGCTATTACAGTGTGACATAAGTAAAGGCTATTGTTTTCATCCAGATGCTTTAATTATCACCTCCTGCCTCCTTCCTTTCAGTGTTTTATGGTGTACTGTCCTCCTCCATGCCCTGTGTTTCGGTGTCTGAAGTGACACCTAACACGCAGCAGCAGAGATGTCGTTTGCTACAACCAGCCCAGCCCACAGCCAAGGAACTCAGGCTGCAGAACTCTTCTCCCCTCAGGGCTCTCCTTGAAAAATGGGAGGGAAAAGGCTGGAACACCTGAAATCTTTTTTTAGAGGTTAGCAAACTTTGCTTCCCTGCTGTGAAGCCTCCTGTGTTTTCTCATCTGGCATTAAAATCAGCGTTTTCAGGAGGTTCAAGACCTGCTCAAGCAATGGTTGTATTTGCCATCACCAGAAACCACCAGGAAAGTGGTGGAAAGGAAACAAAAGGGAGGAGGGAATGAAAGAAAAAAAGGGTTTTCTTTCTTGCAATCTCATCATCTGGCAATTTGTCCCCAAATGGGGAAAGCAAGTCCCTGCTACACCACTGCTGTCCAGGTCACTCCCGTGGCGGTTCACATCTCAGCACTGGGGTGTTGATTTCTCCTGGAGAGCCCTGCAGCATGAACACCCCACGGCTAAAAATAACCCAGTAAATCAAATTTAAAAATCACAGCAGCTCCGATCATTTCTGCAGTGGGAGCCAATAAAGTCAGGCCTTTCCTTCTTAACCCAGAGCCACGCGCCGATATTGCACATTGCCATGTGCATAACCTATTTAAAGAATTCATATGCGTCATAAGGCAAAGGTGACTTTTCCCCCCTCTCCCTCGCAGCCCACCGTGCTGCAAGACGATACCAGGGAAAAGCACCTGTGCTTGGAACCTCTGCACGCAGAAATATTGCAAGTGGGCCAGCATTTTATCTCCTGAAGAATTACAGGCTTCGCATTGTCACGATAAGCACTGCAGATCACTTAACTGCCCAAACCCGTTACTCTAAGCTGCCTATAAATAAATGGAGAGAGAGATGGAGAGAGAAAGGGAGGGAGAATAGCTTTTTAAAAAGAGCTCTACAATTAATTTAATCAAGTTATCTCTAGGTACCTTTTCAAGAGACAATCAAGCCAAGGAACTAAATGGAAGCTTAGACAGTAAAGACCTGGAAGTATTAAATTCATCCTTTGGTGACTTACGGGAGGCAAAGGAAAGTAATTATTTACTGGTGATTGGGGAGAGGTGGAAGTGCCGTTACCGACCGAGGCTGTACGGAGCTAAACCCTGATGGGCACATGGATTTTGGGATAGAGTGCATTGAACTGCCTGAGCATCACCACCTCAAACACACCCTGCTCCCCAGGTATGTGTGCCCTGTCCCAGCCCTGTTGATTTGGGGTCAGTCCTTTGAAAGCAGCACTGTGGGACAGAGCTGTGGGGTTACACTGAGCATCTTCTGCTGGGGACCAGAGCTGTCCCTGCTCCCCCCTGCTTTGCTTCGGGGAGTGCCTTGGAACATATTTGAAATCAATGTGAGTCGGCGTGGATGTTCTATAACATTTTGTTTAAATTCTCTGCAGTGAGTTATGGGTAAGGTTTTCCTTTTTAGAAAATTAGGTTTTCTCTTCTGGATGCCATTAATCAAAACTAATGATGTCTCTCTGGTGGTGAGGCTTTCCCAGCAGCTGAGAAAGAGCAGCCCACGTTATAAAGCTGGAGAGGGCTGCAACCCACGGGGACCTGTAGCGTCCCAGCAGGGAGGGCCCAGGTCTCTGCCAGCCCAGGCACTGCCAGGCTGGGCTCTGGGGCTGTACCAGCCACCCAAACAAGATGGATTACAGATGTGGTCAGAGGTCTGAGCTGTGCTGAAGCCTCTGATCTCTCCAGCGAGGCAGTGCTCATTCCTGAGCGCCTGTGGGCCCCCACCCCTGTGAAACAGGAGGGACAGGGTTCACCTCTGCCTGCTGAGCACTGCCAGGTTCAACAGGCAGGATCTGGCAGGAGAGTTTGCCAATCCTAACAGCCAGGCAGGGATGGGTGCTGCTCTCCCTTCCTGTCTGTGCCAACGTTGCAAGTGCAGCCTGTAACAGCACCCCAAACCAGCCCCGAAACCTCAACCAGCCAACACCACCACGTTCGGGTTTGTGTCCAAAACAAAGTCAGGTCTAATCATCTCCTCATGAAATTGGTTCTTGCGTTGGAAAGGTGTGGAAGGAGCAGGTGCTGGTGCCTCCCTGTGCATGGCCCTGCTCCTGCTCCTGCCATCCTGAGCTGGGCAAAGCCCACAAGCACTGCGGGACGGCACTGGAGAGCCATGGGCATGCTGACTGAGACCCAGGGGCTAGAGGTGGATCAAAGCCAAAATGACAGAACAAACACATGATGGCTTTTCCCTCTCTGGCCACCTTTGCGTGGTGCCTGTGCCTCGCTGCTGGCTGTGCTGTCCATGATTACATTCAGGAAAACGGGCAAAAGCCCCCAGTGCTGGGCAAGTAGGATCAGTAGTACCCACTATGAGAATCTCCTCTATTGCAAATCTTTCCACTTCTGCCTCAATATTCTAATAAAGATGTGTTATAGACAGTACAGAAAAGCCAAAGAATTTATCAGCATTTGTCGATATTCCTAATGAAGCAGAAGATTCAACATGCAATAGAATTAGCCTACAACGAACCCTTGCATGGGGCCCATCCTTCTGAGTCCAGAAATCTCCTGCCTATTCCAGTCCAATACACTTTTGAGAAATGAGCAGCCCTCCAAGCCATTATCGTTATAAGCTAAAAGGCCAAATGAGACAAAGTACTGTTGCTCTTCATCTGAATAAACAAATCATTTTTAGATCAAATGCATGAACAATTTATCATTCTAAAATCCAATCAAAAGGAAAAAACAACAATACAGAACATTGATTTCCTACAGCTTTATCTTAATGAAGTGCACATTCCCTTTGTAATTAGCTTTGGAAGGGTTTTTTTTTCCCCTTTCCCCAAGCTAATGTGTTATTTGATTTCCATCCAAACATTACTAAATTGGAGGAAATTTCCTCAAAATGAAGTGGCTTTTGATAATATAGGAAAATGTCTACTCTCTCATATTGCTATTTTTTCCCCCAAACAGCCATACTTATGCTGCAGATGATTCAACTTTATTGCATGGTGTCTTTGCGAGGATGTTTAAATCAATGCCACAGTCGCAGGATTCTGCCCAATGTGCCATTTGTAAACCAGAAAATACAAGCTTGCTGCTTTTATCCTTTTCCTTACAGACATCAAATATTAATTGAACTTTTATTATTACAGGGAAAAAGTAGACTGTGTTTTATTAACATTTCTAAAATTAAAGATGTCCAACCCAAAAAGTAGACTCCCGACAAGGCTCAAGAGCCTTCTGCTTGGATTTTATTTGACTTAATTAAAAAGCATTCAGTTCCTTTGTGCACTAAAGCAGTTGCTGACATCGCAGTAGCCACTCAGTCTTTCAAACCAAAACTATTACCTGTACTTAATAAAGTGTCTATTTAATTTATACACCCTCATGAACTCACCTGTCTCCAACAAACACAACGTGGTCCTTGCTAATGAGCAGCGAAGGCAGCAACTTGACAGCAAACTCACCAGCACCCCGGGGTAACTCAGCTGCCCCAAAACATTATTTCCATCTCCTTTAATCTGCCTTCTCCACCATTATTGCTGTTACCCAACATCCCTGAGCCAGCGATCCTCGTGCGTTGCTGGAAATGCTCTTTGCCACCTCTCCCTTCCTCCCCTAAATCTCTCCTTTAAATCTTTTCTTCTTTAAATGGTGCTGATCAGAGGACTGTTGCTTTCACCCTGCTTCAATGAGTACTTGCTGAAATGAAATGGCTAATTTGATAGTCTGGTTTTATTTGGGTGTATTGCCAAGGTACACAGCAATACCTATGACAGGGAATAAAGTCCCAAATCCTACAGTTATCACCATATTCCTTAGTTATACAGAGCATCTAAAGTGACCTTATCTCTGTCCTAACCCAAATTTGGGTCCTAGGCCTCTTGTAAAAATAACAGTCCCGTTTCAAGCACAGACCTGCTCTGTTCTGACAATGGTTACCTCGAGGGAGCTGGCTCCATGTGGGATCAAGATGGTCCCTCCAAAGCTGTTTTCCTGAAGCACAAGACTCTGAGCAGGTCTCTGGGAGCTGCACCTCCCGAAACTGGCCGTGGAAATAGTTGTGGAGTTGGATTTTTTTGTTTTGCTACTCACGCTCTCAAAAGAGAACAAAGCCGTTCCCTAATACAGTTTGTGCATTTTATGGACCTAACAATTAAACAGGTTTTAAAACATGTGCTGACTGCATAATCCCATACAGGGGAGTGCACTCAGCGTTTTTAAACAGCAACTGATAGGAGATACCACTTAATAGTACAAAACACCAGCAGTCCCGTTAAAATCAATAGAAAATTAGATGCTATGAAAATGCAATATGTGTCCAATTAGTTATAATTGGAGCAAATGGTGATGCAGATAAACTCCTGGAGGCAGAGGGATTTGTCCGGAATGCTCCCCACCGGCCTTGGGCGTGGTGCAGGGTGGGCCCTGGTGGGCTGTGCCATGCCCTGGGCAGGAGGGATGAGCCATCTCATGCAGGAATGTTAACTCTTGTCTGATTATGGAGCTGCTCCGAGCCGGCAGGACAGCTCTGGTGCACCACTGTGCCTGGTGAAAAACGATCGGCTGTCACACGGAAACCTCCCTGTTGGACTTGACAAATTATGCCAGCAAACCTGTTTAAGAACTAAAAAATCCTTGGACACGGTGACAGGCAGAGAAAGATGCCGTGTTATTTATTTATTTGCCCAGCAGAGTTTAAGAATTGTGGCTTAGTCCCACCAAAGCTCACTTTTTTCCCCCTGCCTGTCCGTTGTTATATCAGTTTAAACTCCTTCCCACCAATTATTTCTCAGGCTTCTTCCAACTCCTGAAAACTTAGCTGCATGGCAAAATGGGAACTAGGTTATGCAATTCTAACGCTTTATTTTTAACATCTTTGGTGCAACATATTGCCCTCCTCTTTGTTTCATCTCATGACTAAAGAAAAAGAGCGAAGATCCCCTATTGCAGTGGCGCAAAGGGACATCCCCAACCAAACATTGCTCCCACCCCTTCCTGCCCTCACACTGGATGAAAACACATCACTTGCAGTACAACAATTATTAATTTGCAGTGAATTTTTTCATATAAACACTATAAAGTAACATTTTACCAAAACTATTGGCTCAGAGCTAAGCAGCAATAACTTTCTCCAGGGTTCATATTTTCTTATTTTAAATTAGTGGTCCAAATTATTAAAGACTAATGGCCACAAAGAAAAAGAAAAAAGCCTCATGTTTACCCAGGCCTGAAACCTTTTTTGCATTACTGGACACAGTTACTTACACTGTTAAGGGAACTGTCTCTCAAGAAAGGGAAAAAAAAAAGAAGTGGCAGCTTTTATTTGTTACGCTGACTCAGCCGAATGGTGGAACAAGAAACATTAAGCCCCAATCCATAACTTTTGTGGCCGCTCAAAGGACGTATTCTTCCTCGACACTGATAAAAGTTTAATATGTAGTTGCCCAGGTTTTTAATAAACTTGTCAACAAAAGAGCAAGGCAAATTGATGGGGACCTTCCCAGGAATAAATTCAGTTTCAAATAGGCCAAATGAGTGTGGAGGACAGGGAGGGGACGGTGCACGGGCGACTTTTGCTGGGCTTTGCAAAAATGGCACAATAGATTTTAGCGGGTGCGTCTTATTGTCTCAAAGACAAGGCTTTAGGACAAAGCTGGCTTAATTTAAAGAAGGCAAAGTGGTGAAGCACAGCCCTGACACCATGAGGGACAGAAGGGGCAAAGCTTGGGCATAAATACCCATCTCACCCTGCCTGTGCATTCCAGTCCCCATCCCACAGCAGACCCGCTCAGGGACAAGCTGCAGTGTTGCTCCATGATTTTATCCCCAGTCTCCAGCTGCACACCTTTCAGGACATCCCTTCCAGGTATCCCCTGCACAGCCACCTCCTCTGTTTGGCCAAACCTTCCCCACTCCCTGCTCCATCTTTTCCCTTCAAATACTCAAAGCTGAGCTTAATTCAAGCACAATACAGTCCTTTTCCTCTGGCCTTACAAAACCTGCTTCACACTCCTGCAGTCCATAGCTACAAGCCCCCCTCACATTTAGGGACCAGTTACCCTACATCCACATGGCCATGAGCTCCAGGCACTGCCCACGTCCTGTCAGGTTGGGAGTGAAATCACAGCATGAGATTCATTACTTTCTGCTAGCTTCAATCAAGTTCGTGTCTTAAATTATTAAGACTTGGGGGTTTTTTGTTAATTTGTTTACCCGAAGTAAACACAAATATTAAATCAGAGCTTCCAATAGTCTCACTGCCAGGAAATTAACAAGCAAATTAACCCGCAGCGTCCCAGAAGGGGACACCAGTCTTTTCATCTCAGCAACTCCTTGTGACACTTTGCATCCTGTGTCACCAACTCCCTCCTGACACCTTCCTTTCCTTGCACCAAAAAGCTTGAAAAGCCAAAAGCCAAGTCCTGTCTCTAATGCCAGGTCACATCTCAGATTGGAAGCGCTGTCCCGGCCATTGCGGTGAACTTTATTCTCAATTGCTCTTAGGTCACTGGATTCCTGCTCCTGTGGCTTTATCCGACTCCCCAAATGCCAGGGTTGACTTGCCTATGTAAGGTCTTTGCAGGGATGGCTCCTGTCCTTACAGCTGCTGGGTGACTTCTGCGGTTGGTGGTCACGAGTCCCACGCCTCCTGGCTGCCCAGATGCCACCTAATCCTGTCCCCCCAGAAGGGCAGCTGAGAATGAGCACTATTTATAGCAGTTGTTCCCCAGTTCCCCCGGGCTCATCAGTCTGCCCAGGGCTTTTTTAGAGAGAGGCACAGGTCCCAGCACAGGCCATATCTGGGCATGGTGAGGCATTTACAGGCACGGCTCTGTGCTTCAGGAGAAAAAAAAAGGAAAACCCTGCATCTGTTGGAGATGTCAATCGCCTGCTTCCCTTGAGCCTCCTGAGCACCACCAGCAACTGTTCCAACTGCTAAAACCTTTGACTATCAAATCCTGCTTTAGTCAAGACATAGCTGTGTCTGCAAGCCTTCCCCTTGCACACAAGGGTGTCATCCACCAGCCCTGCTCCTCCGTACAGACCGCTCTGGAAAAGTACAGACTAACCCAGGGATGCTCGCTGGTGCTGCTTACACAGTGCAAGCAAAAACTCCTGAACAGCATCACGGGGTGCTGCAGTGGTCAGGAGACAGCAGCCCACAGGGACACTGCTCCACCTGTAGGTGCCCACTAAGGCGCTCAGGGCTGGGCATGTTGAGCTTGGCGTAGCCCAACCTGCCCAGCGCTGGCAGAGTCACCTGGCAGTGATTGCAGCCACACTGGTGACCAGCGAGCAGCCCTGCAGTGCTGGAGCACCCCACCAACCCCATCACCCATCATCCTACTGGGATATCCCCCAGGCAGCCACGGCTCCATGGGGTCCTGGCTGAGGTCCAGCCTCCACACCTCACACCTTACACCTGCTCCAAGCTGTGGGGAACCCAGGTGAGTCCTTGCATGACAACACGAGGGGAGAGGGGCACAGTCCAGGCAGGCTGTGCCGTCTCCCCAAAAACATGCAGTGCAGAACTGTGCAAGCCAATGCCAAAGCAGGGAAGTCCTTGCAAACCCAGAACAATCTCGGCCTCAGGTCATTGCATCAACCCGCCTTGGCCACCTCCACCTTCAGCCTCGCAGTGCAAGCACAGCTTCAACAACTCCGCAGCGAGCACCTACTTTGCCTCGGAGGGAAACTGAGGCATGCGAGCTACACAACTTGTCTGCAAGCCCAGCGAGCCAGGAGCGGAGCCCATGCTCTCTCTTGGCTCCCATCCTTGGAGCACTGGGCTGCTCTCAGCGTGACCCCCCGCATCCCAGTGGGAATGCAGCTCTCAGCATCGCTGCCCGCTTGGCTGAGGTCAAGAGCAACTTCAGCATCAAGCGGCGAACATTTAACCCAGCGTCTTCTCTGGGAGGCACCCGCCAGTGCGGCACTGAAATCAGCCCTGGGCTTTCCAGGGAGGGATCCGAGCTGAGGAGCGAGGATATTTCTCTTGCTAGGAACACACCACCCCCTCGCCCACAGTCACTGCTAAGTGCAAGATGTGGTGAAAGTCTTTAAAAATAGATATATTCCCAAGCAATTCATGCCGCTTGCATCTGGCAGGGCAAACCTAGCATGGAAGCTCTTTCTTACTGACTAAAAAGGATTTGTTAGCAGCTCGAGGCTCGTGCAACCTTGACTCTCTCCTCCTCTCTTCAGGGCCTTCTCTTGTTCTTGGCCTAAACCAGTCCTGGGAAACACAAGGGAAGCCCTGCCCAGCTAGGCTGGTGTCAAAGGCAGGGAAAGATACTGCAGTGCAGTGCTGATCTCTTCTGCAATCGGACGTGCAGACTAGCCCGAGTGCTGAGTCAGCACAATTTCTTTTTTGATTGGTTGATCTGAGTAACATATTTTCAATGTATGCTAAAGGGGCAGCAATTAATACCTTTTCCCCTTTTCCCCACTTTCCCAAACCGCTTCGAATCGAGTGCACAAATCTCACCCCCAAAGTCACTCTCTGGTCCTAAATATTCTGAGGCTCTTTCATTTTTAATTTAGGGCATTAAAAAAAAAAAATTTGCAATCTAAGCGATGCTCACTTTGATCGACTTGTGCTGCTGCAGCTAAAATATCTGTCCTGCAGGTCAATCTAATCATGCTTAATAGCAGTTTATTCTTCAACGCAACATTTTTCACGTTGGGTCGACAGTTTTAAATGAGATTGCTGATGCACCCCTTTACTAATGCTTTTACCAGGGCCAGCACATCCCTTGAAATACTTGTGCAATAAAATGCTTTATTGCTCTTGATGAATGCACTATTAAACTTGAATTGCAAACATGCCCCCCCCCTTTTATTTAAAAAAAAAAAAATAGAGGGTGCTAGAATTTATGGGACCACCTGTCTTCCAACATTAAGTAATAGTAACAACTGTAATAATGGATCATCAATGTAACAAACAGACAAAAGTATAGAAAAAAGAAAAACCCACCAGGGAAAACCGCATGGCACAAATTTGTCCCTGTGCTCTCGTGTGCACGTGCGAAATATCCATCTTATACCTGCCGGTAGTTCCGCTTACATGTGGGGAATTCATCTCCAGAACGGCTGGATTTTGTGAGGCATAGAATAGAAAAATTTAACTAATTTGGTCCACTGGATTTATGGCTTTTACAATTCTCAGAGCTCCTGTTTCCGCGCCTGGCACTGCACAGTCCTCGGCTCGCAGAATGGATGGGCGCACCTGAGCATCCCAGCGCTGCGGGTCCAGCACAGATGCTCCTTGTATCACACCCACCAGGGCACTCAAGGCCAGGAGATGCTCACCAGTTTATAAAAAGTTTAAGAGAAGTCGCTTTAATTTAGCTGTAAAATAGAGCGGGCCCAGTGCAATGAAACGGCTGCAGTTTTCATCCAAAGAGGTGTAAAAGGGATGAAGAGCTGCCATGGAGCAGAAGAACGGTGCAAAGTGGTTGGCGAAGGCCTGCAGCCATCTCCTGCTTCCATTGGTGTCAACAGCAAGGCTACCATGGCTCTTGGGGGGCCACATCCACCCCATGTCATTTTTAACATCGCCCAAGGCCAGGTGACACCATCCACGGCAAAGCCTCCCCTGCCACCTCCGCTGCCATGCTGCGAGACAGCGCTCAGAATTATAGCTTTGAAAATATTTACATAAAAAATAAATCTGAGCACTTAGCGACTTCCTAAAGTTAGCAATTCCATGTGATTAACAAGCGTATTAATTCAGAGAGGCGGGGGGAAGGAGATAAAAATTGCATTACAAATGCAGGTATCTGCTGTAAATCAAACCGTGAACACCTTTGCAAGAGCAACGTGCAGTGGCACAGGGTTTTAGTGCTCAGAAGGGGAAGGAAACAGAGAGAGAGGGGAAGAAAAAGAAAATTGGAAAAAAAAAGAAAAAGAAAGAAGAAAAAAGAAATAAAAAAGGAAACAAGAAAAGAAAAGAAAAGAAAAAGGTAGAAAAGGAAAGAAGGAAGAAGGAAAATGAGAAGAAGTGGGACAAAGGGTCAGCAAGGAAAGGAGGGGAATTTCATATATAAATTATATATTAGCTATGATGTTATGTTATATTCAGAATGGTGGGAATTGTCCTCATTTTTCATCCAGAGACTCAGGGTAACATTGCTGATTTACAAGGGAGCGGAACTGCAGTCCTGTGTGGAACCAGTGCCTTCCTGCCTGGGCTCAGCTCGTTATCCACCAGTTTCAAATTTAAATCTGACCCCAAAATGGGGCAGGACACCCACAGGACCGATCCTTGTGGGGTCATGGGGGCCAAGGATTGTCCCCAGGCAGGGTGGCTGCTGGTGGGGCTGAGCCCAGGGGTTGCTGCATCCCTGCGGCCGGGTCCTGAGGGACTGCACCGCATCCAGCCTGGAGCGCCCCGGCTTTCCAGGGCCCAGCACAACCAGAGCATCCCAAAAATCAAACAGGATGATGTGCAAACCAGCCATCCTCCAGCGCAAAACCTGGCCATTCCAAAGCCACCTGGCAAAAAAAAGCAAAGGCTCCTCCTCTGCTGGGAAGGGGCTCAGCGCTGCCCACGCCTCCATCAGCCATGGTATTGAATTTAAACAACAACAACAACAAAAAAGCGCCTCAATA
This sequence comes from Edolisoma coerulescens, assembly GCA_013397115.1. Classification (NCBI taxonomy): domain Eukaryota; kingdom Metazoa; phylum Chordata; class Aves; order Passeriformes; family Campephagidae; genus Edolisoma; species Edolisoma coerulescens. Next base: position 372,364 of record VWZW01003573.1, on the reverse strand, counting down.
TACCCCACAAATCCTACAGGTAGGAAATCTCCCCAGCAGCCCAACCTGCCTTTTCTCACCCACTACTCACGAGCACCTGCTCACAGTTCAATCCCCCTTGGCGTACCTGGAACAAGTGATGACGGCGCTCACCGTGAATAGAGACGGATAAAGATTCCCCAAAATCCAAACTCAGAGCCTCGCCTGTTCCCCATGCCTGGGGAAGGATGCTGCGATGGGAAAGACTTGATTAACCTCTGCATGACATGCCTGGCACCACACCTACCAAACGATGCCTGAGGAGCCCGTGAGCAAGGCGAAGATGGGGTTGCGATTGCAGGGAAATCACTCAAAAGCAAAATGCTGCCCTCAGCGGCCCCACAGAGATGGAAACCAGAGTTTGGGAAACTGGGGAGCGGCTTTCTGAGGAGTTCAGCTTTGCATATCATTGCAACATCACAGAAACATGAGGAAATTTGGGGCTGAAAGATTTAAACCCTTGGACGTGACTTCCGCCTAGGAAGAACATTAAACTTATCTTTAAGCCGAATTCCTTTTATCTTGCCAAATATTGTAGGATCCTGGAGAAATAGCCATTATTTTACATTGGAAAATGTTGCAAAGGAAAAGGCTTCCAGAATTAAAGGATCTAATTTTCTTATTTTCCTTTGGGAAAATAAGACCCCTATATTCAAGGCACTCCTCTAGCTTTAGCTGTGATCCGATGACTTGATGGCTCACCACACTGACACAGAAGGTCTCCTTCTCACCAGTTTTAAGCACAAAAAGTTTTAATGTGGGAAAGATTCAAAAAGTGGAATTTGCACACTAATTTAAAGCTACAACACCGCACACCCGAGTCACAACTGTTGTCTCCTTTTCCTCTCTCTTCTTCTCCCCTCACCCTCCATCTCTTTTTGTTGTTCCTAGATTTAAAGATCAGCCAGCTTTGTTTGCTATCTAGCCTTATTTTTGGGGTAAAAAGGGTCGATGGGGAAGCAGGAAAAGGGAGTGATTGGCCTGCATCCCTGTTAAAACCCAGGAGCGGACAGCCAGCTTTCCTCTGGCATCGCCTTTCAAAGCCCATGCCGCAGTCAGCATATTGAATATTTAATGTCCTGATGAGCATTTCCACCTGCTGACACAGGCAAAGTGACAGAACAATACACGCGCTGGAACAAGATCATCAATTGACTCCCCAGTCAGTCTGCCGGGTCAGGCAGTTAAAAAAAATAATAATATAAAATAATCTGTCTGTCTTTCTCCCCCGCCTTGCCCGGGGTCACACATTGCTCCTCTGAGAAGGATTCCCACCTGAAATACATACTTCTTTACATTCCATAGCTTGCCAGGTTCATATGGGCATATAAAGAAGTATGTCTCTCAAGCAGGTAGTTTCAATATGCGCATTTATATGGTCACAGGAGGAAAAATAACGCTGATTTACAATTTACATCCTGAGAGTGAGTTACGGCTCAGTTCAAACCAGCAGACTTTCCTCCTGCCCAGCCCATGCCCATGTGCAGACAGACACACACCCCAGCTCCCGATCCTCGCCAGTAATGCTGGGCTGAGCCCTCGGCAGATGATGGATTTTGGGTCCTGGGAAGGGGAACTGCATAATTTGCCGGACACAAAGCAGCAGAGGTCCAGTGGCTGCCCTGGCAGGGGCTCTTTGAAACGTAAAAGGCACAGAGTAAAAGCCAGCCTTCCACTCCACCTAAAAAGTAGGTGTTTCATTCTAAATCATAAACTTCTAGCATTTAAAAAAGACCAAAATGTGGTTTAGAGGAAAGCCTTTGCTGTATACGTGTATAGGTTTCATTTCAGACAAAGCCATGTGGGAGAAAGTTAAATATGTATCAATTCCCAATTGCCTCCATCCTCCAATTTGGAAACAAAAAGCCAATTTGTTTTCAGAAAGCCAAGAATCGAATGGCCAGCTACTGATTTACAAACCACCGCCGGGAAGGACTGCTCCATTCGCCAGAGTAAGAGAACTCATCAGCCCCAGACACGCGATTGCTTTATCAGTAAGTAGAGATTAAAGCATAGGAAGAAGAAAGCATCTTACCTAGTGAATCCAATGATTTTTCCTCTGCTGGTCACTGGGAGCGAGACACTACCCCGCAGATAAGCAACCCCCAAAAGATAGCACATGCCTTTTGGCAAGTTCAGAGCATTAAAAATAAAAAAATAATTAAAAATTGCTTCTAATAACTCATCCGGTTGAGCTCCACGCCAGCTAAGGGGTTTTGGGAAGACCTGCAGACATAAAAGGCAGCCAAAGCGAGGTGCTGGGAGCTCGGGCCAAAGCCTTGCCGAGTTCTTCCCGCAGCCCCCGTGGGCTGCGCGCCCTGGACGCCACCGCGCTGTGCCCCCGTGGGGCTCAGTCCCGCACGCAGCCCCGGCTCTGCCCCTCTCCCTCGCCTCCCTCGCAGCCGTGCTGAGCTTTAAAGCTCCCTGAACAATGTGGGCCGAGTGGCAGGGCTGCGCTCGCCGCCCGGGCTGAATGGGAGACTATAATGGGCAGGATTTAGGCAGGAGCGCGGCGGAGGTCACGCCGGGCGCTGCGTGCTCGCTCAGCAGGGCGGGCACGGTGCCTCCTCACCTGCGCCCGCCGCGGCCGCCGATCGATACCAATTTACAGGCAAATGTGCAATGGCTGCCTCCGTGTTAATGAATTTTACCGTTTCTCACAGTCTTCTAATGAACCCTTTAAAGAGGGTTTAAGTAAACTTAGCAAGTGGCAAACTAAGCACTTTGGAATACCTAATTGCATCGATGCTTCTCACTGCTTTTTAAAATATCACTGCCAGCTGGGGAGCAAGTATTTCCCTGCGCCCCATCAACTTCCAGCACCACTGAAAAGCAAAGGCCGCACGGAGCCCGGGTGTAAATCCGCTGTGCTCAGCCCCAACCTCCAAAATCGCTTCACACCCCCTCATGCAACACCGGCACATGCCTCGGTCCTGGCTCTGTGCAGCTTCCCCCTCATTCCCTGAGTTTGTTGGCCCTTTTAACCATCATTATTTGTCTCATTTAAAGGCAAATTTCAACCTTTAGTTTGGATTAAAGGGAAGAGAGATGGAGCTGTGGCACTGGTGTAATGCATGACTGCAGTGAAATTAAAGCAAAGGGAGAACTGAGGAGTGTGAGTGAAAGTCTGAGTGCTTCAGATTAAAAAAAAATCCAAACAAACAACAAAAACAAAGTGGTGGTGGTGGGGTGTTGCACAGCCAAGCACTCCATGGTATTGAATTTCCTTCAAAATGACAGCACTAGGACAGCTACTGGACTTCTTGGGCTGTTAAACATTTGCACCTTGTACCCAATTTGATTTCTTCAAATGCATTTGACATGGGCTGTCCTGAACAGTCCCCAGCTTCTGCAGACCAGCGGGACAGCAGCTGCCAGCCACCTAAAGCGAGCCCTGTGTAAGAGCTGAAAAAAAATGACCTTTTAAATCCTTACTAGAAATGAAGACAATGACACAACCACAGCAGCAGAGCTCATCGTGGTGATTTAAATTTGCTTTGAGGTTCTGGGTGGAATCTTATGCTTTCCAGGGCTGTGCCTTTTGGTGGAGGAGCAGACAAATGGCCGTGATGGTGCCTTTAAGGTAACATCAGAGGTACCCTGTGGATCCCATCCTCCAGCTACTACCAGGAGTAGAGTGGTGGTGGTGAACATCAGCCACTACCCTCAACCCACTTGGGCTCGCTGAGCTCCTACGCTTGCTCTTGGCAGAAAAACATGCGCAATAAAACTGTGGCTGTTCTGGAGAGACAAATGGATGGAGACCTGGATCATGCAGAGGCCAAGGGGCACATAAAAGGGGAGGGAAGAGCCTGAGGTATTGCCTGAAGGCGAAAGGGGAAGGAGCGTGGTGAGAGGGATGGAAAGCAACATGCTGTATGTCATATCCCTGCTCTGCCCCAGGCTCAAGGTGCTGCTCAGGTCCAAGTGGCAAAGTCAAACTGAAGCTGTGCAGCACAAATCTTTGGGGACTTTGGAGTGAGCCCCTGTGCAGGGCTGGGCACTGGAGAAGGGAGACGCCAGCGGGGCCGAGGTGCAGGCAGGCACTCATCCCAGCACAGCCCATGGCAGAGAGATGGGGCTCAGACCTTGGGAGCCACAGACACAACCATCTGCTCGAGAGGAACCCAGCAATTAAACTGACAGCACACATCACGGATTTCTGCCTATACAAGTACACAGTGCACACTCTCTCCGGCACAGGCACACATATACCTGTATCCACACTCCACACACAGCCTGGAGATGGGCTGTGTCTGGGTGATACATTACACCTGCTTGTATATAGCATTTATATACCTATGCATAAAGATGCATATAAAATATCCATATGCATGCTATAAAACGTACCTAAATCTGTGTGAGTGTGTGTGTGCACCACAGCATCCACCTCACAGAACTGGTGTCTATATATTCATGTGATAGGTACCACCACTATCATATAAAATATAATGAGCATAGTCAACTCTGAGTTGCAGAAGCAATAACAGTCAATTGATGCTACACTTCATGTAACCTGAATTCCAAACCCTTGCAGGGAAACCTAACTTCTCCTCCTCCCCATATTCCCTTTCTGATTGTCCACAAACCATGTGCCTGTGATTAATACTCATTTCTCGGCATTTTAACAGTTAATCACCACAGCATTGAGATCATTGCAAGTTAGGCTAAGTTTAACCACATTTCACCCTTTTGCTCTGCCTCATATCAGCTCATAGCACTAGTTTGTTGCAAATAAATAAATAAAGCCCGAATCCCCCCAGGTGTCATTAGCCAGCCTGTGTCTGAATTAGGCATTTAAAGGCCGGTTTAACCTTGCAGAACGGTTGCATGTCAAAGTTCTAACATTTCAGTTCAGATTATTCTAGTGCACTGCTTGCTCTGCAGTTTGTTAGTGGTTTTTTTTTTTTTTAAATGCGGATTATGCCACGGCAGAAC
>VWZW01003573.1:270134-366625 GCA_013397115.1 Edolisoma coerulescens | reverse complement strand
AGAAGACATACCAGTTAGGAGCTTCTGTTGCAGCAGAGGACTCACCAGAGCACTAGCTGAAAGCTGAATCAGCTTTCGAGAGTTAGGGATGCATAGAGGAGGGTCATGGAATCACAAGGTAATAATGCGCTTCATGCTGCAGCCGTCAGCCTTCTCCTTATAGCCAATCTCTAATGCAGGAAGGGAACAGAGAGCAGGCCCAGGGATGGGATTAGTCCTCACTTGGAGAGAAAAAAAAAAAATTAAAAAAAAAAAAATCACCAGGCAAACCCTNGGATGCACACGGCTGGGGGGGCTGGCGGAGGGAGGGGGGAGCTCTGGTCAGGACGCGAGTCCACCTTTCCAGTGCTTATATACCCAACGAAGCATCCCAAACACGCACCCCCGGGCGCGCGGCCCCTGCTCCTGCTCTTCCCTCCCTGACCATATTTAGTCAACCACGGCAAAAAATAGCCCGTCAGCTGGAGCCTGCCGAGCGGGGCTTGGAGTTCAATCGCTTCTCGCAGCCCATTGACTACTGGTCCTGCAGGGTCCTGACTCTGCCTTTTTTTTCCCCTCTGCTATTTTTAGCTAGGCCAAATAAAGAGGGAGCTCATCTTACTACTCTGTGCCGGCCCGAGGTGTCGCGGGGCCCTGGCTATGTTTGGTAAGCGCCGGCGTTGAGAGACGCAGAGCGGAGACCTTGTCCATGCCGGAAAACCTCAGGCTCTCTCCCGCTTTGGTTCTTTTCGTCTCCTTTTCTTTCTTTTATTTGTATTTCTTCTTCTGTGGTAGAAAGGTTTCCAGGCGAGAAGGTGGGGAAGAAGCTCAAAGGATCCCGATTTTCACCTTACAGACGGAACAACTGCGTTTCAAACACCTTGTGCTGGGGCCAAGTCCTTCACCACAATGTCCTGGGCACCTCGTTGTCTGGCCACATCTGTCCTCCTGTGTCTCCAAAGGTGCTGAATGCTGGGAAGGTGTTGGACTCTCTGCCCTACATGGAGAGCACGGAGGAGCCTCCCTTGCCAGGCAGGGAAACCCCCCTGTCAAGGTGGGTTAATGTGGGTGACCAGCACAGCAGTGTCTCCTGGGTGTTGAGGCCACAGGACCTTTCCAACCTCCAAAGTTTCATCCAGCGGTGCAGCAAGGAGGGGAGATTTTGGCAGCGCAGGCACTGCCTTTGGCTTGCACCCAGAGAAGCAGGTGAACGTCCCTAGAAACTTGAGTTAGACCCAGCTTCAAAGTAAAGATGTCCAGGGCCCTGGAGAGGTCACTTGGGTAGAGCAGATAAATGATGACAGACACGGCAATGGCTGCGCTCAACCAACCTGTCCTGCTTGCTTGCAGCAGACCCCCACTCTGGAGCACCTCCTCAATCCCATGTCCCTCCCTGCCAAGCTCTCTCCTGGTCTCTACACCTCATCGAGGCTCCCCAGAAGGACCATGACCTCTCAGAACCCAAGGGCACCTCAAGGTGCTGACTGACCACTGCTGTGAGCAGGCTTTGGGGGATCAGGGCTGGAGGGACCAGCAGCTGGCGATGGATGCTTGGCTGGTGGTGGCTGGATGTGGATCTGGGGTGGGAAGTTTGCACGAGCCCAGTGAGGTGCCCAACACCCTCTGCTCCTATCAGTGATCCATGGATGTGGAGTGGCGTGTGACAGGGGTGGCCACCCGCAGAGACCCGGCACTGTGATCCCGACGGACACCTCCACTTAGGACATCCATGTGAGACCGTCAGGCAACACTCGTCTGAGGCTGTTAGACTTGTTGGGAGCTGATAGCAAGACATCTAAGGATAGGAAGTGCCTGCAGGAACCACCCCATAGTGCCATGAGGTGGGAAGGTCTCCCAGGAGGTCCCAGCGGTGCTTCCCTGTGCTCCCGGAGGTCCCCAGCTCCGAGGATGATGCCAGAAATAGCCACCACGGGTGATGTGTCTGCTCTCTGTCCTGGGCTGCTTTGGGTTTTTCTGTCTCAGCCTGAGCCCATGCTGGGAACTTGGATTTCCCTCTGCTGCCCCCCAGTCCCAAGGACAGGCTGTTCCACACCATCAGTGTTCGGATAGCCCAGGACAGGTGTGTGGCAGCAAAACCACAAAGTCTGGTGTCCCTGTGGTGCCAGAGCCATCTCTGCAGTGACCACAACAGAGAGCAGCCCTCAGGCAGCTCTGTCTGACCCCAGGAACCCAACCTGCCATCTCTCGTGGGACTGGCAGTGGGGACAGAGGCTGTAGGAGAGCCTCTCCCCCATCCCCACTCCTCTGCTCCAACATGGTCCTTGAGACTATCACCATCCCCTTTGCACCCTCAGCTCATTTCCCTGTGGAACAGCTGGGAATTTCTCCACAAGGACATAAACCACTGTTGGGTTTTTCTCCTCCTTTTTCGGTTATTGCAGGGATGTCCAGGCTGCTCCTCCTTGGACATCAGTCAGGACTGTCAGTGCTTTCCCAGCTCATGCCCTTTCACTAACTGAAGCTATGGAAGCCTTTCTCCACCCTGTCTCACCCCAGGATCACCCCAGGAAAGCCTTTACCCAAAATGCCAGCCCAGCCAGCACAGGGGAACATTGCCTGGTACTCCCTGGGGAGCACTTGGGGCTTTTGAGAACCCGAGTGCCAGAAGCAACAGATTCTCGTGCTGTTTTGGGGTGCATCTGAAATCACAAAGTCCCCAGGGTGTGTGGTTCCCTGTGCCCCAGCAGGACCCTGCTCTGGCCACAGGGGAGCTCTTAAGAGCCACTCACTCTTACAGGCACAGCCATGCCCTTCTTTGGATTGAGCGAGTTGTTATCACATCCCTGACAGGTTCCCTGGGGTTGAGAATCCATCCCGACACCGAGATATGTTGGGAACAGGAGCAAACTATAAAGGGAGATGAACCAAAAGCAAATCTCTGAGATGTGAATTAAGAGATTGTTTAAAACCCAGACCTGGGTTTTGCACACAGATTTCTTCTCTTCACTAATTGCTTTGAAAACCACACTCACCCTTGAGCTCCCGGGGACTAAAATATCTGTGTTCTCTCCGAAGTGCGCGGCATCTTTTTATCAGGACTTGGTTTGGGGCTTGCTCCATGTGCTGATAACGCTGGGAGTTTGGGATGCAGGGAATGCTGGGAGAGATGGGGCCTAGATGTGCAACCACCACTGTCTGACAGGCTTTGTATATATATATACACATATATATATTTGCATACATATATACATATATGGCTAATAAAATATTCATGTGTGCACATAATAATTCTGCATTAGAACTCCTCTAAACGAAGGAACCAGAGGAAGCTGCGCAGCAGCCTGTAAAACTGATCCAGTTCAAAGTGATATGTGAGAGATTGCAACACTCCAAACAAAATGCAAGATGTTACTTTAAAAGAACCAGGCTCGGGCTTTTGAATTTATGTAACCTAAACTGATTTTGTCTGTTTAAAATTGTTGTTGCGTGTTGGGAATCTCAAAGAGGTGAGGAGCAAAGCTGCAGACGTTTCCTTTGGAGTCCAAGATTACAAGCCCCTTTGCTTCTCCCTTCAGCTCCAAAGCTGTTAATGGTTTGCTTCATTTTATTAACAGCGGACAAGAAAAAAAATTCCTCCTCGGAGCCTGTGTGAGGTGACAAGTTGGATAATAACAGCTCCTTTGGAAGTTTTTATAGTGCATTAGGCAAACATAGTGGATGTTTATAGACTTTTAAAAATGCTGATTATATAAAAATGCATTTATAGCCTTCTAAAATACCAAGCTACTGTAATATAAATATTTCCAATAATAAAAATGAAAAATGCGGATTATTGGCTCGATTGGAACTTTTTTTAATTGATTTCTCTTTTTCTTTGGGCCAAAATCTGATCTCAAACCAAAAGACTGGCCAATACCCTGTGATATGAGTCAGATCAATCAGGTTTTCACATCCTGCAGGAGATGCTGCACTGTCCTGGGATGAAGCCAAACCAACTGAACCACGCACCCCATTCCCCCTTCCAGCAACCCCAAACACCTCTGGCTCAAGGGAGCTGCTGGAACACCCATTGCAAATCCCAGCAACCTCCTGGCCCCGCCACCTTCCCACTTCGCTGGTGCTGAGGAGGCTCTTGGTCACCCAGTGGTTGGTCTTCCTCTGTTCTCCATAAGAACTTGTATGAATAATTAATTTTTTATTGGCACAGAAGCCCGAGTGTGGCTCTGTCCTGTTCCAAGCTGATAAGGTTGCTGGGGATGTGCCTTCCCCCTTTCTTGTCTTTTTTTTCCCACTTTGACATGAAATTCCATCAGTAGGTGGAATTAGCTTTTGCCAATGGCAGTTGTCTCAACACAGATAAATTCTTTCAAAAAATTAAGCTCCTGACAATTTGGCATGTCCCTACCAAAAAATACCCCAAACACTTAGTGAAAAATGAGTTATTCTTTATTTTATAACAGCAATCTTCTTTTCTTTTTTTTTTTTTTTTGGCTTTGTCTTTTATTAACGACTGGGAAAGACCAACTCTGAGCTTTGGAGCTGTCTGCAAAGTCCCCCAAGTCAGCATGAGATCAGGCTTTTACATCATACAATACACAGTTTGACCCAAAAGAAGAGTGTTTATTTCAAATTCATCTCCCTGAAGCTAATTTTCTTCCTTTTGGTCATTTAAGTTCCACGTTTTAAATAAAAAGCACCTCTTGTTTTTACAGTGTCCCACCTCTCCAGTAACAGAGCCCACTGCAAAATTTCCAGTTACTTAAGAAAATCCCAGCCCCACTGGCAAGGAGGGATGGAGGGATAATGCTGCCTACAGCTCTCCCTCCAGATGAAAGCAGCAATTGCATCACCATTTTGCAACATAACAGTGCTTAAAAACACATCTCATAACTTCTCCCAGAGGCCAACTCCAGCCTTCTCTGCTGTACACAGACATAACCCATCTGTGTGACACACACAGTTCATGCCATATAATGAAAAATGTGGGCTCGGTTTTTTTCCCCATGGTTTTTGCCTTTCATTTGGTGTTTCTGACAAGAGAAAGAAAATAAAATTGTTTTCCACAATAATGACAAATGGAAGTGTTGTTCATTGACAGTGCAGTAGTGACAGCTTTTCCTCTCAAAATCCCAATGTGGGAGACAGTGTTGTGTTGGTGTCTCTAGTTAAATTGGGAAACTGAGGCAGGAGAAGGGGTTGCTTTGCCTGGGGAGGAAGGGAACAGCCTGGGGGTGCTGGGGCTGTTCCCCAGTTCAGCCACCTCCAGGGCTTATCAGCCCCTCTCTGTTGGCGGATGAAACAGTGACATCAGAGATAACCGAGCCAATTACCCCCCAGCTGACTCGAGTTCATTCACATGTTGGGGGCTTGGTTTTTTTTGCTCAGCAAGACGTAAGCCTTGAGTTTTTCCTTGACTTCTCCGAAGTTGTGGAGTGCAGCTGTCGGATGCTCTCGCAAGGATGAAATACGGCAGTTTCGGGGGCTGGCTGGGAGGCTCTGGCTCTCTCTGTATGCACATCTATGCAAATCCAGCATGGTGTGCCTTCAGTTTGCATGTGTAATACAGTACTCTTGTCTTGGAAGGTATTTCTCTGAAGGCACTATCCACCTCGCCTCCCAACGCAAATGTATTTTAATTATTTGAGGGTTTTTTTCCCTTCATTGCTGGAGCAAAATGAGCAGCGGGCAAAAATGCAGCAGAACAAAATATTTTCGCAGGGCTCTGTTTGTTTTTAAAGCACCCGTCTCTCAGATACTTGGCTCTTACTGTAGTTTTAAAAGATTATGCCATCGTACTCTGAGGGAAAGAACAAAGGACCACTCATAAATTTAACCAAGCTCCCCATATTTTCCAATCTGTCTGATGTCTCTGAAACCTGGGATCTTCTTTTGTGTCAGGGACATTTATGTCTTCTCCGATGTCCTTCCAACAATACGTGTTCCAGCAACAGGGATTGCATTATATACTGTGGTTTTGTTTGTGGCAGAACAAAATTAAATGAGTACATAAATTACTCTGCTCCTGGAATAAAGAAACAAGCTAAAGAGCGCTGTTGCTTTTTTTTTTTTTCAAAGTGGGGTGGTTTTTTTTGATAGGATGAGTTAGATTTCCTGAAACCATGTGCAAATTAAAAAGTTCACAGTTCAGGCTTATTGTGAAGACTAAATCTAAGCCTCATTTTGAGAGGCGGCATATTTAGGAAGACACATTTGGATTTATATAAGAACTTGTAATTGGCTTCCTGCATCTTCCTTGGGCGAGCACGCCTCCCGCCCCTCCCAGATTGACACTGGTGCTGCTTAACAGCAAAAAAGGACACTTGTGGCTTGGTACACTCTACAGAAATATCTCCTGATGGTCGTGGAGCTCTGCAACGTTCCTCTGAGAAGACCATTGCCTCAAATAACTCATTCCTGAAATGCAGCAGTGCCCTTTGCACCCCCAGGTGCAGCCTGATGCAGGGCACTGTCCTCAGAGAGGCTTTAAAGCAGCAAGAAGAGCATCCTTGGAGGGATGAGGGCTGCAGCAGGGACACACTAGTGAAGATGGTCCAGGTCCCCTTAAGCACCTCCACACCACGCACTGAGCACAAACCTGCTCTCGGATCTCTTACCAGGCTCCTCCTCCACTGCAAATCTCAGACCAGGAGTGCCTGGGGTCACTGCTGGTGGCTCACCAGAGCCTGGGCTATACAGACTGGTTTGGGAGCAGAGGAACTGGGGGAAGATGGGAAGAAACCAGATCAGGAGCTGACACAAGAGATGCACAGGCTGGTGAGAAAAGCAGAGTGCTGGAAGGGCTCCGCGCTTTATTGCTCAAACACATCTTTTCCGTGCGCGCAGGCTAAGGTGACAAGATGCATGATTTATTTAGCACAGGGAAAGCAGCTGTTCAGAGGCAGTGCAGGAGTTTTTAGGCAATCATGTTCAGTTCCTGAGGAGTCCCATTTACAAATGCTCACTGCTTCATTTTACCCCCTCCCTGCCTCCCGCTCCCCTGCCACTATCTCGCCGTCAGGCTGTGCTGCGGATGCCTCAGGCTCTCACTCAGCCCTTACGTCTGCCTTCACTTCAATTTCCTGAAGTTCTTGGGACTGCCTGGCTCTGAGGGTCACCCCACCACCGTTATCTAATCTAGGAGACTATTTCTGAGTTTCTCACAGTGTCTGAGCCAAGGAACTCCAGCAGCACTGTGGCGTCAAAAACGAGCCATCCACTGCAGCCAGGGGTGTTGTGAGGCTTTGCTGCCGGCCCAGGAGCAGGCGAGACATCTTTGAGGGACCTGTGCCAGCAGCTTTGTGCCCAGTGCTCAGATCAAACCCTCTGCACATTCACCTTTCCTGCAGGATCTGTGTTCCCACCCGAAATGCATTATACAGGACTTGGATGTGTGGCTGTGACTGGGGCCAACCTCATCCATACAAATAATAGCTTCTCCTCTTTTCTCCCATTCCAGGGCTGGGAATGAAACCACAGAACTTCTAGACACTGACTGGGTGGTGCAGGGCTCACCAGCTCACTGGGCTCGAGGTTTGGGAGCCACCTGGGAAGCACAGCACGTACCATCAGCCCTTCTGCAGAATTTTTAAGCGATCTGGAATGAACTGTTCTCCTGCAAGTAACTCACTAATAGACGTGATTAGCAATTAAGAAAAACATTATTATCTGTCACATGGGAATGAGGAAATATTCATTGCAAACCTGTGCGTGACAGCAGTAGGAAAAGGGTCCAGGAAGGCCAAGAAAATATCAGTGAGACAGTGTCAAGGAGGTTATTGTGGGCAAAGACATAATGATGGGAGAAGACGCCAACAAGTTGATCCAGGAAAGATGGGAATGAACAGCAGTGCCACAGCAGAGTGTGCACCATGGTGCACTGACAGGAGAAAGTAATTTATCATTAAATATGGGTCAGATGGCATCTAGACCACACCAATACCCTGGTCAGATATCTCCAACTGGAGCTTTCCCTGACTGTTGAGACACAAGAGCTCGATGGGAGCTCAATTTCGTGCTTGCTACATTTCCAACTTACAGCCACAGGCTGAGTTTCTTTTCCCTAAAAAATGTGGAGCCAATACAAGGGGAAGTAAAAGGCCTTTTTTCCTGAAGCTGCAGACGTTGGGTTAGGTTTTCATGCTCAGACTGCATCAAGATGCCGTATAGTCAAGAATTACTAATTTCCTCTCAGGATTGCTGGAACTGGAACAAAGGCTACTCTTAAGGATGAACATGAGTAACCCCTAGATATGTTCTGATTGAAAAAGATCATCTCATTTAAAATTGTAAAGAAATGCCCTTCTGAAACACATCTGGAAGTGAAGGCTGTAATGTACATCTTGCTAAGCTAACAGGTATTTGAGTCAAACCTAAGTAAACCAGGTTTAGTTACTACATAGCCCTCATGAGCCATGAGCTTACAGTGGCACTGACAGGATTTTGTCCATTCCTTTTGGTCATGCTTCTCTATTTATTTAACATTAGCCAATTCGTTCAAGTGTAAGCTAAGAGCCAGTGGATTATAATAAATATTTATTGAATTTTAACAAATCTGTAGGACCTGTATGTATATTAATCCTCATTATAAGTGCTGCCACTTGCCACTTAACCTACAGAAGCTGTCTTCCAAATTTATTATATTAAATACATATTTGAGATGACTAATTTACAGCATTAGCAGAATACATTTATGTCACTTTCCATATTTCCTGTTTTTGCTGGCTCCTTATTCCTGAGAATCCCTCAGGAACCAGCGAACATGCCCCAAAACTAGAAGCTAAATGAGTATTTTGAGAAGTTCACTGACCACTTTGTAAACCAGGAGTCCTGAAAGAAACAAACCCCAGACCTGTGGAAGATGCTGCTAAAGCCAAAGGTCTCCTTGGAGGTAGAAGAAGGGAGCAGATGCCACAACCTTCTCCTTCTGGGGCCATCAGGAGTCTATGCCTTTGCCTCAGCCATGGACAGACAGAAGTCAAAGTCCTTCTGTCTGCTATTCCTCCCATGAACGTGATTAAATTTGGCTTTCAGGTTCCAAACTCAGTGAAATGTCCACAGATTGTGATGCCCAATCCACCTTTCTTTGGGAATCCATGCCAAGAAGCCTGAGGGTCCTCATCCAAAACTCACTGCAGTCAATAAATGGCTCATTTTGGTGCCAGTGACACAGACCCAGATTTTCTATGTCCAGCCTCTGAAAGCATCTTGACTTGGGGCTGCAATTTTCCAAGCAAGTCCTGGATCTCTCCTTGATTTTTTTCCCTGGAATTGAGCATGCCCCACAGGGAGTGCAGTGAAGTGTGTGCCCATTCCATGGCAGGGGTGAGAGGTGCGTGGTTCTGCAGTAATGGCATGGTAACTCCATTAGAAATAATGGTAATTATATTGTGACTCACCTTAACGCTACCAGATTATATCCTAATGCCTGTTCAGTTAATTCATTTTTATTGTCTGTGTCTTGGAATGGAGTTTTTGGAGTGTGCTGTTAATGCATTGGAAATTAGGAGTGTACGTGGGCCCGTGGAGTGATCTGTACCCAGCTGCATATTTGTGTTCCCAAAGCAAAGAGGCTGTGAAATCAAAAGGGATTTAGTCAAGGAATAGGAAGTGCAGCCCTGCCAGGAGTCCATCAGGAATGTCACCCTTGTGGGGAGGCAGTGGGAAGTGCAAACAAGTTCCTGCGGCACAGAGCGCCCCGGGAAGCTCAAGTAGGTGTCATGGGATGCAGGAAAAGTGGAGCAGCAGTTGAATCTTTGCCTGTTTTGTAGGGGAGATGTCTGGGATGCACACTGGCAGCTGCACCAAGAGAAACTACCTGGGTCTGCCCAAACTGCAGCCCCAGTCTAATATTTTCTTCGTTAACCTTTGTGCTAATGAGAGACAACGACCAGACCCTTGGCTGAGGCTGGAGCTGGAGCTTTCCCTCTTGCTACTTTGTTTACAAGGAAAGGGCTCCTTTTGTCTGGTGTCTTTGTGGCTCATTATGGCCGTAATTTATTTGGGGACACTGTTTCTGTAATGTGCAAATTGCCTTCCTCCAGGGAGGGCCCGGCTTCAGAGCGGAGTCGCCTCCTCTCCGGCTCGCAGCTCTCCAGCCACCCAGACGGATCACCGCAGGTATTTTTAGAAGGTCATTCTGAAGCAGCAATTTCATCTAGTGATTTTATCTCCTTGCCTTTTAGCAAATATTGTTGTGTTGTTTCTTTTTTTTTCCCCTCCCCGCTGTTTTAGATGGTGACAGGTTTTAATGTCAACTTCAAATTACCCCATATTTCTCAGCCCAGTTCCTGCGCCAGGACCTCTGCTGACACACGGAGTCACGCTGGTTGTCACTCTCAGCAGAGGGACCAAGACCGTGTGAGCCTGGATGAATAAATTTCTTCCTTCCCTTTTAGAGGTGGTCCCTCGAGACCATTTTTTCAGGCAGAGGGATTTTCCACTCTGCAGGACAAACAGTGCCATTCATAGAAAAAATATGTTAATGGAAGCGAGCTTCATGCCAGAATCTCTGTGCGTGTGTATCAGGCTCAGCAGCGATGACAGTGCAGCTCCTGCAACAGGCTGCTCCAGCTAGCCAGGCTTGGGAGCTGCTAAAGGAGAAATGCCTGGATTGCTGTGCACCCTAACAAAAAACCCCAGCATTTTTCTTTCTATTTAAATCAGGAATTTTTTTCCTCCATTTTTCTTTAATTGTGGGCATCGAATTTACAAGAGCAAATTTACTCAAAAAAAAAAACCAACCAAACAACAAAACCATCTGGATTTTAAAGGACTACCCCATTTAATAAGAGCTATCTTAGGTCAAACCTGTGGCCCGAAACCCCTTGGCAGTGTCCCTTTGAGATATTTCAGTAGCCAGCAAAGGGTTTGATGTAAACAGACATACATCTTTCAAAAGAGCAAACTGGATTGTGACAGCTGATAATCTCATTTTGGTGAAGGACTTCTTTCATGTTGCCTTTAGCTGGAGGCTGAGGTCTCCAGCAGGAGTTGGAGGCAGCAGCAGGTTGCCAAGCCCAGCAGCCACATCTCAAAGGACAGGAGAATGTAGCCATACATCTGAAATTCCTGCAGAGAGAGTCAACCAGTCGCCCGCTTCGGAGGATTCCTTCTCCTCTTATAGGTGAGAACAGCACCTGGAGACAGTCAGATCAGGGAAGGTTGGGTTCATTTTTTCTGCAAAGAGACCCAGGCAGGTGAAACCCCCTTCCCCTGCATCGCAGTCCCATCCAGGATGGGGTGGTGCTGGTGCTGTAGGTGGCCAAGGGGGAATCATCTCCTGATGGCAAACCCACTCCTGCCTGCTCCTGCCGCTCACCTCTCTTCCCAGTGCCACTATGAGCAATGTGTCTGGACATCGTGTTCCCCATGCAGGAAGGTGCCCAGATGGAGGCAGGGAGGGCTGGAGGACGTTGTTGGTCCTCCCAGAAGTCTTGAAGTCGACAGGCACCACTCACAGCAGCGAGAGCTCTTTGCTCAGAGCAGGGCCTTGCACCACTGTGAAGTGATTTTCATGCCAGTAATGTGACATGTACCTCGGTCCTGGAGCCTTTTCCACTCCTTGGAGCACTATTAACACAGAGTTTTGTCCAACATGTCCTGGAGGTATTAGTTACATTTACTGGTCTGCCAAATAGCTATTTCTTTCTGGTTTGGCAGGAGGCATCTCATTCAGGAGGGAGATAATTGCCTGGCTCAATAGCTGATCTGTTTTCTACCCAAAGATGGTTTCCCTTTTTGAAAATTGATGATCGATCAGTTATGTTAAGGATCACCAGATGTAATATTTACCACATATTATGTTTATTCCAGTGTGGGAGGAATGCATTAGGCTTCATATCATTCAAAAGGGGTATTTCTGATGTAAAACTGTGCTGCATTAATGAGACTACCCATCAAGATGGATGGGTCAAATTAAAGTAGAACAAATTGCAGACTCCTACTTAAAAGTCACACAGGAACCTCCAGCCTACATTATTTGTAAAATTCAAATTGAGCCCATTTTTGGCTCAGACATGTTTACATTCATATTGGAAAATATATTAAACTGTATTTAATTATATCCATGTGAAAGGTTGTATAATTTTTTTTCTTGATGCCACCCAAGATAACTGAACCTCGAGTTAAGGACTTTAAGATACTACTGTAATTCAAATACTGATATTATCTCTGCAAGATAGGTCTGGGAATGGAAGCAAAGCCTTTCCTCTTTTCCAAAGGAATCACAGTGATCTAGGAATCATTTCACCTCCTTTTGTTACATTTCAAGCCTTACATTCTATTCTAATAAGTCTGTCATACCGTACAGACAAAAGGATGTTCAGCTTCTGCTGTAATTAAAGAAAATCACTGCACTGGATAACATCAACCCAGCAGATTCCGATGATCTTGCTTTCAGCACTCCAAACTCTGCTGCTCTTTGCATACTGAACTAAAACAGCACCAGTCTCCAGGCTGCTGCTCCCAGGGCTCTTCTCTCCCGAATCCAGCTTCTAAAGGCACTAAATCAGTCAGAGCCTCACTTCAAGGATAATTTGTCCCATGCCAGCTTAGCCACCTGTGTTCAGCCTGTTAATGTCTCCTGCACTAGCTCTGGGAGCAAACTGGGCAGGAGGCTGGCAGTGTGTCTCCAGCAGCACCAGAACCATCACTTTGATGTGTCCCAAGGAAATCCCACAGGAGAATGATGCTTTTGGTGCTCCCGTTAGCATCCCTGGCCAGTATCCAGAATTTCTTACGGAATTTCAAACCTGAGGCAGCTTGCTAGACCAGAGCCACTCCTGCCTACAACCACCATTACCTGGTCAGAGCATCTTCCTGCAGATGTGGAGGAAATCCACATTTAAACAGGCAGTGGAGCTCCCCTTTAAGATTTTATTCCTTCCTCTCCCTTAGACGAGTTAGCTGTGGAAAAAATCACCTATAGTTAAAGTTAGTTAATTGGAAACAGTGAATATTTTATTGTCCTTTGTGAGAGAAAGGAATTAAAGAAATGGATTTGGCCTTGATTTTTTC
This sequence comes from Edolisoma coerulescens, assembly GCA_013397115.1. Lineage (NCBI taxonomy): Eukaryota > Metazoa > Chordata > Aves > Passeriformes > Campephagidae > Edolisoma > Edolisoma coerulescens. The sequence goes on along the minus strand of VWZW01003573.1, from coordinate 353,671 downwards.
ATTTGAACTTCTCTGCTTGAACTGCACTTTTCTATTACCTCTGCAACTCTGCCTTCGTTATGTTATTAAAAGAAAAGTAATTTATGATTGCCAGTCTTGCAGTCTCTAATTATTTCAGGCTGTGCATCACAATTATTAACTTGAGTATCCACCCTTTTCCTAACAGGATAAAAGACTTTCAACCTCTTTTGGGTGAGTTACTCATAAGTAGCCATGCATCCATCCTTGCAGGTCACTGTCCCCAGCCAATAACCACACTTCTCCAGTTTGATATGTTGTTTAAACATCGGTGCAAGCCAAAGATTGGATTTACAGTGAAGATGAAACACAGTCACTGGTTACTTGAGGCCTGAGTTTAGCACCCGGGTGTCCTAAAGCATCTTGCACTGTTCATACTCTCCTTCCAGAGCAGGCAATAAAGTACCACTCAGCAACAACCAGAATATCAACATATCACTGCTGTTCTCTTTCTTTTCCCTTGGTTGCACTGGTTTTCCATTTACTTCTGGTGGGTAATGAAGACATCTGTTCTCATCCCAATAGCTCTCTGCAACTTGCTTTCTGGGAAATGGAATAGCAGCATTTCAGCAATTTTGATCAACTGAAGAAAATACTGCCCTGTATTTATGGAGGTCAGGACAGTCATTATATTCAGGACATTTCTGTGAAAAGTCTCAAGGAATGGGTGATGAATGGAAAAATCGGATTTCTGAAACACGTTTGGATACCCCAGAGATGTTTTACAGGTAGGTCTCAAGCAGAAATGCCCTGGCCAGGTTTAGTGCTCATGAAAAGCAGCAAAATTCAAAAAAAAAAGGCTGAGAAATCCCCCACCTTTCACAGCAGAAACCCCAGAGCCACTGGGGAAACTCATTTTGTGTCAGTGAGCGTGCATTCCCCAGCTCCCACGGCCCCCAGCCCCTCCACTGACTCGTGTTGGAGTAAAAGCCTGGGAAGTGCTCTGCTGAATTCCAGGTTTCATCTGTATCAATCATTTTCCCATGTACCAGTACAAAAAATATGCTCCCTGGCCCAAATACAGCAATCTAAGTGCTGCATGCCAAACCACACATCTCCACGAGTGAAGCCAGGCTAGACTGCTTTTTGGGTCCAATCTCTCACTTTTCTGTAACAAGACCATTTGTCTTTAAAGCACCTCATTTTTATCATCTTTAAGATAGCCTTTATGGTAGGTGTAACTCCATGCAAAGGAAGGAGGAGGGGAAACCCTTTAAGCATTTTGCATTTGTAGTTATATGCAGCTTTATTGCATAGTCAGTAAAAATCCCTGCTGATTATGTCATTGCTGAGGCAATCAGGTGCCAAAAATATTTTTTTTTATTTCATCCGAGCAATAATCATTTTCTGCCTGAACAGTAGACCCAGTTATTGTTTCTTCCCTTATGTTTTCATTAATTAGAAGGAAGTGGAGAGGTAACAAACGACTCCCTGGATGCTGAAGTGTACATTTTTCACTGTCAGGTTATAAGAGGCAGTGGGCAAAGACAATATATCCTGTCAGATGTAAGAGTACTTATTGTCATCAGGGCTTGTAAAAATAGAAAGTGCAGTGGCTTTTCTGGATGGAGTTGAAGCTATCTATGGATGGGGTTTAATCTGACTAATTATAACGAAAGACTTTGGCAAACAGCATCATGTAGCTGCAAGAATACTGGACAGTGCTTTTTTTTTCTTATCAAGTCCGTGTGAATGTTAATGTGTGGAAGTGTAAAATCGACTTCTATTAAATCTTCTAAATTGCCAAGCACTCCTTCACCCGCAGAGCCTCGCTTCTTCAGAGCAGCACCGTGGAGTTACTGGTAAAAGTACTAAAACTCTCTGAAACAGCCATATATCTTCTGGTTTACAGGAAGTGCTTCAAGTGAAGGAAAAAAAAAAATACTTTCCCAGGAGCAGAGAGGAGAAGGGAGTTTCATCTCCAGCTGAACGTCTGGCCAGGCTCCATTTTATCGACCAGCTCCCTGATCCCCACCACGAGGAAGGCAGCCTGGCTGGTGGAGATGAGATTCCCTGCTGCAGAGGGACTAAGGAGCGAATACTGGGGCCCATAGCTTGGTGTGGGCATTTCAGAGAGCTCAAGCAGCTTCTTCTGACCCTCTCTTGCCAAGATGCAGCCCCTGGAGGGTGCAGGAGTCCAAGACAGCCAAAACTCCCTGGCCTGACTCCCAGCTAACTGAGGGTTCATGGAGAGCCTTTGCTCCTGGAGCGAGGAGTCAGGGGATTCATGGAGATGAGTATTGGGTGGAATGGGGGCTGCATGGGGGGGAACACTGCCCTGTGCACCCTGAGCATCACCCCAGCCCCTGTGCCCCCTGCCCCAGGGCCACCCCACCACTTCCCCAAGGCCTTCTCCAAGGTGAGCTACTGCAGAATATGAAAACAGGCAAGAAAAACAAATCTGAAGCTTTTCTGGCATGCAAACGATAAGTTAAGCTCTGCTTTTTTTCTGCACTGGTGAATCTCATCTTAATTGCATCAAGCTGCTTGAGATTCCCAGATGCAGGGCCTCTGTGGCCATAACCATTCCCACCTTTCTTAGCCCAAATGCTTTGCTAAAACCACCAGTCACCCTTTCCTTTAGCAAGGGCTGAGCAATCCATAAGAGCCAGGGACAGGCTCTTGTGCTTGGTGTGAGCTGTTCTGTGCTCTTCTCAGAGCGCTGTGAGAGGGACCCTCTGCAAGACCACCCCGGTGTCCAACACCCCACAGCCCCCAGCCACAGAGGACTCCTCTCCTGCACAAACATCAACTCTAACAAGCTGATCATTAGCAATGCAAAGCACTGAGCCACAAACCCAGCTCCAGGCCTGGGGAGAGGAGGCAGGAGAGGAAACCTGCCATGCATGACAGATGTGAGCTGCACCACTCAGTGCACACGTGGCAAGGAGCACTGTCAAGGGTGGGGAACAGAATAGAATGGAATGGAATGGAATGGAATGGAATGGAATGGAATAGAATAGAATAGAATAGAATAGAATAGAATAGAATAGAATAGAATAGAATAGAATAAAAACACTATATGCACTTATTGTGTATCAAGCTGTGCTATGCAGGTTAACATCTTTACAGAGACATCCCCATTTTTAACACACCCTGTTTTCTGTTCTAAGAACAGCAGCCATGAAATCCACTCTGTATGTGCCAAGAGAAGGTTGATGTTTAGGCAGCTGAAAAAAAACTCACTTCATTTTATTCTGATGATTCATTTTGCCTGTCTGAGATGGATCTGAAATTTTTTCTTAGTTTTCCAATTAATAGATAGCTACTGACTTAGTACCAATGTTAATATGCAGGAAACAGCAACCGAGTTACAGCTGAGGTGCTCACTGGTTTAATTTGACTTTTCCTCCCTGGCTTCAGTGAGATTAGAGACTAACCCAGCCAAAATCTGGCCCAGCTCTCTTGGCAGTGTCTGTCCATAAATGCTATGGTAATATTTCCAGTGTATAGCTGTGGGTATTTCACAATTTCACATTCCAGAACAGCTATGATGACTGCTGAGAGCTTTTGCTTGATGGCATTGCTGCTGCTTGGATGGCTTTTGGGGGATGTGTGTATTTCAAAAAAAAAAAAAAGAAAAAAAGAAAGAAAGAAAGAAAAAAAGAAAGAAAGAAAGAAAGAAAGAAAGAAAGAAAGAAAGAAAGAAAGAAAGAAAGAAAGAAAGAAAGAAAGAAAAGAGAGAGTAAAAAGAAAACTAAAATTTATCTGAATTCAATGAAGATTTTTATCTCTCATTCTGCCTAATCCTAAATGCGAAAGGTCAGCAAGGACACTGCTATGAAAAGGGAAATGCTGTGGGGTTGATATAGAGGAGACTACCAGTAAATTTCAGCAGTTTTACACAAGGCTGCAGCTCCAGCATGGGGAATTAGTTGACACCAGCCTGAGGGGAGGGCCAGGGAAGCCTGGACTTTGTCCCAGTGCAGCCTGAGCCTGGGAATGGAGGCTGTGCCTGGCTCTCTCCCACACAGGGTCCTGCTTCCCCCTTAGAGCATCCCTTTGCCAGCTTCAGGGCAGCCTGGCACGATCAGAAATACCTCTCCATTCCCCATACTGTGCTAAAATCAGTGAGAGGGACCTGTCCTTGCTGCTACATCATAAAACACATCTATAAAATGAAGAAGGAAGAGAGAGAATAAAACGCAGAAAGTAGCATTGTGTGCAATCGAGCCTTCTGCCCGTCTGAGAAATAGTCTTGGAGCTGCCTTCGCACCGTGTGTGATGGGTTTGGAAATGAAAGATGAGGGCTGAGCAAACCTGTGGGCATCACAGTGCTCTTCGCCCAAGGACATCCCTCCTCAAACCCACGCACTCCCCTGGCAGCTGCCAATCACTGTGAGGAAGATGTTTCACGGCCTCAAAAATATGAAGTCCCCTGCAACACTCTGCAGGTTTTGTTCCCCCTGCCTGGTTCTGGGTGGCTGTTGAACACGATGGACATCGAGGGCCTTTTCCAGTGCATGCTCAGCATTGCAGCTCCCGGAGCCAGCGTTGCCCGCAGTCATAAAAGGTGATTGCTTCCAAAACTGAATATCCCCTTCCTTTGGGTCATTCTTTTAATTGACTTCATTAATAAAGGAAAGGCCCTGTTCAAACATAACTTCATCTTGCTGGCAGAATATAAGCAGATGTCATAAAGAAAACAACGCACACTGTTTTTAACTCAAAACTTTAATACTAAATTGCATTAACTAATAACATAAAAACACCAACCATCTGGCTTTTTGGTGGGAGGACTCTAATTCCATTAGGACTTTAATAAATGTACTGCACTGTAGAGACATTTTACTCTGATAGCCTGGGCAAAAATGAGGAGCGTTTACAAGATTAGTTTACGCAGCAGCCCCGGGATCTCTCTCTTGGAAAAGCTTTAGATGGAGCCAAGGGGACATCACTGAAGGACAGAGATGATGCAAAAAGTACCTGCACTGGGGGGTGTATTTGGGGCTCTCGGGTGCCCTTGGGTGCAGTGCCCTGGCATGTGGATGTGCTGCTGCCCAGTGCAGGGGAAAGAGCTGGTGGTTCTGGCACTAGAGGGGCATCCAGGCTTTTGGTGGAGTCAACAGGAAAGATGCAGGAAAGGAGTGGATTGCTCCAAATCCTGACATCTTTGTCTCTTTGGGGTGACCACTGTCATACCCAGCACAAAGGCTTGGCAGTGTCCTGGTGGCTTTCTTGTGCCTCACTCTGCCAGCCTTCTGTGCCTGCCCTGCTGACACACCCCAAACCCTCCTGCCCCAAGCAGATCACAGCATCAGACAACGGTTTGGGTTGGAAGGGACCTTAGTGGTCATCTCATTCCACCCCCTGCCATAGGCAGGGACACCTTCCACTATCCCAGGTTGCTCCAAAGCCCCATCCAGCCTGGCTTTGAGCACTTCCAGAGGTGGGGCAGCCACAGCTTCTCTGGGCACCCTGTGCCAGGGCCTCCCCACCCTCACAGCCAAGAATTCCTTCTTCATATTTAATCTAATCCTGCTATCTGTCAGTTTGAAGCCATTCCCCCTTGTCCTGTCACTCCATGCCCTTGTAAAACGTCCCTCTCCAGCTCTCTGCGAGCCCCTTTAGGTTCTGGAAGGTGCCATCCCACATTCTGATTTGGGGCAGTCCACGCCAGCTGCCTGCCTGTCTATCCTTGTGCCCACATGAGTCACTTCTTCCCTTTAGGAAAGGGAAGCACAGCAAACGTCACACTGATTGCAGGAAAGGTGGAGCCTGAAACCCACCCAGTCACCAGCAAACTGAATTTTGAGCTGTGTAATCACTAGCAGCATTCATTTCCCTGCTGCACTGGCAGGATGAAGGAGGCAGAGTCCCCTTTTGCTCTTAGGATGTTATTCAGGTGAATTAATCTGAGTGTGCTGTGAGACATAAGGGCAGCTCTGTGTCCTTCAGTGGGGTTGATCAACAAGCCCTGACTAATGCAACGTGCCGGTTCCTGGCATGCTGAGCTTCCCTGGACGAGTACCAAATGGGAATCAGTGAGGGTAAAACCCGACAGCATTATTTTTCACTGAGATTAACATGTGACACAGAATTATCGGTCTTCCTTCACATCAGTTTTGTTTTCCCTGGCTCTATTTTCTTTCAACACATTCAGAGCAGATCCTCACCTCTCCACATAGCCCAGTTCATGCCGCAGTGAGAAAGAGTAAGCAGACAAGGCAAAGAACATCCATGCATTTTATCATTGATATTTTTAACGGAATTCATTAATGATGGGCATGTTTGGGTTATTTTGAATAAATTCCAAACTGGTCTTAATGCCACTCGACCCTCGTGATCACCTCGTCAGAGTAATTACTGGAGTTTTTTTAAAAAGCGTCCTGTGCCCAGAAATATTTGTGAGTGAAAGTGCATTTCCATGTCAGTATCTTTGGAACACAAAGTCAATTTGCAAGGAGTTGCAGTGTCAGACGAAGCTTTTAAAAAGTTGGCTGCCTTCCAGATTTTAATTTACATGATCATTAATACTGACTTACTCCAAATATATCAATCAGTTTAAAAAACACCATGTCTCACTCCTCGTTCAGGGAAGAATCCTTAACCAGGTGAATGCTTGAGCATTTGCTTGGCTTTAAGCAAGTGCTTGAGTCATATTGAATGGCTCAGTGTTAAGCACATTTTCCACTGAGAGAGAGCTGGAATTAAGTCTTCAAAATGCAGCATCCAGGTGTGGTGTGAGAATAGATTCCCTGGGAAACCCCTGCATGGGGGACGGGTGATGTTCTGCACCCCACAGCCCCCGAAATCTGAGCCTGAGCCATCCTGGGGCAAACGTGAAGTTTTCCAACAGCCTGTATGCATTTAGACACGCTGCTACAACCGAGCAGATGTAGCTCTTTTCATTAATGCTCCTTATTATCAGCTGAAATAATATTTCCTCAGCTGCCAGCGCTTGCACAGCACGGCGTTACCATCAGCCGGGAAACCCCGCCATCCCTTTAACCTGGCGAAGGATCAACCTGGGGTTTTTTCAGATAGGGAAAGCTGTAATAAAGCCATCCAGAAAATGACAGGTTACAGGGCTCTGTGATTTGGAAACTGTTTCTATTAAGTTGCCTTCTTGTCTGGTGGCGGCGGGAGGGATGGTGGTAGTGGGCCCCAGCCGAGCCCTCGAACGCGCTGCTGCGAGAGCGGCTAACGCCATCCTTGTACCTCTGGCTGTTAGTGTCATTTCTCTGTAATACACTGCAAAATAAACACCCTTTGGGTTTTCTACCTAATCCACCGTACAAAAGGGGAGTTGACTTGAATTGCCTGGCTGAATCATTAGAAAATGAATGCTTTGGGGGAGGAAAAAAAAAAATGAAAAGAATTACGTTAGTGATCCCCCAGCTTGCCTTTGTGTCTTTTCTCTTTCAGAAATCTCTCATGTTGCTGCTCTCTGCATTTTTCTCACAGTATTGATACATGAAATAAAGCATAAATAACCTCCCTTTCTATTCTTAAGCCTTCGATCCCAGATCACCCTGAGCCTCTTGCCGATAAGACCATTTTCAGCATCCGCTGGCCTGGAAGTAGCCCGCGACGGTCAATGAGCTTAGGAAATTTGTCCTGTCACCATCCGGGATGTGCTGTCATCCCATCAGGCACCTCTTTGGTCTTCTTCCAGGTGTACTGTGGGAATTTTTTTATCCACAGATGAGCAGTCACGAGACGTGCTCAACATTTTTGGGGCGTTTCAAGGGTATGGGCCAGGCTGACACCCTGCCAGTGGGTTTCAGCACAGGGGCTGCCTTGCTTGTGCCCTGGTGATGGGCGCATTTTGGTGAACAGACTTAAATTAACCCAGAACTGCCCACATAAACAGCTAGTTTTACATTAATTGCACTTTATTCTGCTCCTACACGCAGGGGTTTCCATTTGCAGCAAGGTCGCTGGTAAGGGTGTAAAACTGATGATATATGGAAGAGGGAAAGGGGATTACTTGGTCCAAGCCCATCCTGATTTTACTGCTGTCCACCCTTTTTGGTGTTTATGTGGAGCTTCCAGAGATGCTGTTAGCTCTTCCAATGAGGTGATTGCAGAATGATTGCTTTTCAAGGTCAACAATTTAAGTTTTACCACCCTTTCTCCAAAAGGACAAAAGAACAGCAGCAGGTAGGCAGAGATGCATAGATTAAGCAACACGATCAGCTGTTAATTAAAGTCCTTTAGGAGGAGGAAGAAATGACTTAACCCTTCCCATCACTGTGTGAAGCCTCTTATTAGGGGCAGTGTGAAATTTTCCTTTCTTGCCTGTCAAAATCTTCTATTCCTGTGCAGTCCCCATCACTGTCTCGTGTGCTCTGCTCCTCAGTTTTCATTAGGACTTATCCGACAGAAACTTCATTTTTACTCAATATTTCCTGACCAGTTCAGTGTGTAATTGGATCTCCTTTTCTCTTTTGGCGATTGAACAACAAACATTACATATTATATTTATATGTATATTTGGGGGATGGGGTGTATATATTTATTTTATGTATTTTAAAAAATATTTTATATATCCTCCCTGTAAAGCCCACAGGAAACTCATGGCCTGGGTTGCGTTCAATGGCACTGAGAAACCAGTTCAAACCACTGTGATTTATATGCTGGTTTAACTAACATCGGGGCAGTAAATTAATTCTGCAAGGGTCCTGTCCAAACTAACATTGATTCTGATTTTCTTGAAAATCATCCATTAGCCAAGAATTACTACCAGTGTTAGTGGAAATGCTGTAGTGTCATTAATTGGAATTAATGGATGGGTAGTTTTTATAGGAGATTTGAATGAAGGCAATATTCCTTTCAAAAACCATTTTATTAGAAATTTGCTTCCCAGCTGTAAAAGGCAATGCCACAACAAGCCATTCCACAATGCTTTATCCATGGCTTGATGTGTTTTTAATTAAGGGAAAGCAAAGCAGTTTGAAGTGTTTTTATTAAAAAAAAATGGCTATATAACAGATAGTTATTTATTTACTGCATAATGGGGAACTCAGACCAAGAGAGGCTGGGAAGGGTCACAGCAACACTGTCCCTTTTTATTTACTGGATCCTAAATGGTTCTTCTGGGTGTTTGAAGGGACTGCAGGTAATTATTGCTGCCTTGTAAATTGTTCCATCCACACACTTCTCAGGAGTAAAAAAAAAAAGAGGATAATCTGCTCTAGCTCTGTCCTGAGAACAGCTATAACCCTGCAGGGTTAATACTGGAACTGCTGGAATAGCCCCAGTCCTGGCTGAACTGGGTCAAGCCCAGCTGAGAATGACCCATTTTCTGCCCTTTCCAAGGCGGGCATGAAACGGGAGAAGAGACAAACTGGTGATGCTCCACTGAAGTCAGAGGAGCTCTCCTGATCCTCGGTGTGTGAAGATCTTTTGCCCTGCCCTTCTCATCTCATGGGGATACAAGAAGCTCTTTTATACCCCTCTTCCATGGCACTTGAAGCTTTTTACCAAGGCAGGGTGAGTTGGTGTTCTCTCTTTATGCTGAGAAGGCAGACGTGGAGGAGGTTAAAGGTTTTGCTTTAGACCACAGAGCAGGAGCTCACCAAGCTTGTTATAAAATATCACCCTCCCACCAAGAGAATATGTGAAGGTTTCCTGCAGCACTTACTTTAGCTTTTAAACAAAACCAGATTGGTTTTTTTTAACTGTTTCAGTGCTACCAGCACACAGCCAGTTGCTGTCTTTTCTTGCCTCTCCTTTCGACTGGGGCTTATTGATCTGGTTGCATTTCCCCTGAAAAAAACCCCCAGTGGTGCAGCATCAGCATCCTGTACCTGAGTCTGGTGGCAGGAAGGCACATGTGCTTTGTATGAGCTGTGTGCAGGGATGCTGCTTCTCCTAAATGTGTGCTTGAAACAGCAAAGCCTGAGGTGAGTGCATGTGCTGGGGTCTCACAGAACCACGGGGTTTAGGCAGAGGAAAGGACAGCCTGTACTAAGCCATGTGCCCATAAACAGGGGAATTGCACTTTAAAGCAGTTAGAGGCAGTAGTTTGCTCATCGTTGAGGCGAGTGGCTCATGCAAACACTCACCTCGAGTCCCTGACCTGCCCTGGCCCGCGGAGCTCACCTGGAGCAGCAGTCCCCGGGCTCCTGGGCGCGGCTGTGCTACATCAGCGCTGGCAGAAACCCTTTGCAGTCATGCTCAAGGACAATCCACACAGCCCAGCCTACTTGGAAGGGATCTTATTCCCTTTCCCTTCCCTCATCGCTCTAGCGTTGCTCTCCAAACGATCTCATTCTCCCCTAAACCTCTACACAACATTTTAGCAAAGAGCGAGGGGCACATGACAGCCTTCAGCTCACAGAAACTTCCCACTCTGGGGTTAGAAACGGGGGCTGGGGCCCTTTTCTGCTGCCTCAGGGCTCCACGCACAGAAGGGATGCCAAAAACACATTGACTGTCCTTGGATGGTGGGGTGGGCACGGGGTGCCTGGGGCTCGGGTGGGCACAGCGAGCTGAGGAGCCCCTGCCTGCTCCTCCCCTGTGCCACCAACCGTGACCCTTCACACCAGAGCTGGGCAGGTTTCAGAAAGCCGAGGGGAAGCACCACAGGAATGAAATGGGGTTGTATGATCAGAATCCTAATTAAGGGCAAAATATTGGAAATATGCCATATTAGAAACGCTATTACGATTAATAGTGACAATACCACTCTCGGGAAATAGGCAAATTTACACAGTAGCTATACATAAAATTTACTTTAGCATATTCCCCTCTCTACCTTGTTTGCACACTGTGATAACAAATTGCTTGTATACTGTATGGTGGTATTTTTTTTTATATTTAAATATTTGAGCCTACAATTCATTTTGTGAGGAGGGAAAGGCATGTGGAGGTCTCGGAGCTGCAGAGAAAAGTAAATGATGGGTTGTGATATATTTAGCAAGTGATAATGTGAAAAACACCAAAAAAAAATCCCAAGTATATTGGACAAGAAGGTAAACACAGTAAGAAAGAGCTTAGTTTGGGATTTCCCTAGCAAGACAAAAGAGTGATTCTTCAGGTAAGATCCGAATCTGTCAACCATGTTACCACATTTGCAAAGTTACTTTATCCTTCAATTCTTTATTTCCTTATTGAAAAAAAAAAGGAGTGGGAGCATCAGTGAAGTCTTTGTATAGTGTTTCCACATCTACCAATGAAAATATTTTTTTGGTGGTAAAAATGACAAAATTATTTACTGTTGCTAGCTCTTCTTGTCATTTGACTTCATCATTGCCCTGTCAGACAAAACATTTACATGATTCATTTGTACACAGATATATATGTTTATACACCTATACTACATATGGCAGACATATATTCCTGTCTCCCACTCACTCCTCTCCACAGATACCCTCAGGTTCAGAGAGGAAGGTGGTGTGGAGGATGACACTCGGTCATCATTAGTATGGGATAGCTGTGGATCTCTCTCCTTCGTGGGTAATTAAAAGCTGCTCTGTGCTCTGAGCTGCAGGAGCCAGGAGAGGCTCTCATTGACATGCATTCCTGCAGCACACGGCGAGCTGGAGGGCAGCGAGGAGCCCTCATCCCATCCCACCCCATCCCAGGATGTGCCAGGAAGGATATCCATCTCTGCTCTGGGCTGAGCTGCTGGGCTGGCTTTGGCACTGTGCTGCACTGGCAGGGTTGTGGGGACCCTCAGCTCCAGATCCTGCTCCACACTGGTGCTGGGGTAACTGGTTTTCTTCCAACTGGTGATATCAGTTGAGAAAGAAAAAGGAAGAAAGGGTTTCTCCTTGCACAGGAAAAGAAGTCGAAGCAGAGAAGAGCACCTTGGAAGCTGTACCATGGTGTAGGCAACAGGCAAACAGTCTGCCTCAGGATCAGCGCCAGGATGAGGCTTTGTTCCATGGAACCAGCTCCATAGGTGAAGTTGATCTCACCTGGGAAGGAGACAAGATGGGGTCTAGACCCTCTGAAAGAATAAAAGGCTTCTCTGTTCCATCCCAAGATCCTGGAGAGGCAGTGGCTTGTTGCTGGTACATTCCAGGGCTATCCCACACAAACCCTTTTCCAGTCCCACACGAGGGCTGGGCCCAGAAGACCCATGATGCTGCATTCACACCCCAAGTACTTGGTCACACCAAAACTGATTTCCACTCTCTCTTGGGTTGTTAGGGGACATCCCGTTACTGAAACACGGCCAAAAATGCAGCGCCGTATTAATCCTCATTGGAAATGCAGAACAGATCCCCAGCTGGTGCGAGCTGTCAGAGCTCCCTGAAGCCTGCAAAGGTTTAATCATTTGGATCAACCGTAGATTGCCCCAAAGGCTTTAAAACCAACAATTCGCAACACCGACACAATGCCTATAACTGATCGCTCTTAAGACACCCACCTTCTTATTTAATAAAGCCTTCCAAGTCGCTTTGTATTTTATTCATAGGAGCTGTAAAAAATCCAAGGACCCGGTATAAAGACTCATTTATTCTCTTCTACATAGCACTATAAATTTACACTGCATTTGCAAACTAAGAGCCCATATCTTAGGGCAAAGGAGAGCTCCAAAGTGAGAGCAGGAATGGCTTTCAAAAGGCCAATCTGTCCCAACTAGAGATTGTGTCGAGAGCTCAAATTTACAGCCACGAACCCTGAAAATGAGAAATTAGATATAGAATTTAGTTACATTGTTAGAGCTGCCTTGGCTATTTAAAATAAAACTAACACTGCCTTTTAGCAGCTTGCAAATGCAGAGCATTGATCCCTCTTATGTAGATATGCAGTGTGGGGAAATGGGGCTGGAAATGCATAATATGGGGCAGAGACACCGAATGCCCAGTGCCACTGGGATAAATCCCACTGCATGTTGCTTTTCATCCTGTGCTACAAGGGTGTAGCTAGAGGAGTGATGCTCTTCATGCTGTAAATACACTGAGGAGGCTTAAAACACTCTTTACCCCTCTTACAGGTCTCTTTGCCCCCCCTCACTTAAAGTCACCAGAAAGGGTGACCCAGGAGCCACATGCACCAGCACTGGGGTCTCCAAACCGAGGCACCTTCAGCACCCAGCCCTGCTCTCCTCTCTTCAGCTCCTGAGCAGGCACTGGGGCTGTTTCCAGCTGGCCTGAGTGATGGAGCCACTGATACCTCAGTCCTGGCTGCCCTTTCCTTGTATCAACAACCTGCTGCACCCATGAAACTCCCCAGGCTCTGCTGCTCCCAGCTCTCGCCTTCAGCTCATTCAAGTAAGCCGCGAAGTGGCACAAATCCAATGTGATCAAATGCTTCCTTAGTGTCAGTCTTTTCTTTCAAAGGACAGAAAGGAAAGGGTATGCGGTGGGATATTTATGAGCCTGTCAAGCTCCCTGCTCTCACCAGAAAGTGCTCTCAGGTTTCCTTCCTCGCCAGGGAAGGGACAGAGCAAGCGCTGGGGAAGAGCAGCCCCCCCGTGTTTGTGGGGGCTGAGCTGCCAACTGTGAGGCATCTCCTCGATGGTCACAGGCCTGGTGGCATCACACAGAGTCACCCCAGATGAAAGCCTGGCCCTGGCACTGACAGGCTGCAAATCTGGGAGTTTTTTGAGCAGAAAGGGTTTGGGGACACAAGTGCTGCTCCTTCCCTGAATTCAGCCACGGCATCCAAGGAACTTTCTGCAGGACACAAGGAGACGGGTTTGAATATTGCCCTGCCAGTTTATTTTCCCCACTTCCTTAGAGGACAAGTGTATTGTGAAATGCCTCCTATTGGCTTTTGTTTTGAGTCTAAAGTGCCACATATAACTGAGAAAACATGAGCAGGGACTGTGCTTCGTGCTCCAGTGGGAAGGTGGCACAGTTTGTGTTGGACTGCACCTCCTCACTCACCCTTGCTTTAAACCAGCATGCTTAAATCTGTTCAGAATTGGGAAAACACTGTTTGCTTCTCATCTGTCTGCAGATAGTTTGCCGTGTTGCTCCCCTGCAGGAAAATGATTGAAGCAAATTATAAGTGGTGCCTCTAAAACTGAAGGGCAGATCCTCATCGGCTGCACATCAGCGCAATTCCTTTGATTTAAACACACGTTTATAACTGCTGAGGAGCCTCCAAAATGAGAGGACTGTAATTACAGCTGTATGATAATGCCTTCTGCCACATCAAGTGGAGGACTATTGACAGCAAGCAAAGACCTGAGAAACACTGATAAGAATGAACTGCAAGCCCGGTCCCCCAATGTGATTCCCCACGACCCGTGATTTATGAGCCCAAATTACCTGCCTCGTCTTCAGGAGGGATTGGCCAAGGGTGGTTTTCCTTGGAGCACCGTGCCAGGAAGGTGCCAATATCATACGTGTTTCTGAGTGGTATCTGACCTGCCATTGATCTGTCGGGGTCACAGATGTCCTCTGAAAGATTTCCTTTAGGCTCAAGGAGAGCAGCATAATTTGCTACAGTGATGGTTGTCCTGCTGGCTCCTCATCTGAGGAAAAACAGCCACTCCTTTAGGGCCATTGCCAGGAGACATCAGAGCCTCCTCCTGACCCTTCTGACCCATCATCTGCTTTCCATGCCCTCAGGGAAGGTGGAAGGAGTAGGTTTTTGAGCAATTACGCTGGGCTTTTTTCCTAAGAGCTTGTAAGTGTGCTGATCTCTTAGCCAGCTAAGGTCTAGGGCATGTTGATCTGACATTTTATGGGGGGGAAATCAGATCAGTCCTTTGGTCTGTGCTGGGAGCTCACAGTTCCACCTCTCAGGTTTGAAGCAATGTTGGATCTCCTCAGTCAATTACTGAGGCAGATGAGATCTTCTCAAACAATCAAATTACCACTTCTTTAGTTTGAATGAAGAGGATGATGGCAAGAAATTTGTGATGAGTGGTGGCCTCGGACCCTGAAATTTTCCTCTCTTTTAGTCCAAAACCATCTGAAATGCTTGGCCTTGGTTTACCCCTCAAAGTTTTTCTTTTCCCCTCCATTTTTAAGAAAAAGGGCAGCCAAGCCTTACTTCTTACAGGCCAGGGAAGTAATAGCTTGTCATTTGAAAAAGGTTTATGAGCTCTGATTAGTGACCCTTTCTCTCTTGTACATGTGCTTAGGGGGAAAGGGAGGAATTCATGCAATGGCAGAGAAAAGGCTCACATTCATTTCGACAAAGCTGGCACTGTGCTGTTGAAGGGAAAGCCCCAAAACAGATTAAAGAGACCCTAATCAGTTATTCAGCATGTGACCAAGCTGAGAATACAGTCAGAAACACAAAGAGTAAAATTCCAAGAATTATTAATGCTATCATGCTTTCCCTAAAAGGATAATCGATGTACCCAAAGATTCCGAATCAATATTTGTCCTTCTCAGGCAGGCTATGGTAAAGAAATATTCCCAAAAGCACTCACTTCTGAGATTTTGTCTGTTGCATAACATTTCAGTCAACTGCAGAACATCTCTGATAATGATGATAAATAAGTATAAAGCCTACAGTGGTCTGTCTTATAGAAGAAGTAAAATAGACACTTATGTGCTTGGTAACAAAAGTTCAGCCCCAAGTAGACCTGACCTCATGATCTTTTAAATGTATGGCAAAGATTTTATCCGCTAGATTTAGGTTAACAGCTCTGGGAATTCGCAGGTGTTAAATTAACCACAAGAGACAGTTTCCTAAGTGCAGCAGAAACACACTGAGCATGATAAGGAATAATAATTAAAAATTGAATTAGAGGGCTGTAGAGTTTAAGGAAAAGTATGTGGCCTTGTTGGTACAAAAGTGGCACTGCTCAGGAAATAGGTCTGATGCTGTGGGATACCCCAGGGCAGTAGCTCAGGTACAGCTCCGTCAGCTTCAGCAGAGACCTGGCCACGGCCCCTCTGCCAAGGCAGAGACCTCCTTCACCCAGCATCTGTGAAATCTGGACATCCCATAAACCCCAGGGGCTGCACTGGCAGTGGGCAGCTCCCTTGGGAAGGGGACTGGGCTCTCCAAGCAATATGGACTCCATCCCACTGTGCAATTTCGCTGCAGTTCTGGCAGAGCCGAACCTTTAACTCCTGCCTCCTTCCTCTGAGTCCTAATGCAGAGCAGGGCACACACCCAAATGCCTCTTAGCTATTTCCTTGCTGACCCATTGACCTGGTTTCTAGGTTCACTAAACACAAGTAATCAAACACTGTTTCAGTTCAGGCACAAAACCTGAAGTATATGAAACCCCGCAAATCATTATTCATTTCTTTTCCTCACCCACACAGCCTTCTCATTTTCCAGGTGTGCCTCTTCCTGCAAGCATGCTCAGCATGAGAGATCACACATTTCTGCAAATTTGGCCAAGATTTAGGCTTACAGATAGTGCCTGGTGCTATCAGCTGAGCTGGAGTTCTGCAGAGGCAATTATTGCTTTAGCAGGGTGCTGAGTAAGGCTCCACAGAGATTTTCCTGCTCTTGGCTCCTTGCTTGGCTCCTTCAGAGCCATCAGACTCAGGCACTCTCAGGAGGCTGATCCAGGAGCCAGGGTGGTTTTTAGCAGTGAGGAGTGTGGGGCATAAACACAGCCAGCTACAGGGATGGAGGCCAGCATTTCTCCTCCTGATGGGCAGCAGCATCTCCCAGGGCTGGTTGTGGAAACCTTCCTTTGAGGTGCTTAAAAATACACTGGACAAGAGTGGAAAACGAATTGGTGAGATTGGTGCTTGGAGCTGCCAGGTCATTCATTCTCCAGTATCTGTGATTCATGTATCCCAGAACGTGACAGTCTCCCTGGCAATCACTTGGTAATGATATTAGAAGTTGCCTGGTTATTGAAGCCATAATTACTACCTAATTTGCAGCTGTAAGATCTCATGATAACCCTCTCCCTTGCAGACAGGAAAAAATAACCCAGTGTTTTATTTACCCTGTCAACATGTGGAACTTGCCTTACAGTGTAATTACATGGTCAGTAGTTACATGGCTCTCTGGTTGATGGTGTCCTGTAAACAAATAAAGACCCACAAATTCCACCTGTGGGGATTCAGGCACTCCATAAAAATGACAGGATTTTTAAAGCCTCCTCAGTGTGTGCAACACTGCACTGAGGAAACTGCGTGCCTGGTTCTTGCCCTTTGCTCCTGGTGTTTGCCATGCCAACAGCTTCTCCTTGCAGGTCTATGTGGTCTGTACCTCAGGTGTTCAGTCAGTGACACAGCATCACCTTCAGGGCCCAAATTTAGGTCAGCATCCCTCTCTCTGACACATCTGTGCTATAGAATTGAATCATAGAATCATTTATGTTGGAAAAGACCCTTAAGATCATCAGGTCCAGAATTTCGTGTTTGTGTTCACAGCCTCCTTCCCAGCAAGACAATATCCTACTAGTTTATCTAATTTACTGATGGAGAAGGAAGAAGCTTCCTCATGGCCCCCAAGGACTCACAGCAGACTTGGGATAAGGATCAGGTTTTCTAGAAGCCAAATCCAACCTCTTGACTGCCCAAATCCAATCTTCTTCTCTGCTGAGATATTGCTTTTGGTGACTCTGCTCCCTGCTTTTGAAATCTGCTTCATTGCACACCCTGGGAATGTGCAGAGTGTGGCAGGGGGAGGGCTGGGATGAATGTGAAGAGCTTTCTTGCTTTGTTTATTTATATGACCTTAAAGATGATGTCCGTGCATAATGTTGAACATGACGGGGGGAAGCTGACAGGGCAGTAAGTTCTGGCTACCGCAGAGGCGAAAACAAAATTACATAAAAATATCAATTGTAAAATTACTCAAATCCATTAGCTTAATTAGCATCATTAATCAAGGCAAAACATTTGATACGTCATGTACTTTCACAGGAGATAAATGAGCCTTTGATGGAAGCCCAGCGGGTTGCCCTGCTCTTGGCTGTGCCGGTGGCTGCCTGGACGTGGAGGTGAGGCTCAGCAGGCGAGGGGCACGCTGGCAGCTCCGGGCAAACGCCGTCCTCTGAGCAGGGTTCCAGCTCAGTGAGGGGCTGGCAGCACACTGGGCCAAACCTGGCCAGGGTTTCATATTGCCAGGCCCGTCTGCAAGAGTGTAAAACTGCCTAATGGGCTGCACTCGTGCAGAATCATCCCCTTGACTGGTCTTGACTGGTTTTGAGACAAGGTTAGCAAGGAAACAGCAAGGATATCAGTAATTCCTGTAGCAATTACAATAATAAATCCAAAGCCTGTGCTATAGTGTTTTACTTGAGGAAGGGAGGTTCACTTAGCTCTTGCTTTTGTTTCCCAGGGCGATCTCTGGGGAGAGCAATATTTCTCTATCTGTAAACCCTTGCAAGGAGAAACACGAGGGCGATCTTGATAGCAGGCAACAGCACATCTGCAGATTCCCAAGACCATATCTGTCTTGGAGGGCACTCTGGGCTCTCATCTTTCCTTTTCTCTCTGGGATCACACTGCTGTGGTCAATCAGGTCTCCCGTGAGCAGCCCAGGGCACTGGTGATTGCTGCATGACTTTCTTCCCTTTGCATCAGCACTCAGTTGTTGCTCATTCCCTCTCCCCGTGCCAGGGCACATAATTGAATCTTCTCTCCTGCTCCTTGTAACAAGACCCAGCCACAAAGGCTAAATGCTTTATTCCCAAGAAAAGCCTTAGAGATAAGATTCGCCAGCTGTGGCAGCACAGTGCGGGTCTCAGTAAGAGAAATAAATGTCCCTTCACTCCACCACTATCTTTCCAGCACTTTATCTGCAATGAGCCCAAACACAGTTCTCAGCTATTTGTATTGCTAAATATAATAAAGGAGAAGTCAGCACTTTCTGAGGGATACACTTCCATAAAAAACAGTTCGATGGCATTTTTCTGCATTAAACACATTATGCAAGGGCTTTTCTCTTTTCCAATATCCAGTTTCTGCTGGATGTACATGTGGTTGAAGCTTCCTTCAACACATCAGACACCCAGACTGTCACTGAACTGTGGAAAGCTTCGTCCAGTTTTGGAGCTGGAGCTGGATTTATTAATCCTCTTTGAGGATACCTGGACAGTAATTGCCAGAATAGTGATGGGGAAAGGATGAACTGATTGAGAGCACTTCTGGCTCTTTGATGTTTGCCTTTTTGTTTTCCTGAGCAGTAACTGATCAGATGGGCCTGGCTGGAACCAGCAAGCAAAGGCAGACTGGAGAAATGCAGGGGTTTTTAGAGAACTCTGCTGTGGACTTGAAAGCAAAAGACACATCATCTTCTTGTCATCCCAAGAAGAGCTTTTCTGACCACCTCTGTCTCCTTCCCAAGACTCAAAGGCAATGCAGCTTTTCTCCCTTGCTTGCTCTGAGCAGCACTCAGAGACAGACAAATTTTGGGCTGTGCTTTGCACCTTGATGTAAACACTGTGATGATAAAGTAATCAAAAATGGGTATACTTGACTGTAAACCTTAATTAACTATTAATTAAATTTTATTAACCCACTAGTAGAACAGATTATAGCAAGCAGTGACTAAAAGGCTGCAGTCAAAGCAGTTAATGTATCACTCATTTTTATGTGGAGAGAGGCCTCATCGTTTTCCTGAGATGGCCAATACATAAGGATCCCTCCTTGCTAAATCAGCCTGGTCGTTTTCCTACATGCCACTGATAAGGAAGTATTTACGAATTTATTCCTAAATTCAAAGTATACTTCAGGCCTTAATTTACTGTCGTAATTATATCACTGGCTCAATTAGTCCCCAATAAAAACGTTATGCTATTGTATCAAAGAAATGTAGTACCTTTGAAGTAAATGGATTCACTCGCAGGGTAAGAAATCTTCCTTTTTATTGTGTTTTCTCATCTGCTACTTACAGCCACCCTTGTCTTAAATTGCCCTTTTTATTCCGCTCCTCGCGAGCGCAGTTTGTGCCTGAGCTCCGGATGCTCGGGAGGAGTGAAATACTCCTCTTAGCCTTGGGGCTGCGTCGGGAAGCTTGGTGGTAACTTCTTCTCGTTAGAGCCCTGCCAGCCTCATTTGCATGCTGATTTACATGCGCTGCCTCCCCTGTTTGCTCTGCCACACAAAGGCTACAGGGTCTGTGGGTTTTTTTCTCCACTTCCCTGCTTTGTTTCCTTCTTGGCAGTGATGAGGCCGTGTTAGGAGCTGCAAGGAAACGTGTCTGTACCTTCTGTCCTATGGATTTTCTCCTATTGCATTTGACAAGCCCCAGCAGCACTCCCCACCTCGCTCTACCCACCCCAAAGCAGCTAAGACTGACACAAGAAAAGAGTCCCTCGTGTCCCTGCAGAGAAATCACTGCAGAACCTCTGCCTGACCCATCCACGGTGTTTGGGGACAATGTGGAGCTGCAACGGATGCAAAGTCCTTGTCTCAGAGAGTTCACCCTCCAGACAGGGCAGGAAAAATGGTGAAATTGGACAAAGAGTGTGTCAGAGGGATGAGGTAATAGCACAGCAAGGAGATTTGGCAGGAAATCTATGCTCTGGCTAGACAGCACAGGACACAGATCCGTCTAAGAAATGGGAACGCGTTGCTGTGAGCAGGGTTCTTGTGGACATGGAGCTCATCATTTGGCATCACTGCCTGTCCTCACTTCAGTGAGCCTCTGGAGGCCTCTGGGTTTGATTTTCAGACTCAGGGACTAAAGAACCATCCAACTGTTCGTCCAAAACGTTGTTCAATGTATCTTTGATTGACTTCTGACTGCACGATAACAAGATCACCTCCAGACCAAAACTGGGCTCAAAACCAATGGTAAAATTAGCATTTTCTGAGAACCTTCTACCAATCCAGAGCTCTGAACTGCGTGACCTTGGAGGGGCATGCCCCTCAGCAGCCAGCAGCCTGAGATTTGCTACCTTCCACTCACAGTATAAAGAAAAGATTTGCAATGAGCCCATTAGAAGATGATTCTCCCCCGCAGAATCATTCCTGAATGCTGGCCAGTGCTGGTTGCACAGCCCCAAAGTGTGACAGGGACCAAATTGTGCCTTATCTGCATCCCTAGCAAAAGCTTCTGCCTGTGGTTCAGTGTGTTCCAGCTGCCAATGTTGGTGTCTCCGGTTTCTCCCAGCCCTGGGCAGGGAATGCCATGGGAATACCAAGTCACACACCAAGCACAAATTCCTCGTGCTCCCCATGTAGTCAATCCAGTCATATTCCCAGGCTGGGCTGGCTGTGTATTTTGTCTGTCCCTGGAGCTGACATGCCAATGGGTATGGTAGGTCTGTTCTCCCAGTCAGGCTGGTGACCTTCAGCCACCTTCTGCTGTTCAACAAAAAGTCACCCCTGATCTCCTGCAGAGAACAATCCCAAGTACCCCTGCTTATCCCTAAGAAGATCCATGAGAAATGGTCCCCAGATTTGTCCACTGGCAGTGAAGCCATAATGAGGGAACATCCCTGTGTCCAAGTGCACAGTATGTGAGATTAATACTTCCTTTATTGTCTTTATCAAAACCAACATATTTGGCATTAAACATTAAAACCTCTAAATGTTTTAAACCCAGAGGACATTCTTCATCTTCTTTTCAGGTCTTTATGGTAGATGGAATTATTGGAGCCTACCATTTTCCCTCATCTCACACAAAAAAAATGCTAAAAACCTGAGTAAAAAGAAAGTGAAATTTGTTTGCATATACTGTTTTCCTAATGTCTGACTTATTTATTTTAGCTGACAGTCTCTGTGCCCCGGTCCATGGCTGCTCTCTCTGTGCTACCTGTATTCATCCAGGTGGCTTTGTGCCTATTAAAAAAGGGAACGTAGCAAAATTAATTTATCTTTTACAGCAGGAGAGCTGAATTTATTGGTCTCACCACAGAAATTAATTTAGCACTCCCAGCTCCCCCTTGCTGGACAATAAAGACACAAAATGAAACTGCCACACAAAGTTTTGACAAAATTCACAGTCATATTAAAAAAAAAAGCTACGGGTAATTTACCACCAAATCTGAATCAGCCTTTTGTGCCAGTGATGCACCAGTGATACCATGAAGGGAGTTTCTACCCAGTGACAAAAAACCTACCTGGGGGCTATATACAAGTGCAAGATGGAAAACAAACAGATTTATCTCAATTTTTTTCAGATTGGAGAATAAATTTGGGTAATAAAGCAGATTATGGGGCTTGTGGAAGGCAGCATCCATTGGCCTCGTGCACCCACTGCTGTGTGACCGGAGTGGTGGTGGATGTGTGGGGCCAAAGGATGCTGCACATAGAGGTCCAGCAGTGGTGGAAAACACAGCTCAGAGGAAGCAGAGGTTGTTCTGCCTCTCATCTGGTCCCACACCAGGAAGAATCAAGCCAGCACATCCTCTGGGTCAATACATTATTTACATGTCGGTCCCCACCTCTCTCTCTGCACCCTCGTTTTGCTGTTTCCTAAATATAAAAATCAAATATCTACTGCAAAAAAAACCCCCAACAAACCAACAACAAAAAAACCCAAACCAACAGAACAAACAACTTTTTTGTATTGAGGTTGATTGGGCAGTGGGTGGTGAAAGATTTATCCCGGCAGTAAAGCTGGAAAATGGCTATAAACCTCAGCAGAGTGTCTGTGTGCTGGGTCCGAGGGAGGCTAATTGTTTGTTTGTTCTTCGTGTTTATGGTTTATCTGCAGCTCAGCTGACAGGAAACCTAAACCTGAAGGAAGCACCACATCAATTGCCATTATCTGCCTTCTGTGCACACACTCCAGACAGAGCCAGGCGCGGGGCAGCTCGCACACCCAGCCCATCCCGGGCGTGCCGTGCCCTGGGATGCACCAGGGGTGCAGGAGAAGGAGGGAGGGAAGAGCACGGACTCACCACCGCTGAGTTCACCTCCCCCCAGAGCCCTCTGCCACAGCAAGGATATGGGTGCTGGCTGCACAAGGAAAAAAGCAATGGGATTTTTCCTGCAGTACTGCCCCGCAAAGAGAGAAGATTGTTCTAAAAGCGATGTGCGAGTGCCACCAGCTTTGAAATTCCCTTGGGATTTCCCTTCAGTGATTTCCTTTACCCAGAAGGTGTTTGGGTGGTGGAGTGAGTTCCATAATTCGGTGGTTTTAGAGCATGATAAGCATTAGAGCAGCACTGATTGCTGTCCTTGTCACTTCCCAGCCTTGATGGGATCTGTGGTGTCTCTGTCAGGATGTTTTGTGGTGTGACACACAAGCCCACCTTGGTGAAACCAGCCCAAGCCACCACTGTGGGGCTTCAGCCCCTCCAAGGGATGAACATCCTGCCAGAAGGAGCACAAACTCCCTTGCCTTTCCCTGTCTGCAGGCACAGAGGATGGAAGCAGGACAGAGCTCAAGGAGCTAATCCTGGGGGAGCATGGCACATAAGACTGTCCTAAAATGGTCCAGAGCACAGCTGCATCTTCTGAGCAAGTTTATATCCCTGCCAGAAACACACATCCCCAAAATATCAGCCCCACACCGCCTTGCACTGGCCCTGTGCCCCTTGCACTGCTGCAGAGATGCTCCCACAGGCTGGGACACCCACGCTCCCTGCCAGGGCCCTTGGGCAGTGAGGATAGAGAAGTCTTGCTGCACCATAAACTTCTCCTTAGAAATAATTCTCTGCCTCAGTTTCCCTGTTTCTTCCTTCCCTTCCCGCACTGCGTCACTGCCAACACGGCTGCAAATGCTCTGAGTGGGGGCAGGATCCTGGAGCGGGGATGTGCCGTGCCCCACACACCCCAGACCCGGAGACACTGTGATAATAATTATTGATTTTCCACTTCCCTTCATGTTTCATAGGGTGTTTTGCTGGAAATGATATAAATAGCTGTCTCTGTCCCTATCCCAGGGCGCGATGCAGCAACGTATTTTTTTCACAGTCCAAGGAAATAAAATGCAAAGTTCATTTCACAACGATTTAAAAGTTATATTAAGGACCAGGGTTGGATGAAGCAGGAGCAGTGTGCCTGTAACTAGATAACTCCAGAGCTGGAGTGACCGCTGGGGTAAGTCACAGCTGTTACATCTGATTTATCCCTGCTCAGGGGCTCTCACCCTGCACCCCAGGTTTCGGTTTACAGCAACTCTGTGCTCACCATCCTGCAGCAGAACCCACCCGGGGAGATCCAGCTGCTCTGCAGCCACTCCTGGTCCAAAAAGTGCTCTTTGGGGAGAGCAGTGCCATGCGGGAATGCACTCACTGTATCCGTGCTAAATATAGCAACAGAGCACACAGGGAGTGTATCCCTCGCCCCTGAGAATTGCAGGAGAGATTATTCATTTTCAGTCTGTTGTACCTGCACACTGGCAGGAATTACTTCAGCCAAGGGGATTTAATAAATGATCTGCTGGTAAACAACTGATCATTTTTCCAGCCCCACTGCTGCTCGCATCCCAAATTTCTGGAGGAAAAGGGGGTGAGAGCCCAAGCACAAGCAGTGCCTGCAAGCCCAGAGAGCCAGGCATTGGCACAACCTTGCTCATTATACTTCCAAGGTATTAAAAAGTCTGAGTGTGATAAGGAAAGAGGAGGCTGTAAAACTTCATCCTTACCTTCCAGATAGTGGAACTGATCTTGCTTTTATTTGTGCTGGTGTAAAGCAAAAGTAATTCCATCAGTGCTGCTGGTGCAGAACCCGAGCAGGTGATCTCAGAAGCGTGCCCGGACTCTCGGCTGGGGTTTTCTACTTTTAAATCTATTAATTTGACAAAGATTTTCTTGAGCTGCTGGAACTGCAGATCCAGCCTGCAGGGCTCAGAGTGAAGGGGGGTGAGAATGAAGCCACGTGCGCATCTTTTCTGCATCTTTTATCATCTCCACTTGCATTGTTCTGTTTGATATGATTTTAGAGACAGCTGACCAGGTTTTCCAGGTGGGGAATACAGATGGAGTGGACATGCACAGCCCCAGCATCCTACATGGGAACACGGGTATGTGCTGGGGGTTACCCTGCCAGCAGTGGATAAGGGTCTGGGGGTAGCCAGAGTTAAATATGCCCAGATAAATGCATGTTCCCTGCTTGTGGACTTACTCCCCTCTCACACTTGTTTCCCCCTGATGACAAGAGGAAAACGAGTCCAGATTTGCATGTGCACAAAGGGAAACAAAACCATGTCCTTAACTCAATGCAGGCAATCCCAATTATTAGTCATTGTTGCTTCGTTAATTATTATTACTGCTGCACAAAAGGATTGTAAATAGATAACATCACCTTTTCTTTCGCACCGTGTAGTGGGCTTTTTTTTTTTTTTTTCCCTCCGGCATTTTTCCTTGATGGTACCAATTAAGAAACCACAAGACAAATGTTGGGGAATCAGCTTGCGGGTGGTAATTTCCTTGCCAGCGAGGACGCAGCGCAGAGCCCGCAGCCTGCTGCTCTGCAGGTACCGCACGCTGCAGTGCTGACAGCAGTAAAAACTTGTCTCTGACAGTAAACTAAGCATGTATGACCCGGAAGACATAGAGAGCAGATAAGGGCAGGAACACAGACTCCATTTAGTGCTATTAAAATGGTTAAGTAGACTTACGATCAGAGATGCCAGGCTGAAATTGGAGACGCTCGGAAAGTGAGGAGTGGCAGACGCATGGCCGGCAAGTCGGGCTGCAACTTGGGTCCCTGCAGCACAGATGACTCGTGCCGTGTTTCCAGGCTAGGAAACCTTAAAAGATAAGAACGTTTCACGAGGAGAAAGGGTTTTTTTTGCAAAGCAGCATTTCTGGGAATCTTACCCAGAAGGGAGAAGCAGCTTCAGCATCACTTTGTGGGACTGTGACAGGCATTGCAGTGAGTGAAAAGGTTTATTCTTATTAAAATACACAGAGACACTCGCAGGTACAAACCCACACCCTGCAGCACCACTGACCAGGACGGGATACCCAGAATTTTAAACAATTGAGTTTGGATCTGAGTTGTCTGGGGAGGTCTGCAGTGAGCACTGGCCCAGAATTCAGACCTCAGCCTGGTGCCAGGACACAGCTGTGACCCTTGTGACACCAGTGATGCTTGGGACAGTCTGTGACTCTTCCCCCCACTCCCTCCAGTGCCACAGAGCTGTGCTGCCCTCCCGGGACCATCAGGGCAAGGACCACCGAGTCCAACATCCAAGCACAGCTGTAACTGTGCTGCAAAACCCACTCGTGTGGTGTTTGAGAGAACAAACACCTCTTGTTTTATTACCATTTATGTGACAAATTGATTTATGGTCGACAGTGACAGAAAGAGCCTGACACAGAAAAAATATTTTTTTTAATCAAGGAATGATCGCCATAAAGAATGTGCTATATCAGTCAAATCTATCCAGCTGCAAATACCCTATATGGTAGCATTAAGAAGATGTATTTATTATAAACAACTTTTTAAGGCAGCTGAGGCTTGGAGGATTTTGACACGGGAAAGGATGAGAAGTATCATAATTCCATATGTGTCCAGGCATTGTGGGCTTCTTAATGAAATTTCCAGGGTTTGTGGGAGCTCTTGATATACGCCCGTTACAGCTGTCAGGAGTAGTACAGGTCCTGAAATATTTATCATTTCTTTTTTTTTGCCCATATCCCTCTTGCTTCCCTTGTGCTCCATAACACTGAGGTTCCCTGACACTCATCACCCAACCACTGTGTCCCCATCTGATGCTTTCTGTCCCTTCTGTTCTCAGCTTTCCTTCTTCTCAGGAAACTCCAAGGTGCTTTCAGAAGGAACCTCGTGTCCCACAACTCGGCCGCCTCCTCTCCTTGTCCCTTGGGTCTTCGGTCCCCTTTTCCCATCCCTTTCCTCTGTTACTTTCCATCCCACTCTGTGGGTGCCCAGAACCCCGGCTACTCCATCAGGACAGCAACAAGACAGGAAAAAATGAAGGAATAACATTCTCCAAAGGGTAGCCCAGCAGGTGGATTTTCATGCCTCCACCAGCATCTCCCTCCTACTCCTCCCATCCACGGGACTGTGTTCCCTACCTGCCATTCCTTCCCCTCCATCCTATTACAAACACAGCAGTCGATCATTTGTTTCCTGTCCTTGAGGCATTGCCAGTGTGTGACCTGCCCAGCTGGCTCCAATTCTTCACTCTCTTCCTTGTGGCTGGTTGTTTCCCCATCTCTCTGTGCAACAGCAAACACACGTCGTCCACGGCTTTGCTCCGTGTCCTTTATCTTCCACTCTGTCTTCTGAAGGTGTGTTCGTTTTTAAATTCACATTTATGCTGGTTTTGAAATGGTCTGTAGAGAAAAAAGCTGGAGTTAATTTATGTCAGGGAGGTTTGCTCTTTAAAAGTACAGAAGTAAATTAAGCCACCGGGTAACAGCAAGAGTCCAGACTAAGGTAAGGAAAGAGGAGCAGGAAAAGTGCTTCCTGCTTGGAAAATTTGATCCAAAAAGTTCTTTTTGATCTTTCACCCCTTCTAATTTTGGGGAATTTGTCCAAACCAAAAAATATCCTAAGTCCTGAGAACAATTCTCATGCATAAAAGAAGTTGAAAGGCTGCTGTTTCCTCAGTTAAAGTGTTTCTTTTTTGTCCTCTCCTTGTTTTATATTGAAAAGAGTGGGGGTGATAAACAAGCAAGACAAGAGAGAAAGAAAACTGCTTTAGATTTTTTTTTTTCTCTTTTCAGAAGTTTTTTTTGAGAATTTTGGCTCAGTGTGTTCCTGTTGGTGTATTTTCCATGTGCCCAGCAGAATTACTGCTACCTCCCTGAAAAGCAAAGCAGGAATGGCCCCAGGAGGGAGGAGAGGTGACTCTCCCCAGACATTATCTGGCAAAGGCAGTAGCTGTTTTGGGGATAAACAATGACAAATTGGCTCCAGCTTCTTGCCAGAGCATTAGAGAGGCAACATGGGACCATACAAATCAGCCCTGCCTATTCCTGGTTGCATTTGTGCCCCTTCACCTCCTAAATTTGCCAGTGCCCGAGGTGCCCTTTGCTGGCTGCTTGGGTGTGCATGGCATTGGCTTAAAATGGACGGAGCCCAGGGCAGGCAGATGGGGAGGCAAACAGGGCACCGGGCTGGGCTCTGATCCTCCCCTCCAGCCTCCGGACCTGGTTCTGCAGTGTCTGTGTGTCCTTCGTTTTCTGCAACCTGCACTCAGCCCTGCATTGCAGCAGCAGAGCAGTCCCCTCTCTGCGCGGCTCCCGGAGCTCGGCGGGGGCTGCACCAACCTGCAGCTCGCTCTGAGCTGGGGGGAAAGGGCAGGGAAAGGTCCCAGGGCCCCCAGAGCCTCGTGTCTCCAGCACAGGTTTCCCCAGCCCAGCTCTGGAGGCTGTGCAAGGGCGTAGGGAAGCCTCTGTGTACCAGGGTGACCTCCTCAAGTAAAGAAACCCATATTTTCTACTAGTCCTGGAGTGAGACAGTCTCTGTCAGTGCTTCAGGATATAGATATATATTTATAGATAGATATATATTTATTTAGGATCATTTCTGCATGCTGCAAAGCTCCTCTGGACAGACAAAGAGATCTTCATCCAGCAGAGTCATTCCAGCAATGAGATCCCAGGCTCACGGGATTAAAACCTGTCATCCCAGATTTGGGGGGTTTTCTTTCCGATGTCCTTCTTCCACACATGCACCCCCGAACGGAGGAGGGAAACCAGCACAGTCAAACCTTTGGAACAGCCTCTCCGTTGTGGCTCGAAGTAGAAAACGTTGGGTGCCAAATTTTTTACTGCAGTGTAAATTAAAATGCCTGGACTAAGATGATAGACACATCGCATGGAGATCAGCACAGCCTCCTGCTATGGTCAGAGACCTATTAGAATAGAGAGCAAATGATTCCCAAAGGCATTGCCTGATAGAGAGAAAAAAAAATTAAATAAACCACAGCCAAGGGGGATCAGGACTCTGGTGCCAAGGCCTCTCAAAGCCTTTGGGTGGTTTGAAGGGGCTGGAGGAGGCTCCCGAGCATGGATCCTGCCCATGCAGACACGCTGCAGATATTTGTCTTTCCCAGTGTGATTACACTCCAAAAAGTGACTTACCATTACTACTCTTGTGGGATTCTGGGCTTATAGGCTCTGGTTAATTTTCCAGATTAAAAGGAACCCACATGAAAAACATGAAGGGGTTTTATTTGTTTCTTTTGTTTGTGTGGGATTTTTAAAATTATTATTATTTTCCTTGATTGTTTCCTGGCTGGAAGCTCAGTAAAGTCACCCCAGGCTCTGGGGGTGAAGAGGAGCCATAACTCTTCCCATCAGTGGGACAGAGTGATGGGAAGGGAGGCAGCTCCTGCCCTGAAATCACTGCTGGGTGGCTACGCCCTGCTAGCAGGGGCAAAAGGTAGTAAGAGATATATTTTATCCCTCAAGTCAGCAGATCTGAGGATGAACACACAGATCTGTAGGAAGCTGATGGTTTTGAGGGCACCTTTGATGTGTGACCACACTTTAACCTGATTGGGTTCAACAGCAGGACGTGGCAGGGACCAGCTCTTGTGTGGGCATTTGCAGGGGATGGTGATGGCACAAACCTGCATTAACACTTCCCCAGAGTAAACAAATACCTGCTCAGCAGGGAAAGAGCCTTTCCTCCAGACAGGAGAGGAGTTAACAAGTGTTTTCAGGGTTTGTGCATAAGTGTATCACACAGTTTGGGCTGTTTGAGTCATTTCTCTGATTAGGTTGTTCAGGGATGATGCTCAGCTCCTCTAAAACAGAAGGATTTTCTATGGCTTTGCTTCAGGGCCTCAATCCCTGTATGATCCCTGCAGCTCCCAGATCCCACCGAACCCCTGAGCTGGTCTGAGAGCAGGAGCTGTCCCCACCGGTGCTGGGGGCAGCAACTCATCATCCCTTAATAGCTGTTTCCACCCTGGGCATGGATTCTGCCTGGCACTTTTGGGAGCAAAGTCCCACCTTGCAGCACTGCATTCACAAAACCGGAGCAAGGAATTTACCAGGAGTCCTTTTCAGCCATGCTGTGGGCACTTGTGTGTTTTTTCATGTTTGCATACATTGTGCTCTCTGCTGACAAATAAATGTATATATTAATTCACACCTGGCTTGGTCCCTGCTCTGTGCTGCCAGGCCCAGCCGTGTGGGTCAGCAGCAGGGATCAGTTTTTAGTATTATTTCCCCCGGTCGTGTGCGAGCAGCGCTGGCTGTAGAGGCTGCAGCCTCACACTCCCAGTGAACTGTAAAACCAATTTTAAAAAGACATTTCAGGAATTAATGCAATGCCCACTGCAATCACACGTTGGGCTGCTGAGGAGGCATATTCCAGCCTGGAATTTGTTACCTGGCCAGACCATTCGTCACTGCACAAGAAGAGAAAACTTCCCCACCTTGTAGCCCCTCTGTGCAAGGACAAGGTAGAAATACAGACAGGCTGGGAGGTGGTTTTAATCCTGCTCCCACTTCTCTGGAGTCAGTACCATGCTGTGCTCTAGGTTTGCAGCTAAAAGGGTTTTTAACAACTTTTTTAGCAATAATCAGCCCTTTGGTGCCACCTCACTCTCCCACCGTGGTTCATCTGTGGGAGATCACAAAGTGTTTCACAACGTGTGTGAATAATTCAGGTGTTGCTTGAGGAAACTGAGGCAGGGAGGAGCTGCCAGGTCCAGGGTGCTGGGATGGGGCCCAGGGCTGTGTCTCCCATGGGAGATGTGCTGCAGAGCAGCCGGCTCGGCGCCGCTCGGCTCCGGGGTGCCGCTGGCCGGAGCATCCCAGCTCCCAGGAGCCAGGTTTCAGAGGCCATTAGGTGCCTAATGATGCAGGCAGACACCTGGTGGCATTTGCACTGGGAATGAGGTGCTTTACACATGCCTCGGCACCTCTGAAAATCCCACAAGGCGCCTACCTGCAGCTGTAAGCGTCTGCAGAAGCCAGAGTATTTTCAAACTGCTGCCTGGGGGGCTGCCCTGGGCTGTACAAAAGGCTGGTTTGGCTGCAGACGTGGGTCTTCAGCGAGGGAGAGAAGGGCTGGAGGGCACCACGTGGCAACCAGTCCCTTACAAGAAACGCCCATCGCCCCAAGCTTCCCCTTGGCTGCCACCCACAGGGTCCCCAAGCTCTGCCACAGAGCTGTCACCACATCTCGTCCACTCCTCCAACACTGCTTTTGGGTGAGTTTAATAGTTTTTGAGGAAGAGTTTAGCACAGTCTCCGTCCCTTTTGCACAACCACTCCACACCTGTGCCCGTATCTGCTTACACCTCTTGTACCTCCAGGCACAAGGTCTGCTTCAGCTGGCAGGGCAGAGGCAGGCAGTGATCC
The DNA here is from genome assembly GCA_013397115.1 of Edolisoma coerulescens. Classification (NCBI taxonomy): domain Eukaryota; kingdom Metazoa; phylum Chordata; class Aves; order Passeriformes; family Campephagidae; genus Edolisoma; species Edolisoma coerulescens. The sequence goes on along the minus strand of VWZW01003573.1, from coordinate 322,677 downwards.
CCGCGGGTGGAAGGGTGCAGGGATGAGCCGGCTGGATGCAGTGTCTGGACAGCCTTCACGTGCCCATGAACATCTCGTTGGGTTTCCAAACATTGTGGGCAGAGGCTCTCAGGAGACCTCAGCTGGGGTAGGGTTTGGATAACAAATCCTTGTGGTTTGTGGGATCGAACAGCTCAGGAAGGGGATGCGTGGGGGAGTTTCATAAATGCTCTGGTGCTCCCATATTCCAGCAAGAAGAAAACCTGGATCCTTCACCCCAGCTTTGAAAATGTTCTTACCGTTTTGTACCTGCTCTGAGCCCCCCTCAGACCTCAGCCCAAACCTGCCTTGCTGGACCTCCCCCAGTCTTGTCAAGCTGGAAAGCAAATGACCCAGTAATTTATTCTCAAAACCAATATTCCTAGATGACTCCCTGAATAAGGAATTTATTTCCATGCTATTTGGCAAAAAGTAGAAGTCACGCCTCCTGGTACAGGGTTAATTTTCCAAGTTTGTGGAAAACAGGCAGAGAAAACAAATGGTTTCAGTAGCTATAAAATTATCTACAAGGCAGAGTGTGTCTCCTCATCTTCTTGCAGAAGGTTTTATTCAGCTCAGGCTTTCTCTACGATCCAGTGATGAATGAAATACCTGGGAACAGCACAAAGTAACATTATTTATGGAGAATAGTAAAAGAGCATCCCCTTTCTTAGCATGCAGTTTTGGGAACAGCAGAATTTCAAGATTTAAATTAGATTCCTCTCACCTAATTTCAATTCATCCCAAACTTAAAAACAGGTCTAGTGCAGAAGTGGTGTTCTCTTGGCTTTCCTGGTGTTCCTCATGTCTTTCAAACATCCACCCCTTGGTAAAGACTGGAAGACCATGGACACAGACTGAGCACCCCAGTTGTCCTCTCCACTACACATATTTTCTCATCAGTGAGCCCAAATCATCCATAAAGTCACACCCTCCCCATCACCTGGGACATTTAAAACTAAACTGAAAGAAGAACTGGCCTTTATCACAACTCAGTAATTTGGTAAGCCCAAACTTTGATCTTTGCAAACAACTGCCACAGCTCCAAAGGCAAACTGACCCATCACTGGAAGGATCCTGTGCTCAGGGTGGGCACCTGCCTTCCAAAACTGTTCCTCCTGCCTCCAAATTCATTAAGTCCTTTGCAAACACGCTAAAAGCTTGAGCTGAGTGGTGCCAGCTGACTTTGGTGGAACGTGTCTTAGTACCTTGCTGAATCAGGGCCCCCACTTGGAAGGGCTTTACTTAAAAAATCATAAAACCATAGAATATTTTGGGTTGGAGAGGTCCTTTAAAGGCCACATAGTCCAAGCCCCCTGCCAGGAGCAGGGAGACCTTCCACACGCCTCACGCTTGCTAAGCCTGGGATGAAAACCCTTTTCTTTTTTTTTTTTTTTTGTTTGAAATGGTTTGTTTGCTAGTAAATTCACAGTACGGCTGAGGTAGCACATTTGTGTTGTTAGGTACAAAGATAATGGAGGATTAAAATGCTGACAAGTGTGTAGAGAGGAAAATGATTTGGTTACCTCTTAGCGATGCAGCAGCAGCTGGAGTGAGCCCGGCATCTGTGGCTGCTTCCAGGCAATTACTGCTTCCCTCCCAGCGCTCCTGACAAATGCTGCTGCTCTCCTGCTTTGAACTGTCAGACGCAAAAGTTGCCATGAGAAGTGGTTTCCCTCCTTTGGCCTTTCTTTCAGCTTTGCTGTGATCCGTTTGGAGTATTTCCACAAGGAAAAATCCGAGCGTTTTTGTGGTGGAAATTCCCCAGGCGGGAGGGTGAGACGAGCCTCGGCACTCGGTGCCTTTGTGAACTTCGCAGGTTTGCTCAGAAAACACACCAAAGCGACTTTAATACAATCTTTAATTCGACTTTAACGATATCTCCAATTCCAGAGCGTGGCTTTCCCGGTTTTCCCCGGGGCCGTGCCAAGAGCCCATTACCCGGGTGAACGAACTCCCCTTTGGGCCAACCATCGCCTTCCTTCTGCCACCTCCAGCTCTTGTAAAAACAAACACAGGCTCCCTAAGTGCAATTAGCATCCGAGGAATGCCGAGAGAGGGAGATTAATCATTCATAAACTAAACAAATACTGTTCTGATCCCATTAGCCAAGAGACAGCATCTCCTGTTAATTTACTTCTGTTTGAGGTGTATCTATTAACCCCTTTTAATCAGCTATTATTCTAGTTAAACTCTTAGCTGGGCTTGGTTATCAGAGGATGGGACCCTTCTGACATGAGATCAAATTAAGATTATGGAAAACTTGTCAGGAATGAAAAACCCTGCATTCGTAATTAAGTTATAACCTAATTAAAAAAAATGAGGTGTGCTTCTGAGGAGGGCCCCGCAGCACTGCTTCTCCCGAGCATCCTCTTCCCTCCACAGAGGTCTCTCTGCTGAATTTTGTCAGCCTAAACTCAACCAGACAGGTGTCACCATTGTCTGCCTTGATGTGCTCACCCCCTGACACGTGCAGCTCTTCTCTGTGGCTCCCTTTGTACCTATGACAGAGCTGAAAATTTAATTTTTAAAAAAATGTCAGAGAGGCACCTCAAGTTAATACATTTACCATTTTGCAGCCCTCCACTTAAAGTCAATTCCTGGCAGTGGATCTGTGTGTCCCAGCAGAGGGAATGGCTGTGGCGGGATGGGCTCTCCCAGTCTCCTCATTTAGGGAGCACACTGTCGAGGGAAAATTTAATATTTTAGACTACTGGTAGCAGTGTATTAGATCTCCAGGCTTCTGAGGTCACCCTCAGGGAGCAGCTTCCTTCTGCCCACACCCGTGAGCAGGAGCAGTCGGGAGCTGGGAGGAGAAGCGTGTGTCCTGGAGATGCTGCTGGCATCCCGTGTGATGCCACCCGGTTCTGGCACTGCTTCTGGGTCATGGAGCAGCCAGGCTGGGCAGGGCAGCAGGAGATGCTGCCCTGCTTTGGGATCGTTGTGTTGTGTTTAATGCCATAAGGGAATGCCAGCGGAGCAAGGGTCCCAGCCTGGGAGCAGGGAGTGGCTGGGGGCTGGTGCTGCTCCAGTTACTCTGCCTGAAAGTGAACGGTGGGAGGAAAAGGCTGTGTCCTGTGTCTCCAAAGCCATTGCTCTCCCAGCACCCAAATGTCCCACTTTTTGGGTGCATGGCACTGCCAAAGCAGAGCTGGCTTTGCCTCAGTGGGCAGTCCCCAAGTGGCTGGGGCTGAGCTCTGGGAAAAGGCAGCCTTGTGCCCACAGAGGCAGGGCTGATGTTCTGGAAATAAGAATTTTGATTAAATTGCTCAGTTTCTATTTTAAGAACCAGAATGGCTCAAATGGATTTCATTTTCCTCCGACTGAGAACAGAATTTTAAGAAAAATTTGCAATTTAAGCCTGAAAATCTTAGTGCCAATTACATCCATTTCCACACTGGGGATCACTTCCATGACAACTCCACGCAATCAACCAAATAAAGGAAAAGGAGGAAATTCTCACCTGAGCTGCCCAGCTCCCAATTAGCAAAAAGTAAATAACTCTTATTTTCTCTCTCTTGCTTCCTGGGCTGTGATGGCTGATGAGAGTGGTGAGATGAGAGCCCTCCCTTCCTGCTTCAGTGCATAAATACTGCATCTTTGGGGATTCACTCCGGTTAATTTAGGAGCTGCTTGAACTTTGCTTAAAGGCGCCTGCGTGTTACTATCCCTCGGAGTCGCCCGATGTATTTGTCATAGCTGAACCTGCAGTTCATTAGAGGTACAGAGTCAGCTAATTACTCCCAGAAAATGTAGTATAATTTTATGAATTATGCATAAAATATTAACTACTTGTGAAGTTCACGGGTATATGTGTAGGGACTGCAGGGCAAAAGCTTCCTTGCTTGAGGGCTGTATACAAACTGGGAACAAATAATGCATAAATTTACTCTGGGGTTGCAGGCAGGGTGGCAGCACACCAAAGAACATCATGGAGATGTGGGGTCCCCTCCAGTGCTCAGCCCATGGAAGGGGCTGCCAGGCTCAGCACTTCTCCAGGCTGGAGTTCACAGCGAAGTCCCCACCGACGGAGCCTCACTCTCCAAGCCAAGCGGGTTTGGGGAGGTCTGTGCTGAGTTGCATGGATATTGGCCAAAATACTGTCTTTTCCCAGCAGAGAGGTTCAGGTGCTCTGGATCTGTAGGTATCCATCCTTCTCTCAGGCAGGGTGCACTGGAAGGACAAACCCTCAGCACTGCCAGCTCAGGGGAAGCCCTCCTCTCCCGCAGACACGGCAGCAGGACGTGATCCAGGATTTGATCCATGGACATTCACTTCAAAGATGCAGATCAGCAGCAGCAGTCCTCCTCTGACAGATACTCATTTCAGAGTTTGCCAGCATGCTTTGGAAACATAAAAATCGATAGAAGAGAGGGAACAATAAAGTTTCATTGTTCAGTAATGAGGTAGACGGCATCTATCGCAAACTCCCAAAGTGCTGCTCACTGCAGGATTCTCCTCCACTGTCTCCTCCTGGCTGGAGAAAAAGAGCCTCCGGTGCTGGAGCTGAACCTCAGCTGAACAGAGATAGGCTTAGCTGGGAGAAAAAAGGAATTCTAGAAGCTGAGCATCCCTCCCTGGCCAGACTTCACTGCTTCTTCCTCTTGCGTGCAATATCGTAGCAGCATCCTGATACTTTCAACTCAAGGTCTTGAGATGGTTGCTGAGCTCCAACTCTTGACCTCCAAAGGGTTCAGGAATTCCTGCAATTGTTTAGTTTATTCCCAGCACGAGGGTGTCCCCACGAGCGTTGCTGAGGGCCGTACAGCAGTCAGGCTCTGTGCACACCTGTGCCAAGGCACCGGCAGTGGTGGGAAGCTGGGGCTCCCTGGATGGAAGGGAGGACACCAGAGGAGCCACCTTAAACCCTTCGACTCCAAAGGTGCTGATGCAAGTTTTTAAATTTTTTAAAACAGAGGACTCCACTAAGTGGTGTTTGGGAGCCCAGGAGGTGACAGGGTGGTATTTCAGAGCTCAGTGCAGGTTCAGGCTCTCAGCTCCATCCCTGTGCATCCCCAGCTGCTCTCCCATCTCCACCACGAGCATCACCCAGAAAAGCATTTCTTCCCCACACCCACAGCAGCTTTTATAAAACAAGCTGTGCTTCATTTAGTATTATTTTAACATAATTTTAAGTCACCTGCTTTTTTTCTCTTCTTTTTTTTCCCCCCCGCATGCTTTTTCTGCTGAAGAAGTGGAAATGAGCTGCTGGTTGAGTGGAATTCTTTATGCTTTACCCAGAAAAACCTTTAAAACCTGAGACAAGGCACATGCTGCAGCGACCAGGGCAACACAAGCTCATCTCTTCCTGGTGACCAGCTCCCTTGTACTGTCACGCTAACAGGAAGAAATATGCAGTCACCCTTGCTGCATATTCTGGCAGGGTTATTGTCAACTTATTATTTTTTGACTCAGAGCCAAAAACGAAGGGCATTTGCATCTTGCAATTTTGCTGTTTGCTTGTCTTGCTTATGTTGCTGGAAATGACCTACAAGGAGTCAACAGCAGGCAGCTAGGACAACACAGGAGTGGAAAAGAGATGAAGCTGGGAAGTTCATATCTCACCCTGAAACATCCCGCAATATTTAGTTAGTGGGAAGAGAGCAATTAAAAAGCACATGGATGTTGCGTCTATAGATTTATTCTGATTTTTCAGGGGTTTGTGTCATAAGAGAGCACATATGGGATTTGGATTTCTCCCTGAAAAAAAACCAACCACACAATTAAAATAAATATAGCAACCAGATGCTAGACCTGTACATGGAGATGACTCTCATTAACATCCATGCAGTCAATGCAGAAAAAAGGAACCACCTTGCTTATTTTCCTTTGTTTTATCTTATACCCTATCTTAACAAAATCATTTTGCATCTTAAAGTCTGAGGATACTTTATTGGAAGAATTTACATAGATGTGATAATGAAGCTGCACAAATATAATTTACTGTAAGTGGCACTGAATTATATAAGTAAGAAAAGGTGAGGATTTTTGTGAAATACTGTCTCTCACAAAAAAAAAAAAGAAAATGTCCTAAGAATAATATCTTCTTAAAGACAGTTTTGCATAATTGCTCTGTACATCTGACAGGGCTGGAATGCACTTTTTCTTTTAGGTGTCAAAGCCTCAGCATTGACTGAAAGAGTGGTGCACTCTGCAGTCTTTGGTGCAATGCCTGGTGCATTACGCTCACGCTGCGAGACGCCTCCTCTCTGCTTATGAAATGGTTAATTTCCAAAGATAGGAAGAGTTGCTGTACAGCAATCAAATGGAAGCTAATGCACACCTAAGGCTGCAGGCAGCAGTTCTCTGAGCTGCTGGCATCGCATGAAGAGTGAAAAAATGAGAAATAAAAGAAGCCTGAATGTTAAATGTGTGAAGAAAATATTCTCCATCCACACACCTCTGCTCTGGTGACAATGAAAGTTTACACATGTGTTGGTGCTGGCCCATAGACTTCCAGCAGGATTGCGGGCACCAGAGCACCTGCACAAAAAAGAGGGAAAAAAGACTGGCTTTGCAAGAGGGGGGTTCCTTCTCACCTGTCTCCTTCTCAAGGAACAATCTTATCAAAGTCCCTGGAGTTATTTTCCTGCATGCAGGCAGAGGGACTTGATGGAGGAGGAGAGCAATAGGGACAGGCAGCCTGCAAATTATGTGGGTGCAGGACGTGTGGAGAGCCAGCCCCGACTCACCGCAGGGCTTGGGTGCACTGGGGCACCGACACGGATGCAGAACACCTTTAACTTCATTTACTTCACTGGCTTCAGGTGCTCTAGCAAAGGAAAAGCTGAATCCAAGCATTGCAAACTCTCTTTGACTGCTCTAACCCCCTGTTATCAGTAAATCTCTCCTTGAAATGTCTGATGTCATCAAAGGTCCCTTGCCAGGTCTCTGTGGTTGTCCCCTTGTGCCACAAGCCACCGAAGGCCAGTGATGCTTTGGTGACCTTTGTCTCAAGGTCGCAGTTTTATGAACTTGGCAAATGTGTTTCTTATTCCTCTTCTTCTGAACACTTTTCCAGTGACACCCCTGGAAGGCAGCCTTACACTGCAGATGTCTTTTGGGATTCATCGAGAGGATTTCTCAAGCTGGGTTGCTTTTCCCAGGGTATAGAGTTCGTGCTGGATGGCATCGTACCAGGTCACATCATTGCTAGGCAGGTTCCATCCTCTGTTCCAGGTTTGAAAACAACTGGGAGCAGGAAGCAGTGAGAGGCTGCTAAACAAGGCTCTCACACCTAATTATCATCAGGCAAAATTAAATAAAAGAGAAATGTTTATGCAGTCGGTAATTACTGAGCACAACATTCGGGGAGCAGCTTGGGCACATCCCTCTGGCCGATGTGGAGGCTCTGTAGGAGAAACAGACAAAGTTTTTAGTTCTCTTCTTCTGTGAACAACTCTCTGTACCCTCCACTTCGTGATTATTTATTTCTAAGATGAGTAATTATCAAGTGTAGGGAGAAAGCTGCTGCAGTGTGAAGTGCAGTGAAGCTCCGAGGGGCGGCAGGGATGCACGCATGGACGTGCCCTGCCAATGTCAACCAAGGCCACCTGCAGCTGCAAGGGTTCTTCTAAAGACAGGCGAGCCCAAAAAGGGGAAAAAAGTGAGGGAGCACAGCTTGTTTCTCTCCTTTAGAGCCAACGGGAGGCTAAAATGCCTGCTCCACCCGAGGGGCAGGGATGCTGAAGCATCCCAAAGGACTTTCCCTGCCCCTCGGGTGGAGCAGGAAGGCTGAGGCAGTTTACACTCGGTGTGCACAGCCACAGCTGCCCTCAAAAGGGTCCCACCCCCCAGGTGGTGAAAGCACGGTCACACACAGGTCATCCATGAGTGTCCCTTCCAAAAATAGCAAGTCAGAGGAGCAGCACCTTATCTGCCCACAGGCGTGTCCCTGGGTGGCTCCCTGGGGAAGAGGGACCGGGACCAGCGTTGCAGGCGGCCCCCAGACACCCATCCCTGACTCAGCAACTTCAGGCGGCAGAAAAAAATTATTCCAGGAGGTTAAATTGATTGCCAAGGAGGTCCAGCAAACCTGACAGCCTCTGAGTGGCTCAACTTCATTTAAGTTATTTCAAGGCAATTCCAGGAGGGCAAAGAGGAGAGAGGCACAGGCAGCCACCGCCGGCCAGCCTGTTCTTAAAGAGCACAGTCACATTTTCCGAGGTCATTCTCTTTTCTACTTCTTCTTCAAGGAATAAAATTTCTTGCAGAATGAAACCTTTTTTCTTTTCTGGTTTGGTTTCTTTTTTCCCTTGCTTTTTAATGCCTGGGTGGCTGCCGAGGAGGGCAGGAGCTGGCCTGGCATCCAAGCTCTGCATCAGGGAAGCAGGAGCAGTGCTGGGTGACTGCATTTCAGGAGGCTATGGCAGAGCCCACACGCAATTCCACAAGCACTACAATTAACTATTGCACTGTTGGATGCCAAATAAATTACCTGAGTGGCTGCTCCAAGGCACTTAGGCTGGGGCAAGCAGATGATGTACTATTCACCAGATATTTTCATAAGTAGGAGATAAGAGAGGCTGGAGGAGAGCAAATCAATGTCTTTTTTAGATCTATGGTGCTTGAAGCATCTGTCAATGGTGAGGAGTAAATATTTACTTTTCAACATAAAGTCCATATAATCACTTTTCTATCAGTCACTTACTGCTCCTGAGTGTTTCTTACTACGATGTTGATATTTGCATTAGCTACTTACCCTGGCTCTGAGATTCATACAGTTGTCAACTGCATTTAGACTTCAGCTGAAAATCCCCGGGTCCTGTACCACAGCTGCTGCAATTGCTAATGGCAATTGAAAAGAGAAAGCTGTGATATTTCCTACAGCAAATAGCAGGCAGAGATAAAGACAGAGCTATGGCACGAAGGTTATAATAATAGGCTCCCTTGTGCTTATTAAATTAGGAGTGCCATTGGATTCACAGTGTGCAGTTGTGGGCAGGACATAGGGAGGAAAACTTAAATGTGGAGAAAGGAAGTGTTATTAAACCCGTTTTATTGCTGGGAGAACTGAGGCACAGGAGTTGGAAGAGTTGGAAGTGACCTTGCTCAAGGTCAGAGGCAGAATTGTCTCAGAGAGTGAGAAACTGAACCCAAGTCTAAAAGCTGGGGGATCTGCAAATTGCCACAGGACCATTTCTGCTCCTTGTACACTCAGAGCTGACAGGAAATCACCTGTGCAAATGCTTTCAGGTAGACGGAGAGAAGAAGCAACATTGTTTGACCTGAGCAATAACCAGGGCTCAGTCTGGTACAGATGGGGAGGAGGGAGCCACAGCCAGCATCAGGCACAGCCAACGGCCAGGAGTGGCCACTGCTTCAGCCAAGTGTCCCCACTCAAAGATACTGAAGGAGTCAATTTAAAAGCTTCAAAAACAGCTCCAGATATCCTGCAAAAAGCCTTGAACAGCAGCTGCCATCTAAACCATCAAAAATTGCTTTACAGACTTTGCAAGCAGAGGGAGAACCAAGAACTGGTGGGGCAACTGGAGGTGGCTGGAGCTGGGCAGAGGCATGGGGTGCGAGCCGGGTACCCTGTCTATGTGACACTGACTTTGCACTCCTGTGGGGTTTATTCCCCTTGTTTTGGAATAGGCAGAATGAACCAAGGGGTCTGCTGCATTTTCAGGACAGCATTGCTGCAGCAGAGTGACTGTGCTGCTGTGTAAGGCTGTGGTGCAAGATGCATGATGCCCCTGGGCCTCAAGGCTTTTTTTTTGCTCCTTTTTCACAGGACAGAGGGGAGGTGAAGGTTTGCCTGAAGGGTGGGTGCTTGTGGGGAAACCTCTGCACAGCTCTGCCTTGCCTACTTCTGCCCCAGCAGGCAGAGTTCCCCCAGCATCACCCAAACAGCGGAGCTGGGAGAAATGAACCCTGCCCATGGCTAAAGGGCAAGGTTAATTCTGAAACTCGTGAAAAAAACCCCACAACATCTCAGGCAAAGAAATAAACATGGTTTATGGTTAAACAGGCCCCAACAGTAAGCTGTGCTGGGACATTAATCTCAGCCCACACCTCTCCTGGCCGTGCTCCTGTGTACGGAACGCTGCGGGCCGGATTCTGGCTGAGTTACTCCTGCTCGCTCCCACCTTGCTTTACAAGCAGTAATTCAAGTTGATGGAGCTCCTCACGCAAAAAGCTGCTTCTCAGTGTGCAGGTGGCAGGACGTGGCCAGTGGATCAGCATTTCGTGCCTGCCCGCTGCTTCCCCTCTTCTCTTCCCTCTCTCCCCCCATCCTTCCCGCAGCGAGTGGTCAGCGTTCTCACCGCCCCGGCGTGTTGACATGCCAGAAATATCTCTGCTTCACTGCCTGTGCTCTTGGAAGTATTTTGCTGCTCTCTCACCTCTCCATGAGAGAGACACATTCATCTGTCAGCTTATCGGAGGAATTTCCAACAATCTGTGGCAATGCTACAAGTCTCAATCTTCTGTAAGTACCTAAAGCCAATTAGCATACAAGATGTTTCCCTCTCACGTAGTGCACCACTGGCCTAAGGGCTTTTTTTTTTTTTCTGTGCAATTTTTTTCCTTTTTTTTTCTTTTTTTCCTTTTTTTCCTTTTTTTTTTCAGGGCTGATAGCTGTTGAAGCACCGGCATCCTCCCGGTACAGACGGGGACCGGGAGAGGATCCAAATAGATCAGCGAGGATTCGCGTTCTGCTGATGAATCCCTCAGTCGCTCAGCCGGAGGCAGAGGGATGTGGGGCTCCGGGGGGATCCCGCTGCCCGGAGGGAGGCGGGAGACCGGGAGATTCCCGTTCCCGGTGACAGAGGGATGGGGAGGCGGAGGATCCCGCTCAGCCGGGAGCAGAGGGATGCGGGGGATTCCCGCTCAGACAGGAGCAGAGGGATGCGGGGGATTCCCGCTCAGCCGGGAGCAGAGGGATGCGGGGGATCGAGGGGCTCTCAGTGCCCGGAGGGTTGCGGCGGTGCGGGGAAGGGGATCCCGCTGCCCGGGCTCGCAGGGATGCGGGATGCCGGGGCCGGGGGAAGCGGCGCCGCTGCCCGGGGCCGGAGCGGCTGGAGCTGCTGTTTCCCACGAGTGCCCTCTCCTGGAAAAGGCTCCTCTCCACGCGTGCCCGCCCCGGACACAGTGACGGAGGATGCCGAGGTTTAAGAGCGGTTTACGAAGTTCCCCGTCTCCTCCCCTTCCCCGCTCCCTCTGGCCCGTGCGCGCACGGCTCGGTGCCAGAATCCTGCCGGTGGTGCTTCTCTCCAGCCGTACCCTTACATTTATTTTGGGGCATAATTAATCCTTTTGGCGTGCCAGCTTTCTCCTGCCAACGGAGCCCAAAAGCTGCTTCGGAGGAGTTGTCCTTGCCCATGTGCTGTCAGCTGGGTGATGGCCAACAAACTTTGTCCTTGCTATCAGACATCCAGCACGCCTTGAGTATCCTAAAGGATAAGGGACACCTACATTCCACATTCCTGGGTGTTTTATTTGGAATAGATCCATGCATTTCCCAAAGATTGGATTTAAAGGCTCAAAGCTGCTGCAGCAAAGCTGGCCCGCAGCCCTGCAGGGTGTTTCTCACAGCCCCGAGGATGTTTCTCATCCTGCTCTGAAAATGAAGCTCTGGTATGGAGCACTGCTCCTGGAGTTGTTTTCATATGGGTGAGGATTGGGATATTCTCTGCACCTCTTCCCTGTAAGAACCTCTCCCTTCCCACCTGTGTCACCACTCAGAGCACTCCAGGACAGTGAATCCTTAAAAAAAACCTTTTCTTTGAAGCTGGGGCATGAGCATCTTGACCATGGTTCCATCAATAGTTATTCCTACAAGCAATTAAAGCACCCAGTGAACCGATGGCTGCTCAGGAGACAAAGGTCCTTCCCGCCACGACATCCCGGCAGATGAACCAGTTAAGAGGAACTCAGGCCAATTTATTTCTTGATAGATAATGATGCGAGTTCTCACCAGGGATCTGTAATTTTCTATTGATGAAAACCTGCCTTTTCTGATTTGCAGGGTTATCTGTCTTTCTCAACTCCAGGCTCTTGCCAAACTCGCAGGCAGCCCTGTGAAAGTGCTGTGTCCCACAAGAGCCATGTATTTTAATATGATGTAGTTTTCTTTGCCCTGGAACCAGGATCAGTTCTCCATGCTGACAATCCATAAAAGACCTAATGACCCATCTGAGGAACATTAACCAGCGCTGTGGCCATTCCAGGCAGAGTGTTTGTTTGTTTTTTGCCCCCCTGCTTGGGAGCGTAATTTCTGGTGAGGATCTTTGGGGGTGAGTTGGATCTTCAGAGATCTTTTAGTGTTGAATAACTAAAAATCAGGCTGAAGGGTGGCTTAGGCTTTAAATTTAAAAGCCTTATTTATCAAGCCAAGCTTTGTTAAAGAGCTGCAGTGCGCTCCAGCAGGGTCAGCAGTCTGCAACAGCCTTCACATACCCTAAAAGGTGAATTTTTCAGGCAGAAACACATTATTGCTTTCGCCAAGAGCTTGCAAAAGTGACTGCTAATTTAAAGGAATTTTTGTCTTCTAACTTAATTGTCTCTGCTTATAATTTAGTGCCTTATAAAAGAGAACTATTTACACCCCGCTGTATTTCATGATCTATAGTTAACATTTGTGTTTAGCTGGGGATTACGACCGTTTGGTCTCTGAGAAATGGTTGGAAATATTTAAATGCCAAAGGAATCTTTCGAGGTCAGAGCCTTTCTGCACTGCTGGGTGTGGAGGTGGGACAGAGAGGATCTCCACCATCACCACCACCAGTGCAGAGGAGAGGGCTGAATTTTCAGGGGAAGGTTTGATCCTGGCCACCCAACCCACAGCCAAGGTGGTTTCTGGACTCTTTTTTCCTCCCAGATCATTTTTGACTGCTGCCAAAGGGCTTTGCCATCGAAATGGTTTCTCACTGGCAGCCTAAATTGGTGGTCAGGGTGTTGAAGCCCCAGGTGTCCCAGCTGAGAACCGAGGAGGTTGTCTCACCTGGTATCAGCATCCCCAAGCCCTTGGCATTTTACAGCCAGCATCAAAACAAAAGGTTTTTGCATCAATCCCCCAAGATCTTCCCTCACTACCTCTGAAACAGGCTTAAAACCTGTTTGTTCAGGTGCTTGTGACTCCTCCAGCCTTCAAGAGTCCTGGTAGACACTGAAGATCTTCTCTTCTTAATTTTCCCTTTTATTCCCCTTCTTTTTCTTTTTTTTAACCTTTTTTTTTTTTTTTTTTTTTTACCCTTGGAGTGCCCTAATTATACAGAGCATTGATTTTACAATGCATTCATGGATTGATTGTACTGCCATGCTCCTCCCACAGGAAACAGCTTGCACACGAGCACTTTTTGATCTCTCCAAAGTATTCCCTAAGGTGAATCAATGGCTCTTGCATCTCGTCTCTTGCTTTAGTCTGGGGGAAGCTGGAGATGTCTCGCAACTGAAACAAGCTTCAAGAAAAATATCGGAAGGCAGAAAAAGAGAAGGAAAATGATTCACTTCTTCCTGCCCAAAAGAGATTGTCTCATGTACAGCAAAATATGTTCTTGTTAGCCTAATGTTCTCATCCAGCTCAGCCAACTGCAATCTTGGAGAATGCATGGGAACTTCCATATAATTATCTTTAATAAACTGGCCAAGATAAAAGTAATGATATCTTAAGAAACAGAGTGCATAATAAAATATATATCTGTATAAAAGCCTATCTATATCTATGAAATGACATGCTAAAATGAGGAGAAAGAGGCAATTTATGTGTTTTATGGCTTTGGCACCTCTGTAACAGAAATCTTGGATACAGCACTGTTAACCAGACCAAACTTTTTTAAAAAGACCATCTCTTTTAGCCTAAATGGAGGGAATTAGCTCCCTTTCCTAGTGATTCCCTGTGAACAGGGTAATGGATTAGACTCAGATTCAGGCTGAAGGCTCTAATCCCTGTGTTTTAATGACTGTATCTGCCACCAGCCACAGCCACAGCCTTACTCCAAACCCCAACTCCACAGAAATCCCCAGGAATGTCCAACCCTTTTTGCATCCAATGCAACCAGATTTAGCAAAAGAAAAAAAAAAAGTCTTGACCTTGAGAAATTCTTCCCAAATTACAGATTAATCCAGAATTAGCGCTGAGACTTTTGTTGGGTATTAAGGGGGCTATTCCTGCTGCCAAAAGCTTTCTCTAAAGGGTTTGATTTCCTTTTAGGTTAATCCTGGCGAGCGCACTCCTGCCCATTAGGTTGCTCGGTATTAATTTCAATCTGCACAGGGTTCATTTCAGCGGGCTCTGCTGAGAGCTCTGCTGATTGCAGTGCTTAATTACCAGCTGAGTATCATCTCTTTAGCATGTGGTGGCATCGTGCCAGCCCCTGAGGGGTCTTGAGCCCTGAGTAGGACCCCAGAGCACTCGGTGATCCGAATCCTGCCCCAGTGCCACGGCCCCTGCCAAAACTGACCATAAGTTTTGTGCTTCCCTTTACTCAGCAGTTTCCCGAGGAAAAGCTGGTAGGACGGAGAGGAGGAGGCAGATTCCTCTTGTTCAGCAGCTCACCAGGGTCCAGCCTGGAGCTGGAGGATGCCAAATAGCAATTTGTAATCCGGGTCTGCCCAAGGTTATGATGCTCTGCCCACCCCTCCCTGCCATGCTGCCTCCAAACCCTGCATTGCAGCACAATGTTGGGTTTCTCCATCAGTTTTCAGGAACACGAACACCCACCCTCGGAGCACTGCTGTGCAGGTGTGTAGGTGCATGCAGAACATGCTGTTATTTGTAATAGATATATATATATATGCATATGAAATATAAAAGCAGGTTATTTCTTACTTGGCGTGCTGAAGGGTCTGATTGCTGGGTTATATGAAATATTTAGATCATGCACAAGAGATAACTCACAAGATATAATGTCGATGTACGATGGGAAGCTAGTCTTTATTATCACAGGTGTAAATTTTCACACCTCTGTTATCAATTTTGCAATTATAACTGGGTTTCCCGGTAAAGTAATTTACTACTCACTACCATATAGGATGAAGAAAATGATCATTTATCCACCTTCAACTCAATTAAATATTCATCGTTCCCCAAAAAAGGGGGGGAGAGGATTTAAATCACTTCCAAACTGTTCTCCAGATTTATTTTTTTTTTAAAGAAGAAGAAGTCTGCCTTATAAAAAGCATAGATTTGATGCAAAAAAGACAATAGGAGCTTAATACATTCAGAGATGCGGCACAGATTTGGCTCATCAGTCATTTGTGTTATGGGAGTCCAAAACAGTAATAAAATCAACACAAATCCAACTTCAGTACGAGAAGAGAGGCTGATTCTCGAGTCAGATGAAAGCAGCATCATTGCAGCTCTGATTAAAGCAAGCAGGTTTTGCTCGTAGAGAGGAGACCATAACAAAGTTTGTTCTTGCTTGTGATTTTCAGCACTGAGCAAACATTTCTCATTTTTGCCTCCTTTGGTGACTTAATATTTCATACAAGAAATTTGGGATTGCTTTGCAGGTAGAGAATTTTGGTGTTTGGGTGCAAAAAACCCCTCGTCTCAACCAGCATTAACTCCTCGGGAACTTCAGTCTCAGCACCTTTCTCCTCCTGTCCTGTTTTTCTCCTGTCCTGCCTCTGCTCTGTCAAACCTTCCATCACTCAATCTGTGATGTCTCGTGGCTCCAAACACGCTCCTGTTGTTGGCTAATTCTCAGTGAGACTTTTATTCCAAAGGCTTCTCCAACAGCCTGATTATATAATAACAGCTTGCTCATTACCCCGAATATAAATAGTTGAAGTATCCCCCGAGAATGGACACAGCTGGTGGAACTTCCCATATTAGCACGGCATTAATATTTATGGCAGCACTGTGTAAGTATGCAAAATATTGGCATCCCTCCATGCAAAAGTTTACACATCTGTCATTAATGACTCTGCCCCAACATCACAGGCAGGTCAGGGAGCGGCAGAGGGGAGCCTGAATCCCGGCTGAAATCCCGATGAGGCAGCTCCAGCTCTCACCCAGCATCATTTTCTCTGTAGCTCAGGCACCCCTGGGTGCCCGGGAGGGGTGACAGTCCCCTCTCCCGCCGCGCTCCGTGCGGCCACCGGCTGATTTACCGGGGTTTGTTTTGGCTTATGAAGTGAAATATTAAAGGACGTGATGAGAACCAGCTAATTGTACATATAACCTTTAAGATGTCTCGGACAGGATTCCAGCCTTCACCTCGGGCTATAAAGAGAAAGTAATGGGGCCATAAACACACATTTAAGTGTGCCTTTAAAGTTTAAGGAGAGTTTAATTGCGGGCGCTGGGGTGCCTGGGAGCAGACCCGAGCGCAGGTAGTGTTTCCCCGGGAGACACTCAGCGAGGGCCAGGCTCAGCCTAGAGCTCTGAGGCTTTGCCTGCCCCCAGAGGAATTGGTTTGTGCTAATAAATGTCCCAGCTGCAGGTCAGATTGTAAATGAAAGTGATATTTAATGGCCCCGATCTTCCACTGGTGTAAACCAGCCCTGTGTGCTGCTCGCAGGGGCTCTGGCTGGGTTTGAGTCCAGGTGTTAGTGACCTGTGGGCATGACTTTGGGAAGGTCTTTATGCTGGTTTATAACACTCCCAAGGACGGAGCAGCTGCAAGGAGCCAGTCCCCCCGGCTTCTCCGCAGCCTGAGCAGATGCACGAGTGTCCCCAGTGTCTGCCGGCTCCCCCCAAGGCAGGACCCAGCACCCTGTGCCCCGGGAAAAGGAAAATGGAAGAGAGGGAAGGGGAGATTTATTTTTCTTTTTAATCATGGTGTGACTTTAGTCGTGCAGATCAAAACACAGATGGATCTGTGGCCGTCTGCAGAGCTGGTAGAGTGCCCCAGGAGCGCTGTGCTGGGCAGCAGTGGGGTTGGATGGAGAGAGCTGTCCCAGCCTTGTTGAGGCAGTGGGATTCAGCAAAGCACCAAGAAGCAGGAGCTGGGCAGGCTCAGTGACAGCTGCACACGTGATGGTGCAGAGCAGGGATCAGACAAGCTGCTGGTTTATTACTTTTATTTAATCTAGAAAAAGCTGTCGCTGAGGGGAAGTAGAGCAAGAGAAAGCAGAACAAAATCCAGAACACATTAACAAATACTCACCCGTGAACACTTTGGGGCTCCAGTTTGACTTTCCCAGCCTCTTTGGAGGTCTGAGTGCATCAAACTCCCACTTGACAGCCATCTGATGAACATTGAGACCCTGATAACCCTGAGTGACCCCTAAAGGGGGACATGCAGATGCCGATGACATGTCTGGTGGAGCTGCAGGAGGAGCACCAGCTGAACTGCCCCCTCAGAGGTGGAGGTGTGGCTGGAGAATGGAGCACTCCAGTTGTGTTCCCAAGCTGGTGTCCCACCAAGCTGCTGCAACACCACAATGCAGCTCTGAGCTCAGCATTGCTGTTCTGCAGTTTCCCAGATAGTGATGGGGGTTTGCTCTGCACCAAAATCTTCACATTTTTCAGAAGAATGGATATCAACTACACAGCAGGTGGAGGCCAGCTGGTGGTCAGCTCCAGGTCTGTGAAGTGTCAAAGGAAGAGACATCATCCATCAGTCAATTCCACATTCCCCTTGGAAACAGCATTGATGGAGCCATGGACAGTCTGCTGCCAGCCCTACGGACAGCACAGGGGGTCTCCAGCTTGGGAACATGGGGAGACACCCATGGAACAGCAAATATTTGGGGAGAGTATCTCACAGAAAGGTTGAGGTTCAGCCTGTGCACTCACAGACTGTCCCAAGGTCCCTCAAGTGCAGGGTGATGCAGGATGCAGGTGATGTGACCCTGCAGGGGGATGGGGAGATGACAGGCACCCAGCCCCAGGAACCTCTGTCCTCTCTGGGGCTGTGTGTAAAATTAATTGATAAAGCATAATCGCTGTATCAATGCCTTTTTTAGAAAAGATAAAGTACACTTCAAAGCTAATTTAGGCCTGCAGACAAATGGCTTAAAGAAGAGCTACTGTACTGAAAAATGTCCGTGTCATTTTTTCCCCAAATCATAGTTTCAATGCACACAGCCTCAGCCTGACATTCTGAATTATGGCTTTTATTAAACATTAGTAATAGAGTGCACTTAAATCATGGTTTCCCTGTAAAAGAGAGATGTGTTCAACTCAGATCTGCACATTTTAATGCCATATTTCTTCCTTTTACTCTCCCCGCAAGATAAATTTACTTACTCCACAAAAATGTTTTGCTGAAAAGAATAATTCATCCTTCAGTGTCCATCTAATGCACCTTGTGAGTAATGTGAAACGATGCAAAAATTACAATGCACCGGCCATGTCTGGAATGCTTAGATGCCTCCGAGTTAGAGGTTATGCACACAGAGTATTGAAATTAGATTTAACAACTATCATCTTTTACAATGTTGCCTTGATGATTTTTTTTCCCCTTTTATAGCTTTGATCAGATGCCTCCTGAATACATTGCTGGTAACAAACCTCGCAGTCTGCTGCTCTGCAAGCCCTGCTCAGCTCTGAGCCAGGTTGCCAATAACTGCTTTTCTTTTTTTTTTTTTTTTAAGTGAGAATATTTGTAGCCACAATTTGCTCTAGCAGGAAAAATTCAGATTATATTTTTACCCTGTGAGTAGATCAGAAATAGGTTGTGGGGTACCCAGACAGCTGCAGAAATAGCATCCTCTAGGTACCAGTTTTTGCTGCGCTGAGCCCCCAGTTCCTGCAGAGCGAGGGCAGACCTGTGCCCTCTGGGAGAGCTCTGCATCCTCAGCACGGGGTGAAGGGACCACGGGCTCCATCCCAGCACATGTCCCCAGCCCTGGCAGGAACACCGGGCACAGCATCCCGCTCCAACTCAAATTCCTGGTCCAGCCATCCTCTCCAGGTACACACAGGCAGAGCCAGCCCCTGCAACGTGACCTTTGTTTAAAGGACAGCAACTGTACCATTGAATCAATGTCCCTCTGCCAGGAGCTCTGCATTGGAGCTGCATTGCAGTGTCAGCACCGGGGCTGCTCCAGCTCCAGCTCTCAGCTGCATCCACCACGACCCACTGACCCTTTGGGGAGGGTGGTGCCACAGCCCTGCGCTGGTGCTTGAGGGGGACAATGGGTTTGGAGATTGCCAAGCACCTGCAGACACTGGGGATGTGGGTTTGCTGTAAATCTGATGCCGTTAACTCAGCGTGGAGCTTGACTAACAGGGAGAAGATGGCATTTAGTAAGCACTGCAAGTCTTTTGCTTTATTTATTGGTAGCATGGTAGGGATATTACCTGATTGGTCCCCCAAGATTCCTCCAACAGAAGGAGAATCCCTCTCTTTTGTCGGCTCCAGCTCCCTGGGGTAGGAGCAAACACTCCCCCCAGCAGCCCTCCCTTGGGGCTTCCCAGCCCTGGAACTCACCCTAACACACCGCAGGAATATTTATGATTTATAGGGGGTTTTTTGTATTGGTGCCTGGGACTCCCAGAAGGGTTATGACCCCATTATACACAGCCAACAGGAAAACCAGTCCTGTAGACTGTTTGGAAGAGAGCTATAAAAATGTGGCTAAGAGAAGCAACTTCATCTATCCCACACAGCAGTTTAGCAGGGACATTTCTAATGGCACCTCTATCAGCTCAGAGTCTCACAGATTCAGAGTCTCAGAGAAAAGGGTTGTCTGGGTTAGCTGCTCCAGGATTAGTCCCCAAAGAGCACGTAAAGGCTTCTCAGTTTGACCTGCTGAACTGAAGTTGTTATTAAGACCTAAAATTATTGCTGTGCTATTGCTGTTTGGTGGATGACAACAGGAAAATAGCTGGACAATGGACATTGGCAGTGACTTTATCGATAGCTTGATGACTTTGGCTGTCTTCACTATGATCCCTTCCACTGCTCTTCAGTTCCATTCAAATTTCCTCTCAAAGAGCACAAATGCTTCCAAACTGAAGTGGAAAAACCTCCAGCATATTAGCTAATAGCACATCAGAGGAAGTGCCTGGCTGCGACTGTAACCTCAGCAGGCATCTTTACATGGGAGGACGTAAACTGTCTCTGAATTATTTATTGAACCAAAGTCATCAAATTGGACAATTAACCTTGAAAACTTAATTTAAGCACCATAAAAGAAACATCTCCTGAAAAATGTGTCCTTAATAAAAGCCAGAAGCACAAACTGTATCGGGTTCTGCCATGGTCCATTGCAGGAACTGGGAGCTTCAGCGGGTTTGTCCCTGAGGAGGGATTAGTGCTGGAGGTGACTTGGCAGAAACACAGGAATTTGAGTGCTGCTCCAAAGGATGCTCCTCCATCACCGGGGCTGCAGAGAGATCCTGGGCAGCCACAGGCTCTGTCTGCCCTGCACAGCCCCAAACCCCACAGCTGGTCCCAAGTCCCCCATTTCCCCACGGGGATGGAGATAACACAGGCACGCAGCAAGGTGATGGAGCTGGAGCTGTCAGGTGTCTTCACTCCCTTCTCTAAAAGCGTCGGGTCAGTGGAGTTGTTCCAAAGGATTTTACCAGACAAAGGATTTTACCCAGCCTGGAAACTCTTTGGAAGCAAGAGGCAGTTTCCCTCCTCAGTCCCCTCTGCTGTGGATGAGCTCCTGCTCCAGCTTGGTGTCTGCTGCGCTCTTCCGACACCACTGAATGACAGAAGCTGCAGAAGGCTTCAGCAATTTATTCTGTTTAATTTCCTCCACAAAGGTGTTTTATCCTCACTAATAAAAAGAGTGGAACTTGATCATTTCTAAAATATTGTCCCTTCTAAATCTTTATGGCTCAAAGTGGACTGAGATCATTAGAAGTTACTTTATGTGCAGCTCAATCAGCTCCAAAGGGCTATCTCAGTCACTCTGTGCTTGCTGAGAGCAGATCCTATTTCCCAGAGGCAAAAGGACAATACTTAATCACTTCCTCACTTGTTAGGTGTTTTAACAAGTTGTATTAAGCTTCATCAGTCGGAGCTTTCATGCCAGATTAAAAATGATAGTTCACTTCTCTGTTATTATAGGACATCATTTGTTTTCTTTTATTTTGCTGGGCAGTTGCATGCCACTGTAATTTCACACGAAAATATATGACTGATGTCACCCAGAAGTAATTAGGTTTTAAAAGCCTTGATTGCAATAGACACGGACGTTACGGCTTTATGGTGCTTTGCCATCCACTTTATGGCTGTTGATTCTGCAAGTATTTCATAGATCTGTCAATAGGAATAAGTTGGCTGATGTTGACTGGAACTATTAATCAGAAGGAAGGAAAATACACATTTTTATTTCTGCACTCAGAGTTGATAGCTCGGTAAAAGCCTCCCTACCCAGCTTTGCAACACTCCAGGGTTCCCTCACTGCTGAAATTAGAGGGATGCAGGGAAATCCTGGGCTCCTTCAGGGTTACAAACAAATTGTTTCAACACACTGTGTTGGAGAGACCTGTTCTTTGCCACTGTATGTGGATATTGTACTTTAATGCACAGGGAAGCCCACATTTAATTGTTCTAGCCTCCCAATAATATTTTATAGGGATCCATCAGATTCCAGTAAGACAGGGATGGAGCTGCTGCCTTCCCACTGTGCTCCAGACAGAAAGTGGGTCAGGATCAAGAGCTCAGAGGTTACATTTACATCTCAAAACTCGACTCTGGTAGTGTGGAATTAGACCACTCATGTTAAAATGCATTTCTGTTGTCATGACAAATCTAGGAACCTCCTGGTGTGGTGACCAGCAGGGAAACAGAAGGAAATACAGGGAGGTGAGATCCTGGTACTGCAGCAGGTGAGTGCACAGCATCCGTTGACCTCGGTGGGACTGGAAATTTGCCCAGCCAGCTAAATGCTGATTTAGGTTTCAGCAAGTCTGCAGGGCTTGGGAAACCAGGGAGGATTATTTAAGAGAGTTTGTGTGCAGCCCAGCAGTCTGAGCCATTTCACAGTGCTCAAAACCCCTCAGGCTTTTGTCATGAGAACCACAAAAAAGAGTTCAGCTGCCGGTTTCCCTTGTGACTTCAAGTTCCTCATTTTAAAAAAAAAGCTGTGCCCTTTCCACAAAAGCAGAAATGATAGATATTTGTTTTTAATGGGCCTTTCTTCTGATGTCACCTCACTGATAAGGTGCTCCCGTAATGGCAGGGAAGGTGCCCTTGGGTAAGGCAGACCCAGACCATTCCCACTGCTCGCTCTGAAAGCCATCCCTGTGAAATGGATGTGCTGGGACCTATCCCAGTCCATAAGAATGCCATCTCTCCCTGCTTACATCAACTTTTTAATCAAATCTTGGGCGAATGTCCCAGGTGGCAAGAATGGACTTTGCTGTGCCAAGAACAGAGAGTCCATTCCAGAAGCGGGGACTTGATCCCACCCTGTTCACTCCAAAACATGTTGGCTACAGCTACAAAACCCTTTGAGTCCAGCAAAGTGTGGAAAAGTGGAGCTTTTCTCCAGATTGCTGTGCTGTCCTTGCTTTTCCAGAGCTGAAGCCATACCCAGAGACTGACCACTCCATCCTTGGGAGGTTCAGCCGTCCAGGAGGCACCAGGAAAGTTTGCAGGTTCAGGTGCCAGCTCCTGTGCACTAAAGAAAGTGAAGAAGAGACTTCTGTCTGCTCGTGTTTAATGGAAAAGAGATTTCTCCTGCGCTGTTGCTTTCATGAAAGCTCAGCTCAGCTCTGCCTTCCCTGGGATATTCGATGGTCGGATTTCACCGTGCAGGGAAGGCATCTCCTGGCTTTTCCACGCAAAGTGCTGTGTCTGTCTTTCATCTGCCCTGAAGAATCTTTTGCTTGACTCCCGATTAAAATACGGGCCGTTTTACACTTTCCTTTTTTCTTTTTTTCCTCCCCCAGAAGAAAATTCTAGACAGCAAACACAGGAAGAAAAAAGGCTGAATTGCCAGCAGATAAGCCCAATTTCACTTGACCCCTGAGCTCTGTCGGTCACTCCTAACAATGGGATGTTCTCTTATCTCAGCACACCACTTAACACCCATTAATGCTTTGGGGAGTTAGTCCAGCTCTTTAAGATCCCCATGTAAGGATTTATTTCAAACACTGAGATGAGTGGGATGGCTGCCTTTAGCAGCTGCAATCTGAAGTGCTGCTCTGTCCTGCTCAGTACTCTGCCCACTGTAAAGCTTTAACCCAGTGGATTAAGGACCTGTAAGAAAAAAAAATCGCTTAGAGCGGATTTGCAGCTGGTTTGAATTGGGAAAGCTCCTGCAGTACACACTGGTACCAGTTCCCTTACTGGGGGGAGCACTGGCGTTGCTCCCCAAATTAATTCATCCAGGTTCATTGCCTGATGGTTGTGCTGACTTACATGAGAGGAGAGTCTGGTTCCTCACCGAGTCTGGAAACCAATCCTGACTTTGGATGCAAATTCTGGAAGTCTTTATTGGGAATTTGAAGTTTGTCTGAGTTGCCTCCATTTTTTTTCATTCTGCTGGGATGGCACCAAAACTCAGGCTGTACTAAAAAAAAAAAGCTTTTAAAATTATTTACTCATCTAATTATCCTGAAATAATTTTAAATCAGATTAAACTAAATGTTGCTGCAAACTTTGCTCTGTTCAGAAATCTCCAAGGAGAGCTGAGACAGATGCACAGGTTTTTCAACCCCTTACAAGTTTGTTTGCCACTACTGGGCAGAATTAAGAACTTCAGTGCAAGTTTGAAATTTTGTCTTTATAACAGAAACAAAGATAAATAGAGATATAAAATGGAGCAGCCTTCCCATATCCCTGATTACAGTGATTCCAACCACAGTTTGGGCCAATACAACTGCCTTCAACAGACCCTTCTCAAGGAAAGATGGGCACCAGCTGGGAGCTCCAATACTGCTGGAGAAGGGTTCCCAGACTGACAGCAAAATTTACTAAATCCTTGTGGAGGAATGGCAGAAAAATTGGCTTAGACTGCTGAAAAGGAAAAATTACACAGTGAAAATAAAAATAATAATTACAATTTTTCTTATTGATTGGGCTAGAATAAAAGAGCCTGAAAATTGCAGAAATGAACTCATCTTTGCTCCATCTGCATCTGTCCCAGCTGACTTTGTCCCAGTCAAAATTTGGACACAACCCCCTTCATATTTCCAACGGGTCTTAAGTTTCTCATGGATTTTGATTGAATGCAATATCTGACTCCAGCAGCAAAGTGTGTTTTCTTTCTAAAACGCTTTTAGCCCTGATTCATAACTGGTAGGAAAAAGTAATCTATGGAATGAAATATGCTGGGGGTTTTAAGCAAATATTTAGGCAAAAAGCAGCTGGTAAATCTCTAATGAATGGCTGGATGTAGAGCTAACACATAACTCACGGCGTGCCAGCCAGAAGGGCCTAATCCATCTCCTCTGCTCCTCACTCCTCGCCACATCCCGGGAGCTGGGGCTGCACTGTGAGCACCCAAGGCAGGCAGCAGGCAAGGAGGTGCTTCCACAGGCCTCTCCCTGTCAGTGCTGGGCTCTGGAGCCAGGAGGTTGTAGTTCAGGATTCTTTTCTCTAGTTCAGCTTCTCCTGCCCTGGTTTGAAGGACAGGCTGTTGTATGGGGGGACCCGGGTGACAGAGGTTTGAAAGGACAAACTGATCACCCTTAGCAGATGTCATCAACTGCTGCATCCACCCATGCACTCCCATCCCTCTCCACACACAAGAGCTTAATAAAATCCCACATATCCTATAAAGAATCCCATTTTCCCTTTTACTTTAGTAACACTTTAAAATAATGGGACATTGATACTGCATTACGAAGCAATTCCCTTGGATGGATCCATGGCACGGTCCTTATCAAGTGAGTTGAAGGTGATTTGTGTTATCACGGTGATTTTGCATCTTGTTTATTACCTTCCAGAGATCACTTTGCAGTGATTTTTAAGGTGGCACGGAAATTACCACCTGAACTGTCTTCTAAATCAATGAAGCCTTTTCCTGCCTGATAATAAAGCTCTCTTATGGTTTTCAATGAGCAGATATTAGCTAATGCTTAATTACTGTGGAGGGGCAGGTACTAAGCACAGGAGAGTCAACAGCATTAATAAAACTCTGAGAGTAAAAGTAAATCAGGAGGTACAACCAGGGGGACATTGAGGAGTGAAATGCTCACCTCTGGCATTGCCTTGAGGGGACACCAGGGTCTCACTGTGACATCTCAGTCCTTTGGTGTTTCATGGACATCTCTCTCCTGAGAAGATGTTCTTGACCCAGGCCATTATTGCCTAAAATCCCTCAGTGCCTGCAATGCTGCCCTTACCACAGGGCTGGGATTCTCTTCATTGATTCCTGACACAATTTCCCACTGATTTTCAAGAATCGAGCTGCAGTTGGTGCTGGAAGTTCCGTATGAATGCATCTGAGGTGACAACCAGGGCAGGTCTGTGATGCGGCAGGTCCTGGCCATCCTCAGCACGCAGCTCATGCTGGCAGCAGGAGGAAGAGACAAAAACCAAGCTGCTCCCTCCATCCCTGCCTGTGCAATGGCCCACCAGCACCCAAACCCTCTCTCCTCCATGGAAACCTCCTCTGCTTCACTGCAGATTAAAAAATTACATCTGTGGTGCCCAGCATTCCACAAATCACAGCTGGACCTTTCAGAGGATCCCCAAAAGCTCGATGCTGCCGTCTTTCTCCCTGCTTTCTCACAAGGAGGCTTTAAAGAAACACATTTTCCAATTTTTCCCTGCTAAAGGATGCAATTTAATATGAGACTGGGGACTTGACTTCTTTTGTCAGAGGACTCTTGGAAATGGTGTTGGCTGGTGGTTTGGGCACAAGTAAATGGAAGAAAAAAGATGGACAGGTGTGAGATGGAAAAATTTCCCCACACCTGGGTAAAAAAATCTCAGATTTTGGGCAAAGGAGCAGAAGCACAGGCTGGTCACTGCAGGCTCAACAGCTGCCTTCTGTTGGCAGAGTCAATCCCTTGATCCACCACCAGCCTGGGCATCCTTTTGGATATCATCCTTTGCAGCAATGTGTAACCAAAGATGAATTACAACAGAAGAGTTGAGTATTTTTTACCAAAATGTGCTGAACTCACAAAAATCCAGCATTAGCAATAAATTCTCAGCATAATCTTAAAAACAGGATGTTTAAGCATGACCAATGCTCCACAAAGATCATGTTCTAACTCTTGTCTGATGCCTGCATTGCTTCCACTTCTGAGCAGCTTTATTTTCATTCCCCAGAGGAGTTGCACATAAAATAGATCATTTCAGCGTTACTCCATAATACGTTCTTATAACTGATACATTGTGTAAATAAAATGAAACATTAATAAGAATGGTTGGTGTCTGTCTCGGGCTCTAATTTGAATACTTACAGGCAGGAAAAAACCCCAAACCTCCTGGAAGTGATGCTAACAAATTTCACAAACAAGGCACTGAGAAAATGTGAGCACTCCAGGAGAAAGAAGGTGGCCACACGGCCAATAAATCCTCTTCCTTAAGCCAACTAGTTATTGTCTATAACATTCATAAAACTCTCTGCACAGAAGACCCTTCGTGATGAAATAAACCATCAATCTCCCCTGCATTACTATTCATTTTCCGTGTGTGCTGAGAGCAAATGTCATTCAAGGCATTACAGTTCTCTCAAACTATATTAAAATACATAGTCTGATGGTATATCTCTTCGAGCCTCTCTGTTCATAAATTGTTGCTGCTGATTGGAACATAAAACATATTTTACAACGCCATAAAGCCCCAGAAGATACAAGATCACTCATGTTTGTCTTTATGGCTCAATGTGTAGGACTTGGAGATGCTAAAGCATTGTGTATTTCATACCAGCAACGGCCAGGGCCCTGTGGAGAGGAAGTCTTAGACATTTCCATAAAATGTTATTACCATATTCCTTGATGACTGAAGCACCTCTGTGCACAGAGCCTGAGCCCTTAACTTATGGACTGTAAACAGATGAGTCTTCCCAATAAATCAGCTTTGTTTAGGAGCAGAGTTATCCTGCCCAACACTTAGCTTTGGATATTATCTCCAGGTGTCAGAGTGATGATGACTTTTTTCATTCCCCCATTTTTCTTTTCTTCCTGATGCGGCTAAGAAAACTGCCTTTCTAGGGATAAGTCCCCTGAGGAGTTAGTGAGATATTTCAACATATTAGGAAATTAGATCAGCTTCTCAGTAGTGTTCTGTGGCTCCATCAGACCTGCTATTTCTGGATCCTCTTTGGGGAGCTGTGGCTATCACCTTCCCAGGCACTGAGATGCTTCTGTGTGGAAGGAAAGTTCCTGCCACCACCTCCTCCAATCCCTGCCCTTATGCCCCCCCAAGCTTCAGTTCAGACCTTTTACACCCATTCACTGCACTGGAGCAGTGCCAGGATGCCCCATCACGGAGCCTTGTGCTGCCAGGGTCACAAATCACTGCCCAGAAACACCAGGGTGGGGGCAAAGGCTGGGTTTGGACTTGAGGTTTCCTGCAGCACCTGATGGATTCAGAGATGACACTGCAGGGAGATGGATGCTGAATCTCAGGTGCCTGTCCATCCCCAAAGCATCCGAAGGGTGGCATTTGGGGTGGAGAGAAAAGAAAGACCAGAAAATAAAAAAAGTAGGGATGAAGGCTGCTGGCTGGCAAAGAGACTAATTTGTCAGGAGAGTTGACAAACCCTTATAGTCTCCAGATAACAAATCTCTCGATATAAGAGCAGGGACACAACCTCATTCTGCTCTCAGGGGAAGGCCAAGGAGGTGATAGTGGCCCAAATACGCCATAATATCTGAACCTGGGGACTGGCAGGCAGAGCCACAACCTGCTCGGGCTCTAGCTTCCCAGACAGATTTGCGTGAGGATCCCAGCAAGCCCTGCTGATCCAGCAGCTCGGCAGAACACCCTCATCCCATGTGCCGCAGAGCTAAAGCCTTGGTATTCCAGTGGTTTCCTCTCTGCAGAAAACTGCGCAGTATTTCCACCCATTTAAGGGTCTATAAGAGGTCTCATCAAAGCCAGGTATAGTTTATATTGCAGATGGCTGCTGACATGATATAATCCACTCTAACAGGCAGGCTGTTAAAGGTCAGAGTCTCACTTCACTTCTGTTATTAGCTTTGATGTTGGGAAGATGCTGAATTCCCTCCGTGTCTTTTTCTTTTAGAGGGAGAAAAGACACTGTTTACTGTCAGGCTCTTCATCAACATAATTGGTGGCTTCTCTGGGATCGCCCCTTTGCTCTAAAAAGCGCTGTAAATCAGCTGTAGGAAGCCTGGTCTTTGAAAAATCCTCGAGCGGAAGAGGAACACGAGCAGCAGTTTGCAGGATCGGCTCCAGCTCTGTGCCAGATGTGTGCAGCAGGCAGGCGAGGCTGGAGCCTTCCTCATCCTGCATCCCCAAGCCGGCAGAACCGGTCACAGCTTTAAGACACGAGCATACCAGAGCCCTGGAAACTTTGGGGAGCCCCCCAGGAATTGTTGCAAGCTCTGGATCAGATGGAATCTTGAGCTCCACGTGCTGCTTCCACGCACAGCGGGGATGCTGCTCCCAGCATGTGCGTGCCAGGTTGTGGCGTGGCTGCTCCACACAACCCCTGCCTTCTCCAGAGCCTCGGAGGGCCCTGAGGGAGCTGAGATCACTCCCGGCCATCCAGGCTGTGCAGCCAGACCTGCAGCACTCAAGCACACCGGCAAATATTCCTGGGAGCAGTCTGAGAGAAGTGAGGTGCAACAAAGTGCTTCAGGGATCAAAGTGCCAGGGCTGCTGTCCTTGGAGCCCGCGCAGGGCTGCGTCCTGCCCAACCCCTCATCCCACCCCTTGGATCCCACTCAGCTGAATGAGTGGGATCCTTTATGCCACTCCCTTTCTAAACAGGACCCCGAAGGCAGTTTTTGTTGCTGAATCCCTTACTCAGAAATGATACTGACATTACCCCAGCTTCCAGCTCACTGGGGGCTCCAGCTCCTGGAAAAACTCTTCTAATCTCAAGCAAGAGACATTATGCCCATCACCAAATCCTTGGAAAGCCCCTGCTGACCTTGACCACTCCCCTGCGCGGACCGCAAAGCCATTCCCGGCCGGGACAGGGCAGGACGGGGCAGGGGCTGCCGGGCCGGGGCCACGCTCGGCTCTCCGATCTCGGCAATAGCGAGGCTTTGCCTGAAGATGGCGCTACAGAATGGCTGGGGCGAGCGTGCGGCCGCATCCCGGCGGCTTCCGAGCGATTCATCCAGCGCTGCCCGGCCAAAAATCCCAGCTCCGATTCCCCATAAAATGCCTGTCCATCTGCCGTCCCCTGCCGGGTTGGGGTCTGCTGGGGGGAAGGACGGCAGAGGTCACTGTGTGCCCGACAGACACAACCCCCAAATCCTCGGGAGAAAGCCGAACTCCCCCTGTTCTCCGCAAAACTCGGGCTTCCCAAAGCAAAATCGGCCTCTTGCTTTCCGTGTTCGTGCGTTTCATCCGTCTTGCTCCTGACTTGGTGAAACTGCAGCAGCAATTTTAGTTTCTCCCCATAAATGGCGCCGCAGAAGCTCGCAGGGTGCAGTGGCCGTGCTGAAGTGATCTTAAACCCTCTCGTTTCGGGGCAGCGCGGTGGGATGGTTATTCCCCCTCTCCTCCTTCCCTATCCCATGCTTGTAGCTCCATGAAAACAAGCCACAACAGGAAGGAGTTAGCAAACTACCCAGCCTCGCACAGCAAATCGTCTCCTTCCCACTGTACCGGACCAGGAACTGTGGCTCCCAAGTAATCTCAATCCCCAGATCCAAAAATCCCCGCAGCCCTGAGGTTGCCCAGGCAGAGAAGTTTCAAAGGCGCTTTCCTGAGGGTTTCCAGCAGACTCCCTGGGTAGCCAGGGGGAAATTCCTGGGCCAAGGGCCAGGAGGCAACAGGGAGGGAATGGGGGAAAATCAGAGATTAATTGATCGCTGTCCACGAGGGGCCCGGCGGAGGCAGGGTGCCCGGGCACGGGGCAGCCGCCCGGCCAGTGCCACCCGGCTGGTGGCGAGTGAGAGCGGCGAGAGCGGCTCGCTGTTATCTCAGCCATCGCTGGTGCCGTGTCACACCCCCCGCCTTTGTTTCCATTCGAGGGTGGATAAAGGGCTCGGCGAAGGCAGTGGAGGGGGGGTTATGGCCAGGGAAAGACAAGGCCTGCTTAAACCCACACCGGGAAGCAGGGCTGCTGGAGGCGGCCAGGAGAAGGATGCTCGCTCCGGGAGGTCACCCCCAGTCCTCCTGCGTCAGGACTTCGACTGCAGGCAGGACAAGCAGGCAGGGGCACGGCCTGCCAGGCTCAGCTCGACATCAGGTCACTGGAGAGGCTGAAGAATTGATCTGAACTGTCAGATAAGTCACATGCCTGAATATGAAGCTGAGATGCCATCGCACACAAAACCCATCTCACTCTTGGTTACCAGCAGTTTCCTGACCACTAGGATGGGCTCAGAGAATTTGGATCCCAGTCCAGGACTGGCTGTGGCTGCTGCCCATCAGCAGCTGTCACCTCCATGCTGCAGGATGACCACAGGGTCATATGTGGGGAGTTGGGTGTGTTGCTGTTCCTCCCCTCTGCAGCCTGTGCAGGAACATCCCTGAAGTTTAAACAGATATTTCTGATGAATTATGTAAAAAAAGACATTTTTATGACAAGAGTAATGGACCATGATGGGGTTTAATGTCACTGCAAGCCTGTACACATGGTCTTCCCAATGAAAAGAGCATGTGAGGTATTACCAGAGGACTTCCCAAAGAGGATAAGATATGAAAGGAGAGGATAAACCACGGTGCCAAGTATCCATATGGCAGTGCAGCATTTGTGTTGGAAGCAGAGACAAGCCACAAAGTTCAAAGCTCCAGGCAGAGCTGCTCCAGAGTTCAAGGTCCCTCCAGCTTGATGGCATGATTTTGCTGGATATAGCTGCAAACCACGCCACGGCACTGGCTTGTGCTCAGCAGGGCCGGGGATCGCCTTCCAGTCCGACCCACGACCTAGTTATAAAGTTCATATTTGAGCCACTCCAGCATTTTAGCTCATCACGGTTTCTAAGCCATTTCTGCATGAAACATATACAAAGTTAAAGGTGCCACAGTGGGGAGTGGGGCTGCCCATTGGGTCTGAATTCCTTGCTTTCCCTAAATCACGTCATCTGCCCGAGCATCCTTCACCAGCTTCCTAACATTTCCCATCCATCTCGGCCGTTGGAAAGCCTTTGGATCTCCCTTTTGTTTACAATGAGTAATGGGCAGGAGTTAACAGAGGTTCCAGAGGAAAAGGTCAGTGTAGTTCAAGCAGCATTAGGAAGAAACTCTCAGCCCCGCTTTGATCTGCAGAGGATTTAAGCGGTCAATAAGGCAGCGCAGGGAGCAGCAGCGTCGCCCAGATGCCCTCTCGCTGGAGCTGCTCCGAAGGCCCCATTCCCGGTCCCAGCCCCGCCAGGATGCAATTCCTACCAGTCCCTCGGGGTTTATGGCCGGGGGAGAGCGTGAGTCACCGGCCCCGTGTCTGGCGGTGCCATGCACGGCTCCCCGGCCGCCGCAGCCTCCCCGCGTGTTTGCAATTGCTGAGGCAGACTGTTTGCTCCTGCCACGTCCAAGGCAATCCAGTAAAAGTTTACAAAGGGCTAGAGCTCAATCGTGAGCTTGTGAAAACACCGCTCCGGGCTCCCCGGCTCTGCGGTTCAAAGTCTGAAGTGTGCCCCCGTCGATTTACACACGTACTTATTTTACGGCTGAATGGGAGTAATTTCACCGAGATCGACCTTCCAAGAAAACGGGGTGAAAGCCCTTGAGCTGGAGGGAGTGGGTGGAACTTCTGCTTTTTAACCTTCAAATGCGTTGGGCTGATGGATCCTGCCCACGTACAGCCAATTAATGCGACAGGAGGAGGCAGGATGATGCGCTGGAGCGGGGCTGGATGTGCGGCAGCTCCATTGCCCAGGGTAACGCTGGGTCAGATACCCGGGGCTCAGCTGGGAAGAGATTTTAAGAGGCATTTCCATCTCCTCAAGATGAAAAGACCACAGCCCACAGTCCCAAGAAGGGACTTTTCTTTAACACCATACCAGCATAACCCCTGGTGTTTATATCATCTGAAACGACAAACACACTGTATGGATGCCCTTTCCATATTCATGATGGCATTTTTCTGGCTTATCCTAATCCACTTTCGAAGTAAAATCAGTCACATTTGAAAAAGGTGCTGTCATCATAATAGAGCTGGTTTTGTGCAACTTTGGCAGAAAAATTGCATGAGATCACCCAGCACAAACGTCATGTTTGCTGTGGACCAAAGACCTGCCCCATCCATGGAGTCTCCAGTGCTTTGAGTATCATTTTACCCCGCACTGTGTGCACCAGGATTGTAATGGAACACTCTGTTATCACTCAGTGATTTCCTGCCCACCCTTCTGCCTTTGTGTCCCTCCCAGTGCTCACCTTTCAGCTTCTCCTTGCCCATGCACAGTCACATTTGGTGTCCTGAATTTCTCCTCTATATCCACGACTGTTCTCAACCCTCCATCTCAGAAGAGCATCTCTTCTCTGCCCAGTCCCCTTCTCCTTCTCTCCTTGCTTGGCTGTTGCCTCTGTCAGCAGGATGCATTTGGAAGAGCTTTTACTGAATAAGCCCTATAAATGAAGTCTCTCGGTATCATACACGTCTCCTGCTGGTTCCCCAGCAGGTTTCCAGATTAGAGGGGGGGGAAAAAACCCGAAAGAAATCAAAAGAAACCAGATGCTCAGGGGATTGATTATTCCTGCATGATCCTTTGGATAAATAAAGTGTTTGGAAAGTTCTGAAAACACATTTTGATGCTGGGAACCAATTTATAAAAAGCAGAGGGCAGGAATGGATATGGGTTCAGGCTTCCCAGATGCCAGGAAATGATGTTAGGTTAGGTTTTCTTGGAGTCAGAGCAGTGTAGAGGGTATGATGGTACCTGCCACCCGTGGGCTGTAAGGTTTCCATGGGTGCCTCCAGCTGAATCGTTTTTGGGATGGGTCAAAGGCAGGAACAGATAGCAGCTCTTGCATTTTCCATGGAGTCCCATACGAAGGACAGCTGCAGCCTGAGCAGAGCCTCTTTACATCCTCCCCTAATCTGCTCACACCCTCTCGATCTGGTTCAAATAAGCCAGTGGGTTTCTCCCGAGCCCCAAGCAGGGACGCACATGTTCCTGGGTGCGGGGGAAGCCTTGGAAATGGGGTCATGAAAGGATATGGCTGGGAGAAACCACTCATTGGGCAAAATCCAGGGCTGAGCACCCGCCTGGAGCTCACATGGGGTGGCTCAGTGGGAGCGGAGCAGCCGTGCTGCCGGCAGCTGCCTGACACGGCTTCTCCTCCCTCCAGAGGCAGCCCAGGGATGGAGGGCAGCGAGGAGCGGGCAGACCCCGGGGTCACTCCATGATCCCCTGCCCAGCTGCCCCACAACATCCCACCTCCAAGGGCTGGGGGTCCCTGGGCTGGACCCAGCTGGGGTGGCCATGGATGCAGTCCTGGGAGAGGCAGGACAGTCCCCTGCCCTCCCACAGCCCACACAGGAGTGTGCACAGGGGGTCTAAAGGCAGCAGCATCAGGGATCCAAGGACACAGGGTTGCTGGAGGAGATAAGCTCTGGAAAAGCTCGTCAGCCAGAGAGGTTGGTATTTATCTGGGCACGCAAAAAAACTATAGGGGAAATGCTGTTAAGTGGCAGGGTAAATATTTCAAGTGGTGTTTCCATTAACTTCACACTCCCTTTACAGATTTTCCTTGGTTCTACTCTTGGACTCAAAGTTGCCTTCAGTGACTTTTTGGTTCTTATCTCAATTCTAAATGTTAAACTCCTTGAGTCAACTGATTCTAATAATTTAGAGTGTTGTTTCAGTGATTTATCAGAGCAATACAAGCCAAAATGAGGGATTATTTGTGAAAGTTTGTTTGAAGCACTTACAGGAAAAAACTATTTCTGAAACATGAATGAGATTATTTTTTAGGGGAAAAAAAAGCTCATATGTAATTTTCAGGAGCTGAAATGAAAGTGTGTAATTTTTCTGAAAGAGTGGCAATCAAAAGCTCTGAAATGAATAACCTTCTGGCCCCCCAACAGTATTCTTGCAAATCTTTCTATGCTACTAATAAGTGTTTGCATTTCTATTATATTCACTATTGTGCAAAATGCATTTCTGCCATCAATACCTTCATTTATATGAGCCTTTCTGTTGTGCTTTCATTGTTGATATATTCAAGCTATTTATTATTACTTGTTTATTTAAAATCACTTTGCTATGTCGCCTTTATATTTCTTGGCTGCATTCAAAACACATATTTAAATAGTCTGTGTCTCTAAGAGGAACGATATTAGTGATAAAACACTCTGTATTCACTCATGTCTCTCCCAGTGAGTTCTTCTGCACGTTTTATTATCTCTTTATGCTTCCTCACCCTCTTTTGCAAAGGCTTTAATTTCTCTCGTATTATGCAGGGTACGAATACCACAAAGGAGATATTGATATTATTTGTTTATAGGGCACCTCACACATTTACAGCTCAGGTCCAGAGGTTTTCTCATAGCACAGCTAAGAGAAATGCCAGGTATTTTTAGGGCAAAATTCCCATCTGACTTTATAACACAGATATTTCTGCTCTGCAATATTTGCTTTTAATGATAACGATTCCAGCTCTGATGATAAAACCCCAAATCTTGCAACAAGTGTTTCTCTTTTTTTTTTTTTTTCCTTTCCACTACTCCTGGAGTTGTGTGATTGTGCAATTATCTCAGCTTTTATTTGTTATCATCTTTTATACCTTGTGGCTGCCAAGAAGAGCTTGAAATGGTGAACTCTGATGTTTCAGGCATTCAAAGGTGTTGAGAAGGGGGAGGTCCTGAGGCAGGGTTCATGTGGCAGAGACACGGCAAGGGGCCCCTCTCCACGATCCCAGGGGAGGTGTTGGGGCTCTTCTACAACTCTGGGGGCTCCTGGCTCCAAATTTGCCATAGGGTCCAGCCTTGTGCCCCACAGACTGGCTCTCACCCGCCCTTACCCTCTGCACGCAGTGAGATGTCCACTGAGATCCAGAATTAGTGGGTTCCGCCAGGATGTTGTGAACCAGAGAGGTTTTTTAGCTTAAAATACCCCTCAAAGGGGTAGAGCGCTTGGGGGAGGCTGCAGAATGCCAGTGGCACACACACACGGATGGGGAAGGGGCACATGGATGGAGCAGGCAGCCCCAGCTTCCCAAATCATCGCCACGGGCTGCACGGCGAGCGCACTGAAAGCCTCCGGGGGACATCCCCGAGCCCGGGACAGCCGCACCGCGCTCCTGTCCCACCGTCCCCCCAGGGCCAGCACGGGGACCCGCCGTCCTCGCCAGCTTTGCAGCGTGACCTGTCAAGAGCAGGGTCAGCTGCAGGTCAGCCCCAAAGAGAGAAAACAGCAATCGCCTCCCGCTTATCAGCGCTCGGGGCGGGTGGAGAGACACCCGTGGGGTGGGAGCAGGGCAAGGGCCGCAGGGATGGCCCGAGGGTCACCCCTGGGCTGCCACATAACAGCTCTGGTGGGGGAGCGAGAGCTCCAGGCACATGAATCCCGTTGGGTGCCCAGCTCCTGCATCCTTACAGCTCTGATATAAAGCCAATACACACTGCCCCACCCAAAAAAGGCGCTTTTCCAGCCAGAATTATGTCCATTTTCATGCCTGACCCTGGAGAGAGTGAAGCTTTGCTGATGCATAAGATAACCCTATAGAAGGCTCTGAATCCTGCCCATTTTTATTCTCATGCACCTTGCAACCTGCGACTATTTATATATTCAAGGCTTAAAAGAACAAAGCATTCAATCATGTGCTTAACATCAAGGCCACCGGTAGTTTCCCTGACACTGAAGGAATTATTCCCACGTGGAGCACCAAGTCACAGCCTGCTGTGTTGGGACCCAGGCAGAGCCCTTCCCCAGCCCTGCTTGGAGATATTTTGGGGCAAGCGGGCACAACTTCAGGAGAAACAGCCCCATCTCTGAGAAGCAGCCTGGGATTTCTAGAAAACTCGGTATCATCCAGAGCTGGGGTAAAGCAGCTGTCTAAAATGAATGCAACACTCAGTGTTTTGGAGGATTTGTCATTTTTCCTGGTTTCTGGTGAACTGTCCCCGTTCCACTTGCCTCTGCAAGAGGCTATTTCAGTTCTGCACCTCCCCAGTGCCCATGCCCCTTGGCAGGGCTGCGGCTCTGGTGCTCCATCTCTCTCTATTTTTCTTTAGCCAAGCTGATCCAATCTGGGAATAAAAACAGAGGGAAACAGATGGTCCATTGTACACTCTGCTCCTGCCTGCACTGGCTCCCAAGAACCCGGTGCTGGGGCCAGGTCTTGCCTCTTATTTTCCATGTTTCAGGTTAAATGCATGTGCTAAGAGGAATGTGGGCAGGACAGGTTGTGTTCCTGAGGGGGGGCACCTCAGTCACCCCCTGCTTTGGGGTGGTTTTCCTGCCAGAGCTGAAGAAATTGGGTGCAGATCCCTGGCACAGGAATGGGTGTCCTTGAGCCAGGAGCCCCTGGGGTGCCTGCAGGTGACATTTTTGTTAGCCCTGTTAATCATTGAGTAACATCTTAGGTGCTACAGCAGTTGGAACACTCTGAAGTATGATTTTTGATATCAGTGGATTATGTCTATCACCAAAAAAAAGGGGTAATTTTTACACCTGCAAAGAGCTTTATGTTACCACCTTCCCTTCACAACTTTTATTGTGCTATATAATAATTTATTGACACGACATCAGCTTCGGTATCAAACTCTGCCTCCAATTAGCACAGCTCCAGAGAAGTTTCTGTTTCACTTCTGCACAACAAGCGTTGGCCACATCCAGCACAGCAAACACCAGGCACAGGCAGCTGGTGGCTCCTAACCCTGCTCCCATTTTCCAGGCTTTCTGCCTACCTTAGGAGACAAGAAAAAGCAGGAGGCTGACCCCCAGCATGATGAATTCCTGCTGAGCTTTTTCCCATTAACTTCAGTAAGGGCTTAATCCGGTGGTTTTCAGAAGCTGGGTGGCTGGTGGGGACTTTTGGTGGAGGCAGGGGAGAGAAGACAGGGTGTTAACATGTATTTCTGATTAATTACAGTGTTCTCAGGAGTAAGTGAATAATAGTACTGGTCAGAGCCAGGCATCACACGGGTCTCAGCCCTGCAGAGTAAATGGTGTCTGAATTGTGAGTAATGTTGACCTGGCAGAGGCCAGATAAGATACGGATTTTTCATGTCCAGGACTGGACAGAATTCCACATATTGATAACTAAATGCACCAAAATATAAGGCAGCTCTTAGCACACAGCTCTTCCTCGCTCTCAGAAATCACATTCAGCTGGGTTGGACAGCAGAAGTGCCCAGCAGGGCAGGTAATTCATGAGAAAACAATTAGGAGATTAAATGGCTTCAATAACTTCCAGCCTTGCTGCCTATCTGGTACAAAGAGCATCTTTTCTTGTTAATCTGGTGAGAGCCAGGGGCCAAATCCTGCAGTGTCCAGGAGGGATTTCTGCAGGGACCCTGACGGTTCCCAACTGGAATTACATTCCAGTGCTACCAGATAAAATCACAACTAAACAAGTGCTGGTGTTAAACAAAATTATGGCAGAGTTGTGGAGAGAACAAAGTTGTCCCAGCACCCTGGGTGTGTTTGGGGGTTGAACACTTTCCATGCACACTGAGCCAGCACCTTTTATAAATAACTCCTAAATTTACCCGTAGCTCTCAAAGCCCTCTCACTCTCCTATGTTAGAGCTGCCCAGAACAACTAAAAATTCACATGATTGTTTTTCAAAGCACAATAATCTGCCTAAAGTCAGTTTTCAGTCATCTTGAAAGCATGAAGATACCCCATTGCTCTGAAAACAGGCAGGAGGAATGCAACAAAATGAATAGTTTGACTTTCGTGGTTTTATTTTGGTATTTATTTCGTATCTATATCTCATATCTATATACGATATATATTATTCTATTGTTGACCTGTTCAGATGTTTCTCAATGGAAAATGTTCAACATTTCCAGTTTATGAGCTGTTCTTGGAGGAGAGGTGACTTTTTGACACTGATTTGGAATGAAAAATGGTTCAAATAATCCAAGTTTCCTACAGAATATAAACTCCACCTTCCAGCCAGGTCTGGGAATGATAATTTTCCTCCTACTCCAGGTTTTCTCACTTATTAAAAAAAAAAAAAGATTAATGTCATGATATACACTTGAGTCTCTTGCATTTTTGCCAGGCTAAGTGATGGAGAAATTGCTTGACCCCTTCTGATGGCACTGGTGGAGATGCTGAGAAATGAGCTGTGTTTCATTCCATCCTTCTATCAGGAATCTGCTAAAATTCAGGCCGAATGAAAACAAGCATTTCCCCAGGAGCTGCACTCAGCACCCACAGCATGGTGGGAACAGGTCCTACACTGCCTCCAGCAATTCTCCCTGAGGATGTCGCTCCTGTTTACAGAGAGACACTCAGGGGTGGGCAGAGTTAAACCAACCTTAAACTTTTTAGCACAGCACATCCACTGCCTTCTCACAGGGTGTCAGAGTGAGACATTGCTTATAAAAAGGTGATAAAAATGCAAAACCAAACAGAAACTTGGGGTCACCCCACCTTCTGAGCACTGCTCTGTGCTGAGCTTTGCAGACCCCCAGCACTGCTCTGGACCATCTGCCCCAAACCTGAGCGTTGTAGGAGCTTTCCTGCTGCATCAACAGCTTTTGCTGGCTGGTGTTGGGTGAACGGGGCAGGTCAGAGCTCTCAGTTTCTTTTCAGGCTTTGCAAAGTCAGGACAACTGTGTCTATTCAGTATTAAATATTATCTCCTGCAAACAAGACTTAGGAACCTGTTTAAAAACCGTGGGCTCTAAAAACCGTGGGCTTTAAAAAGCGGGGGCTTTAAAAAGCGAGGGCTTTCCAGCCCAGCACAGCAGCAGCACACAGGGCCACATCAAATTCTTTTTTTATGAATCACGAAATAGATGCTGCTTTAATGCTTATGAATATTTGTAAACTGGGAGTTCTGACTGAAGCCAGCCTTTGACCTCCTGGCATTCCCGGCCGGACACATCCTGGCATGGCTCATTGAAGATGCCCGTGCTCCGCGCTCTGCCTTGTCACCAGGAGATATGGCACACAGATGGAATGATCATATTGGCCTCCAAAGGAAAATATTTAACCCAGGGATGTCAATGGAATATAGAAATGATGGTTAAAATCCCAGAAGCCTGCCTTGTTTTTGTCTTTTTCCTTTCATCTAGCACTTTGGGTCATGCCATCACTTATACGCTTCAGCCCAAACAGGCAATTGCTGAGTTAAGAACCTGGAGTTCAAAGTGAACCATAAACCTTAGTCTATAAGATAAATCATACAAATTACTTTACAGAAATAAATAGAACATTTGGGAGAGAGGTTATCTTCTTGCCTTCAGTTTACATCTCTAATGACTGTAAGTTCACAAATGCATTCTGTCAAGAATATAAACATTGCTTTTATTATACCAAAGACAGATATTTATGGCCAACTTTTACAGTATGGCCAGCCAGCTTAGAGGAAAACCCTGGAATCTGGGCAAGAATGTAGAAACTTTGTCGTGATAATTATTAAATTTGTGGGCACCTTTTTAAAGCACGGTGAACTCTGCTCAGAAAAAAACCTCACTGTGTGGATTAAACTGCAGAAATAAGGTTTTAAACAGTGGTCACGACTGAGCTTTGCTAAATTTTTCTTGTGCAAGTGGTGCTGACATGCAGAAATAGGTGTTCCCACACAAACACACCCAGGTGGGATTTCTCTAAAACTTTGAACTCATCTTTCCCACAGTTCTCAATGATTTTATTGCTGCAGCCCTGCACAGTGCTGTGTTTCAGGGTGCAATCCTTGCTCTCCTGCTCTTGTTGCCAGAGGAATTTCATTTGGATTAGACTAGCCACTCAAGCCTTTTTTTCTATGGCACAGTATAATAAGGAAAAAAAAAATAGGTTGATAAAAAGATTTTTGCTGAAACTGGGTGTTGGAGAGGTCAGGGAAACATGGAGTCAACCTCAAAGGGTGTTTTACACTCAGATCCCAGCATGAAAACTGGTCCCAGTTTGTTCCTTAAAAAGCTGCCTCATGCTGCTCTGTCCAGACCACATTAGAGTCCCCAACAAACCAAGATATTTTTTACTGCTCTTTGAAAAGCTCCTCTTGCAAAGCAAGGGAACAGCTTGTGTAGGAGGCAGCTTGGGTACCTGCCCTGAAGCTCCTGTCGTGCAGGAGATGGGGATAAATAACATTTTCCTTGCACAAATCCAGGAATAGTGAGGTGCATTGCTGTTGTGGAACTCTGGCCTCTGCTCCTTGCTGTGTCTTTAGGATAAGGCTGGCTGGGGAGAGGTTGGGCTGTCTGGGACAGGAACTTGTGCCTTGGGAAGTCATGACATCAAGTGTTTTCACTGCTTGATGGACTCAGGGTGCTCCTGGGGAAAGAGAGACCAGATCCAGGTCCAAAAGGATAAGAAAAATACCTCCCTGAGCCCCAGAGGCAGCTCCGCAGAGCAGCGAGAGCGTTTGGGCTCTGCTCCATCTCCTCTCACTCACCCCTCCAAAACAAGTCCCTCGGAGCCCAAGCTAAGCTTAATTAGCAAAGCAAACGTGGGCACGGCTCCACTCCCAGTGCCGGGGCTGTTTTACGTAAGCCCACGGGTATTTCCCACCTCAGCCAAATCAGCACCTCTCTGGAGCCCTCTTCCCTCCCAGAAAAAGCGCCTGGTTTGGAGCAGGAGAAGAGGAAAGGCTCCCACCAGTACTGCTCTGCAGCATGTGTTCTGTGAGTGCAGCAGTCATGGATAAGGTATGAGAAATTGGACATGAGATTGCATTTCCTGCTCATGCATCTGCTGGATAAGCGGTTTGGAGCCTGCTGCTCCATCCAGGGATTGTTTCTTTCCTACATCATGGTAGTCACAGTGTCTCTGGTCGGTTGGGGTAAGTTATGTCTGGGAAGGGAAGGAAGAGAGGGGAAAGAAAGGGGGGAAAAAAGGAGCATGATGAAGACAAAGGCGTTTAAGCCCGGACACGTCTGTGAGCATGTGCGTGACACATTCACGGGCTGGTTTGTGAGAAGCAGGGATGTAAAATCTGTGCCCCCAGTCGTGCTCAGCAAATCAAAGGCTGGAATGGAAGAAAGAAGGAATTCCTCAGCTCTGGCTATGCCTGCAGATCTTGCCCAAATGTTGCTGGCGTGCCTCCCCCTCTCGGAGCAGTGGAGCTGCAGGAAAGTCTGGGGTGCAGACCAGCTCCCAGTGAGGATTTCATGTGTCCAGTGCCCCCCAAATCCTCGCTGCAGGAACCCGGGTCAGCACTAAGTGGTGGGAGGACGGGCTGCAAGCTGGTCCTCAGTGCTGATGAGAGCAAATTATCAGTGAGCAAGAGAGCTCTGGGCTTCTCCCCTCGGGACAGCATCTGGCTGGGAAGCAGAGGGGAGAGGAGGGATGAGAGGAAGGACCATCAGGGTTTGGGCATGGGTGAGTTTTGGAGTCAGTGGGTGTGTGAGGGACAGCAGGAGGGAGCAGGGCTGCATCTCCACAGAGGATCAGCAAACGGTGGCAGTGCCAGTGTCCCCTGTGTCCCCAGTGCCACAGCCAGGTCTCCTCCCAGCCCCACTGGGGCAGGTCAGAGTGTGCCAGCTGCTCTGTGTCTCCCCTTGCACCTTTCTGCTTTGCATACAGGGGCTGTGATAGAGATGAGAACCTCACCTCTGCTGCAGAAACCCACGGGAGCATTTAAAAACCTTTCCCGACGGAAGGACGGCTCCACTCCCTCACAGCAATGCACCAGAGGGTGTTTTGATAAACTGATTGTATCCACAGCTCAAGTGGATGGGGGTTTCTGGAAAAAGTCCAGGGATTTTCTGCTCCGTTTGACATCTCCCACACAGGCTCCTCCCCTCTGTTCCAAGCAGAAGTGTTACTTTCCTTCTCTTTCTTTACCTTTTTTTTTTTCCAGAGGGAAACAAGATACAGGATAGGAAGGAACACAAATGAACAAACAAACAAAAAGCCAAGAGAAATTATTTTTGCATTGAATCATGCAGAAAAATGCCCAGTCCTTTCAAATGGAACTGAACAGCCAAGAAAATTCTGAGAAAAATGGGATTCAGTGGGAGAAGTGCATGGAACAAAATACGTTTTTCTTCACTGGAGATGTTTTGCAGGAATGCCTGTGACTCCTCCAGCCCCTGCTCCTGTGCCACCTGCCCTGAGAGGGGGACACAAACAGAGCCCAGCCACCATCTCCATCCTTGAGATTGCCCTTCCTGCAGAACTAACCATTGCCCATAGATAATTAGAGGGATTAATTAATAATTTCAGTTAAATGGTGTCTCAGGGCTCTTCATTACTTGACTGCTCAGTTGGAAGCACCAATAAATATTTTGTGTTTTAGCATAGAACTGAGAGCAGGAGCATGTGAACTCTGTCCCTGAGGTGGTGTCCCTGCTTCAGCAGAGCCTGCTCCTTGGAAGACCCAGACAGACCCAGCCATCTCCCCACACTCCTCTCTCTTGCACTGGAGCCACCTTCTCAAGGGCTTTTTTCTCCAAAATTAATTACAACTTGCATTAAAACCAGTGCATCTTAATATGAGCTCTGTCATTATCGCAGATGAATGAGGTATCTGGATGTACACAGTGAAAACCTCTCTTTGTTGGAGCCATTTATAACACACAAGTGTTCCAGGATTATTCCAGGCAACAAACAGGCCAGGACAACAGTGATTATCCATGAAAATGAACAATGGTAAATGGTTTAATACAATGGTTTACACAAGAAGTAGTATAAAAAAACATCTCCCAGGCAGCTTACCTGAATGATAAATGAAAACAGAGCCTCAAATAACAATAACAATGTAAAACAATTTGGGAAGCCTTTTCTAAGCAGCACCCTGGTTGGAGTCCAAAGAAAATACATGCAAAAAATATTCAAAATCCCATGCTTTACATTGACTTTGGCCAGCTCCCAGTTCTTGGGTATAAAGCTTTCTCCCAAAGTTTTGCAAGTAAAACAAGTTCTTTGAATGAGGGCCTGATCCAGGCAGCTGCTGAGCACTCTCCATTCTCACCGAGGTCATTGACATCCACGGTTTGCAGGACAGACCTAATGCACAGGTCAACAAAATATTCCATATTGAAATCCATCACATAAAACTCACCAAAAAAATGGAAACTTTCAGGATCCACCCCTTAGTTATGTAATGCTTTTTTGGGTTTGGTTTGTTGGGGTTTTTTTTATTAAAAATAGCAGCGATTTGAATACTGAAGTCACTGCTGGAAACTGTTCCGGCATCTGAGTGACCATGAGGCCCACGGAACTGGATGCTGCTCTCAAGGTTAGGGCCAAACCCTCTCTGCTCCACTCGTGGGAGCAGCCTGATGCTTGGAAGCAGCTTCTGGAAATGTTCCTGCACACGAGCTGCCCCTTCAGCCCCGAGCATGGCCCAGGATTGGGCTCTGAGCCCTTAATCCCCACAGTGAGAAGTGGAACACTGCACACAAGATGTAGCAACAAAATAGATTTAGTTCAAGGTTAGTCTCAAGAACCCTTATCTGATCACTGACAGTAATTTATCACACAGAACCCATCATTAGTGTCAAGCTGTTTTATTACCCACTAACTTAACACTGTTTTACCAAGAGTCAAGTGTGATGTCACTCATGTTAAAGTAATTTACAGCTAATAGATATGAGGTAGGAGTCAATGTTGGCTGGCTGAGTTCCTTTCATACTCGGTGCTAGCTCCTCTCATTTTGCTCAGTAGGCAAATCAGGGAGCAAGGAGAGGCAGCAATAAAGGGGAAACCAGCCCAAGCACACACAGAGGAGCTTTGAATTCCCCAGCAACCTTTACTTTGAGCACAAGAACTCACTCAAATACATGAACTCTGATATCCAAGAGCTGGAATGGACAGTAAGAGTTAGGAGACAATAACAAGTAATCTGCTTTGTGGGACAAGAGGTGTGGAGTGTTTTGGCCATGTGGAAGCTCCAGCACATCAGCAGAGGGGGAATCCCTCTAGAAGTCACATCATGTACCCCCAAATCCTGTAAAATCTCTCTCACGGGGAAAGAATAAGCTTGGGCTGATTTGACATTGCCTTTTCAGTGGTCTCAACTTTGATGGTGAGAGTTCCCCTAAATTGGAACACAAAGACAAGTTACAGAAACCTCGTTAAGGAGTTTTGTTGCAAAAAAATAGAGACAATTGAGCATGAACATTGTTCTCCTTCCCTGCCTTCCCCGTTTCTCCAGCCAATTCTGTTCAATCTTAAGGTCAGCCCCAGTGCAGGCTGTGTTTATAAGAGAATACATTTCCCATTTCCAAGCACTTGCATCTCCTCTAATGAATCCTCCTGCTGACGTCTCCAGGATCCATATTCTCAGCCTGCTGGACATTCAGAGATAATCCTGACTAATGTGTATATATTCAAAGAGTTTTATTGTGGAGAATTGTACATTTGGGTTAAGGGAAAGGGCATCCTATATCAGCTCACCTCTCCAATTTTATACCCATTAAAACCATTTTAAATCACTGTATCTGCTCTTATTTCTCCTGGAAGTTCCTAAACTTTGGGCTATTTGTATGGTGGCCTCAAATGGTCCTGGAGGTGTGACCCTTCAAGACACTGCAGAGAAGGTCTCTAGAGATTAAATTTTAACAGTTCTTGGGATCTC
Organism: Edolisoma coerulescens; assembly: GCA_013397115.1. Lineage (NCBI taxonomy): Eukaryota > Metazoa > Chordata > Aves > Passeriformes > Campephagidae > Edolisoma > Edolisoma coerulescens. Next base: position 278,107 of record VWZW01003573.1, on the reverse strand, counting down.
AGGTAAATATGTTGCTCTGACAACACACCTGGACTGTAAATCACTGGAGCATCTCTTTTGTCAGCTCTGTCAATAACTGTCCTGGTCTGTAAATTCTGTTTGATCAAACAACTCTTGGAAACAATCACGATTCCAACGGTGACCTCCGTTTCAACCCACAGCACCAATTGTATGCAGATTGGCCAATGGCCCCTGAAAGGAAGACCCCCAACTTTTGGCTGCAGGAAGGGACCAGCTGACCAGATGTGAGGCTGAAGGTTTGGAAGAGCTGGACAATGGTTAAACTCTACCTAGAGATTGGCCTGGGTACAGTCAGATGGGATATACATGCTCATAATTTTCTTCCCTTCCATGGGGAGCTGAATGAAAGCTTGCCAGGACTTCTGCTTCTGCATATCTCTGCTCTCTTAAAATCGTTCCAGAGGTTTCTTGTAACACATGGCTTTGCTCAGGCAGCTCCTGCGGAGTCTCAAGAGTGATCAGGAGATTGTGAGTGGCCCTTTGCCGTGTTCTCCCTGGCCACAGCACTGGTGGGCTTCCACTGTGCTGGGAGAAAGCAGCTGGGCAGGACCAGCTGTGATCCAGGCCTAAAACTCACATGGTGCAAAGCCCAGGTTCTGGCTTGACTTTTTATTTGCAAAAGCAATAAAAAATTTTCCTTTCTCCCTCCCCAACTCCACAGCTTTCAACCATGGAAGCCACTGCATCTCTTGGGCAGCCCAGAGAGACAAAGAAGTGCTTTGCTTCCCACTCTGGCCAAACCAGCTGCCTCCCCACCTCTCCCTCTCCATACCACCTTTCCAACTAATTGGAGCCATGTTTTCATGCCAAAGCAGATGAAAAATGCAGCCAGTGAGGGCTGAGAGGTTGTTGAGAAGGTGAAAAATGAGGCTTGGGGAGGTCAGGGATGCAGCCAAAGAGGGAAGTTCCATGAGGTGGAGGAGATTTGCTAACCCAGACCAAGGCAGTTCAGATGTGGCAGAGAAGCTGTGAAAGGAAAGCACAGCCTGCAGTGGGTGAAGGCAGGAAGAATATTGGGCACAGGGATGTTCAAATGAAGCAAAGCAAGGCAGGGAACATTAAATTTAGTTCTAACAGGTAGGAAAGGCTGCACCATTAATTTGTCATCCTTTTACCTTGCTTATGAGAAGTCACAGTGCCACTTCTCCCTCATGGAAGATTATTTTTAGACCCGTAAAACACATGAGTAGAGAGATGCAAAATGAAAATTAGCCCATAATGCGCATAGTGTCCCAAATTCATCCCTAGGGCACCTGTATCAACTCCAGTGGAAGACTTCCACCAGTGGTTCATTCAGACCCGTATTTAGAAGTGCACATCTGTGCAATGCTGGGCTTTTGAGCCAGGAACTTCACACCAAGCCTGAAATGGGAAAGAGGAAGTGCTTCTAGTAACAGATACCAAACAAAGCAGAAAACAAGCATTAATATCATAGGTGATTTAGGGCAGAAATTTTATAAGATGTGAAATTCTGTCCCTGTTAGTGCAGAGTTAAATAAAACTCCAGTAAGTATAATGAGGGAGAGGCATGTTTTGGGACCGTGCCTTATTCTGGACCTTCAGAATCAAATCCATGCAGTCTCCTGATTAAAATAACAGACTTCTGCAAACCTTCAGACCTTGGAAGAAGAAACCACCTTCTATGCAGCCAGACTCTCAAGTGGTTGGATTTACTAAGAGCGTAACTTCTTACTATTTGTATTTTAAATCAAAACTTTCTTGCTTCCTTCTACTCTGTACACATATGTAAGGATTAAAAAAGTGGAGATCTGGATTCAAGGCAGCTATAAAAAACCCAATTGATTTATCCCTCTGTGATGCTGGGACTCCTGTCCTGAACTACATGCAGAAGTGGCCAGGTAGGCTCACCTGCAGGTGACACCCTCCAGACCCTTCTCACGCTTCCCTCTACGTGAGCAAGCACAAAGAACTAGGAATGATTCCAGATGGGGAAGGGGATGCAAAAACCTTGATGAAGGTGACACAGGTACAGCCTTGCTGCTGCACGGAGGTTTGTGTAGGGGGTGAACACTCCCAAAAGCTGTACCTCCATTCTTTGGGTAGTTTTGGAAGACAAACCTCCAAAAGAGACCCACATTCAGGAGCCAGAGACCATCCAAAATCTATAAAGCAAACCTTAAGGTAAGTGAGTGCTGTCTCATTTTCAAGATAAGGGGTTTAATATTGTATTGAAAAACTAAAGGGTTTCCACCATGAAGGCTGCTTGGAAGTGTATCCAGCCAGAGAGCAGGGCCACAGCACCAGTCAGACAACAACTTGTCAGTCTCCCACTTTTCTCCAGATAGATGAAATCAGCAATGCTTCCTCACAGTCATTGCACTTCTAAGGAATAATGAATCTGAGTGTCTCCCTATTTGCCAGATGGAATTTTTTCTTTTTAATCCTTGAGATGTCCCCATTTCCAGTTTCCTCTCAGCATCCCACATAGCGAGGGGCTCTGTTTATGAGAACACTGCTGGTGGTGTTAGAGGTCATTAGTCCAGAGCCTGAAGCTTTAAGGAAAAACACCCAGTATCACGAGACCTGAAATGAAGAAAATGAGCTCATACCCCAGAGACGGCCAGCTGGGAGATTCCACTTCATGGAAACATGGTACAAATATCTCCACATGACTTGGGCACCAACATCCCACCTCCCAACGTTTAGTAATAACATAATGGTCCCAATTTCCTTCCCTGGCATGGGAAGAGGAAGATCCTTTGCACATTTCTCCCAACCAGGCAACAACCAGGTTACATCATGACTTTGGTGGCCGAAGCTCCTCGCTTTCCTCCCTCCCCCACCCCAGGAACAATGGCTAACTGTTCTTTTTCCATCTATACATTTGTCTGAGTTAACAGTTCCCAAGATCTGGCAGCAAGCTGGAGCTGGGAGTGAGCTGAGAGATAGGAGAGTGACAGTCTGAAATGAAACACAGAGCTGCTGGGCCTGCAGCCGTCAGACAGGAGCCTGGCTCCCTCCCTTAAAGATTAGCGAGACTCCTTCGCTGGAGCCCTCCGCATTCCCCAAAATCCTAGCAACAAAGTGCTGTCTCTCAGCCGCCAATGAATCATGTGAATTTAACCTTTCACCTGGCCACAAGGAGGTTAATATACCAAAATAGCCTTTTTTTTTTTTCTTCCCCCATTTATTGCCCATAATGGCAGCGGGGAGCACGGTGAAAACCCTGCGTAGCTGGAAAGGCTCTGGAAGTGGTTTGATATAAGACCTCTGCCAGGACCAGGCTGGCATGCCCAGCATCAGCCCACCAGGCTGGAGTTTGTACAGGGAAATAGTTTCCATTACTCAGTAGAGAAGATTTTTGCCTCTCCTTGCCTGGCTGGTGCCTCTCTGTGCCCTCCGGCTTCAACCCCACAAGGCATCCCCCAGAGTGCCCACGTGGCTGGATCCGGAGCCACCCGCTGCTCCTGCCCATGCCAGAACTCCTGGAGGACTTCCCAGGTGGGGTCAGACCCTCACCCCCTGCGAGATGCTGAGCCCTCCCAGGCCTGTGTATCCTTGGGCTGGAAGTCCTCGTCCTTTGGGCTTGAGGCAAAGTTGGAACTCTCAGAGTCCCCTGCATAAAAAAACCATGGAGACCACAGTTTGCCCATCTGCAAAAGAACGATGTGGTCTGTCCCTCACAGGGTATTCCCAGCAGCAGGAGCTGCAGCCCCTGCCTGTGCTCACTGAGCCTGCCATGTCAGCCTGAGGATTTCCTGACTGCTCTGCAACTTAGAGCTTCTGTTAAATCTGCCTGGAAGGAAAATGAATTTTAAACAATTTGGGTCCAAATCACACAAGCACAGGTCACTTTTTGGAGGCACATGCCAAATTACCCATCTGAGGGGGGCACACACTGCAGTTGGCATTTTGTACCCTTTAAATATTGAAGGAAAAGGGGGATTTCTGTAGCCATTTTTGGCTCATAAGAGGCTGGAGGAATGGCTGAGACTGAAGCATCCCAGTATAAAGGATCTGTAGGGGACAGCAAGCAACATCATCTCTACAGGACACCTTTTATTTCCCATGCCAGTGAAATCCTTGCGGGCTAAGGAAGAAAACGGGATCTCAGAGCAAGAGGGGAAAAAATCAAATACTTTCCCCCAGCTCTATCACAGCTCCCCTTCCTGAGAGCCACGGCCACATGCATGTAACAGGAGATAAATATTTTTGGCAGAGCCTGCTGTTTATTTAACCCTTTTGAGACACAGCCCTCTGGCATCCCCTCACTCTTCCAGGCACAAAACCCTTCTGTCCCTGCCTGGCTGGGCTGGGGCAGCTCAGTCCTTGCCCACAGCCTCTCGCTGGACAGGGCCTCCCCCAGCCCTGGCTGTGTCCATCACTGTTCTCCAGTACTGCCTTTGGAATCAGCCTGGCCTTGACTGCAGGAGGTACCTGAGCTTGGTCCCTGGGCAGGGACCAGCTCACCCCTTGGAGAGGGGGTAGGAAGGGGCTGGGGGGGAGGATGGAGGGATACGGACCGGGGAATGTGGGCTTGGGGATGTGCCGGCAGTGGAGACCAGGGGATGCTGGAGATACAGACCCTGTTGATCCCTTCCTGTCCATCTCCCCCTTCACAGACAGGGGAAGCAGCTCCTGGGAGCTTGCTGTGCAGAGTCAGAGAGCAGCCCGGTGCCGCCCATCGGAGCTGAAGGGACTAAATATGCGATGGGTTTCCCTTTGCACCGGGTGGCTCGGGATGGAGGGGTCGGAGGGGGCCCGGTGCCGGCTGGGCGGGCGATCCAGGGCAGAGCCCGGCCGCGGGCACCGCCTGGGCTCCATTCAAACATCGGAGCTCACCCTCCCCGGCATCCCCGAGGGCAGGGGGCTGAGAGGCCTCTGAGCCCCGGGGGAGGATGCTGCAGCCCGGGGGAGACAGAGGAAGGAAAGGGGGAATCATTAATTGTCACCTCCCAGTGCACTGAGGGGAAAGGTAACCGTAGTTTCCACGCTCGGGGTGAGCCTTGCTGCCCTGCCCGGTGCAGCAGGAACGGGAACGTTTCTGCCCTTCTCTCTCCACTTGGCTTTTCTTTTTTTTTCCCCCTTGGCTTTTCCTTGGGGGAGGGGGGAGCTAAAAGCCCCCTCCGGGACGGCGCAGGACGCTCCCACGCGTCCGCCCCGCGCAGGACTCACAAATCAGCCGGAGCAGGATTAGGGCCGAGGGGCCGGGGCGCCGGGCAGTCTGTCCCGGCCCGGGGGAGCCTCACCTGGAGGGGTCAGGGCTCCCTCGGGGCCGTGTCGAGCCGCACCGGCCCCCCTGGAACTCAGCCGGAGCCAAGCTCTGCCTGGACGGTGTGGTGAGGGGGTACGGGGAGCCTTTAGGAAGAGCTCGGTCCCTTCCTAACCCCCTCAAAATAAGTGGTCGAATCCCCCGGGAAGAGCGGAGCCGGGTCCGACTCAGCTCGGCAAACGGACCGTGAGCCCGGCAAGGGCCGTGCAGCGGGGTCAAAGCTCCCGGAGGTACCGCCAGGGTACCCCTCCCGAGAGGCCTTCCCGCCTGTCCCACCGCCAAACGGGGATGGAAGAGAGGGATCGGGGTTTCCGGGCATCACCCTCACCGGTGCTGGGTTACGATTTTTGCATCTAATCCTCTCCGTGAGCTCGGCAGGGGTGTGCGGCCGCCACGTCGGGGTGCCCTCGGTGGGGCAGCGAGCACCGGGAGAGCCCCGGGCTCCCCGTGCCCCCTCTCCGGTGTGACCTCCCCGGGCGCAGTGCGAGGGCTGCGGACGGGGCATCGCCGCTGCCACGCTGGCACCTTCCTTGCCACTTCATTTAAGCATCCCCCACCGGGGCCTTCCGCACAGGAGCACCCCCGGGCCCCCTGCCTGCCCCCGCTTACCGATCGCAGCCCGAAATCCTCCAAACACCCCGAACCACGCGGCCTCGCAAGCCGTGGACGCCACACGCAGTCCTCACGCGTGGGTGACAGCAGCCCGGGCCGGTGCCCAGCGGGGACTGGAATGTGGGGCCGGTCCGGCGGCTGGTGCTGGAACCGCCGCTGTCCGAGCACCTGCCCAGCGCTGCTCCGCGCCCGCGGGCGCTGCTGGCGCGGCTGCGGGACGAGCCGCTCCCTGGCCCCGCCGCCCCTCACCGCGGCCTCGGTGGGGCGAGAGCCCGGCAGCCCCGACACCACCGGAGGAGAAAATGAGCTGAAAAACTAGTTTAAAAAAATTAAACAGAAAAACCCAATAGCTGAATGGATCTGACCACAGGCACGCCACAGGTCCGCGGGCGGGTTTTCGCGCACGGTGGTTTCCTCCGCTGTGAACACGCTCACCGGGTGCGTCCCTCTGGGTTTAGCAACGCCTCGTTTATTTCTACATTTTCACATTTATTTGAACGCCAGAAGCGATCGGAGAAGGCAGTTCGTACTCACTACAAAAATAAATAAATATAATACATTATAGTTAAGTAACGAAATTGTGAAAACTGGAAACCCACGCGAAACGAAACGAAGGAAGCTCCAGCGGTGGCTCAGCCACAGCAACGAAGGGTTTGGGGCTGGTTTTCTGTAGGGACGGTTTTATCCGTGCCGCCGCGGGGCTGGGGCTTCCTTGGGTTTTATTTTCTTTTTCTATAGCTTTTTCACATTAAAAAAATTATTTTTCTGCCTTTTTAAAAAATATTTTTCCTTCTTTTTCTCTTTTTTTTTTTGTTTTGTTTTGTTTTTCCTTTGTTTGTTGGGGAAGGAATTAGTTGTTTTGGTTTTGTTTTCTTCTGCTCCGCGGGCACAGGGACACAGGGATACCCTGCGAGCCGTAAACGGCCGCTTTCGCGAGCAAATAAATACATCTCCAGCCAGTTGCGTTGCATTATTCCGAGGGAAATAGCTGGCATTCCTGCACCAGTTTATTTTGGAGCTGAAATTTCCCACCCTTCCCGCAGCGCTGCTCCCTGCGGAGGCGAGGCTGGACGGGCTCCCCCGGGCGCCGGGACCGCACGGGCGGGCAGCACCGGGCGGCGTTACCGGAGGGCTCCCGGGGCCGAGCAGGGCCCGATCCAGTCGGTAGAGGCCTGCGGGAGACAAAATTCTGTCCGCCCGGCGATGGAGCGAGCGGCGGGCGAGATTCGCCGAGGGTTTTTCCCCGTTTCTCCGGGGAGGAGAGAGAGGCACAGCGACTTTGCGCAAAAGCGCAATAATTCCCGGTGACAAATCCCGGTAACGACGGAATTATTTCCTCGCTGGCCGGTACCAGAGGAGAGTTAAATCGGCTGAATTACCCGGGGTTAGCGGGCTGCTGGGACTAAGAGCTCCTTCCCCTCTGAAGTCCCTTCCCGGCTCGCACCGACGGGGAACAGCGGGGAAGGTTTTTTGTCCCCGTCGCAAGGCCAGAGCGACTCGGCCGGGGGGCTGCAGGGAGGAGGACCCTTCTCTCTGCTGCTGCCCCCGGGGGAGAGCAGAGCACCTGGAAGTGAGGCAACCCCGACGGGACCGTGAGGGGCCGGAGAGCCGCTCTCCGAACGTGGCAAAGCTTCTCTGAGCCCCGGGCACGGCCGGAACGGGCAGGCTGCGAGCATCGCCGCATCCTCGGCGGGCCCGTGGGCCGCTTGAGAAAGTCAGGGCGGGCCGAGGGCAGGCTGAGACGCCCCTTCCCCGTAAGGATGGGGTTTATGTCAAAACAGAACCGGAGCGCTCGCTCGGAGCAGAAAACCACCCGCTCCCATCCTCGGCCACCAGATCCCCGCCGGGAAGTTTTCGGTGTGTTCCCCAGCATCTCCCGGCGGCCCGGGGCGGGGAGGCATCGCCTCCGGATGGGGTGTGGGAGCGAACCCCAGAAACGCAGCGGGGCCCGCAGAGGAGGGAGCCACCCCCAGCCCTCCCCGGGGGCGGGCGGACACCTCCAGGCTCGCTGCGGGGGCGGCCGGCGGGCCCGGGGCGCTCGGGGGCCGCATCCTGCCCCCGCTCCGCCCGGCCCGCGCCAGGGGGAGGCTGCGGGCGCATCCCCCCC
>VWZW01003573.1:191726-268483 GCA_013397115.1 Edolisoma coerulescens | reverse complement strand
GACGTCTCGGGGCGCTGGGTGGGAGCCATCCCATCCCGATGTCGAACCCCATCCCCTCTGCGTGTCGGTGGCCCGGCCCCGGGATGAGCTGTCCCGCTGGCATCCCCGACGGGAGAGGAGAGGATGATTTTATCCAGGGATAGGGAGATGGTTCGGGAACGGGGTACGTGCGGCTGACCCTGGACAGGGGTGGGATAAGGGAGGGGGGTGCGTGTGTGACAAGAAGGGCAAAGACCACGTTTCAAAGCAGAGCAATTCCCCCGGAGGACAGAGGAGCAGAGGCCGCTCAACCCCTTCCCTCCGCACCCCACCACCCCCCCCGCGATATCTCCTTCCCACAATATCGACTTTGTGCCTGTGCTTCAATACTTACCCTTGTGTTTAAATTAGCGGGGCAGATTTATAGCTCCCTCCCTTTTAAGTAATTTATTGTGGTAAATTAGTTTATATTCGAACAGACTCTCGGTCTCCTCATTCGCCTTTGCCCAAACAGGTCCGTAGCCGCATTGCTCTGCGGCCTTTGGGGAGACACCGAAAGGCGTTCAGGCGTTGAACAATAAACTTCAATTCCTTTGCATCCACACCGAGAGTCCCTTTAAATCAAGCTCTGAGCAAATAAAGTTTTGGGCTTGATTTAACAGGACTCTTGGTGCGCGGGGTTTACAACCCCGGGGGCACTCCACCAGCCTCCTCCGACTGTGGTTTGCAAAGTCCTTTAAAAGCCACTTCAAGATCTCAGCCGCGTTATCATCTTTACTGCGGTGAACCGAATTATCTTATCTTCACCCCAAGAACAAAGTTAAAGCAGGGAAGCAGCCCCCTCCCCAGCGAGCTCTCTCCCGGGCTCGGCTTTTCCTCCCACGCCGGAGCTGCTGGGCAGCGGTTTCTTTCCAGGATTTTCTCTTTGTGAAAATCCGATGCGTTGTGCCGGAAAGGCTCGTCCTACTGAGGGAGGTGATGCCTCAGAAATCTTTTCTGCACTTTGAATTCGGTGCTGGAGGATCCAGGATAGCGGCTGCCGTCCTCTCTGCCGTTTATTTTTGCTCTTGGATAGTGTAAACTCTCTCAAGTAGCCTAAACTATTCTTTCTTTATTTTCTTTTTTTTTTTAATTTAATGAGTTACTGCAATTTTTTTAACCTTTTCTCTTTACATTTTATTTCCATTTTCCGTTTTCCTCCTTTTAAAGTTTTGCTCTTTTTCCTTTTTCTTTCTGTTGCATCATTATTAATATGATCGAAGATTTAAAAAAATAATAATAGAAGGTATTTTTCCTCGTAAGAAAAGAACGGGAAGAGTAAGTTATTTTTAAAAAGAGGAAAAAAAGCGATAGGAGGAAGAAGACCTACTCTGTATTTAGAGGTGCCCCCGTTTCGCTCCGGGCTGCCCGTTCGCCGCTGAGCCGTGCTCGGGGCAACGATGGACCGCGGACGGTGCTCCGCTGCTCCTTCCCTGGATTTTTTTTTTTTTCCCGGCCACAGAAAAAGTGAGGAAGAGCCTCTCTAGCAGGAATTGGGGCCGAGGGCGGCCGGTGATGCTCTCTTGGGGAGCTCGGGAGCCCCGCGGGTGCCAGCCCGGCATCGCTCGGCGCGCAGCTCCGAGCCTTCCCCGGCCGGGCCGCCCCCCCCGGCCAGCGCCTGGGGGTGTTTCATGATGGAAATCAGGAAAATCGCCCCATTTTTCCTCCCCTCCCATTTATTTTTGCACCCCGGAGTGCATCATCGCACTCTCCCACTGACGGCCCTGCGCGTCCCCATCCCGGGGAGACCCCAGCCGCATTCAGCCCTTTGGCATCTTCCGGGGAAGGGATGAGGGAACAGGCGGTCTTTGAACAAAATATTAAAAGATTAAGGTGTGGAGGGAATAAAGGGGTTTGGCTCACTCTTCTAGGGTGGAGGTAAACCCCCTCCGGACAGGGATTTCCCCTGGTATAGGGGCACAGAGCATTGGAGACCCTCTCCCGCAGGGTCCCCGGGGACATCCCCGTGCGCTGGGGATGGCTCCTGACCCTCACGCCGCGGGTTTTTCTTCCAGAGTACCTGGAGGAGTTCCCCGGGGACGGCCGGGAATGCGTGAACTGCGGAGCCATGTCCACCCCGCTCTGGAGGAAGGACGGCACCGGGCACTACCTCTGCAACGCCTGCGGGCTCTACCACAAAATGAACGGCATCAACCGGCCGCTCAAGCCGCAGAAGAGGCTGGTAAGAGGGGGAAACCCGGCCGGGATCCCCTGCGCCACCCGGGGCCGGCTGGAGGGCAGGGGCCGCGGGGCTGTCGCGGTGCCTGTGCTGTTGGGGTCTCTGTATTTGTGTTAGGGTCTGTTTGACCCCCTGTCCTCCCACAGATTAAGTGCCAGGACACCCTTGTTTCGGTGCAGAACCGACTGGGGTCAGGGGGAATGGGATGAAGCCAGAGGGGTTTCTGCCCTGGCACGAGTGGTGGGCAGTGGAGACACGGCCGCGGGGACCGGAGGGGTCCCAGGGCTGCACAGAGGGTCTGCACCAGAGCCGAGCAGGGACAGTCAGTCCTGCCTGTGGTCGGGACTCTGTGGGCTTCCCCTGGCTCTGTTCCTGAAGTGGATGCGTTGCTTTGTATTCTACTACTGCTACTATTATTATCATTACTAATATTAATATTGCTATTATTGTTATTACTAATAGTAATATTAATAATAATAATAATATTAATATTTCCTGGTTCTCCATGCAGACACACACGGTCTAGGCAGAGCAGTTGAACAGGAGGCAGGGCTTGTCCTGAGCTGGCCCAGCGGGTCTGTGGCCGCTCACAATGGGAGCAGGATGGGGCCCTGCTCTCCACTGCCTTCACCCTCCCGCCTAAGGGGAAAACTTGGGGTTTGGCAGTTCCCAGTTTCCCTGCTGGTTAAAGCATTAATTCCCTCTGTCAATGCAATATTTGGCTTCCTCCAATTGGGATCCCATGGTGAGAGAGGAAAGGCGCGTCCTTTTTTTTTTTTTTTTTGTGGAGTCGCTTTGGGATGTTTAAATTTGGTGGTAACAGTTTTGGTTTTAGAGCTTGTCATCAGACGCCGTCATTACAAACAGGATGTTTGTTGGAGCCGTGCTGGGGAACAGCTGGGAGCTCCTTGGGCTTTCACTCGGGGTGTATTCCTGTAGTTATTTTTTTGTATTGCTAAACAAATTATTTGCAATAACCCAACAGTGACAAGTTTCTGTGTAAGAAAATCAGTCAGGAAAAAAGGAAAGGTTGAGATTGAGCAAGGTGTTTCGTTCTGATTCCGACCCTCGGAAATGTAGCTCCGGATTTGCAAAATGAAATGGGTAGTAGCTCCATGAAAAATCCCCCTATTTTGTTCATCACATGAAATCAAGGCATTTGTGTGAAACATTTAGCATTATCCAACAGGATTTGCCCGTCTCTCCAAAATCCTTCTGTCTCCTTAAATGTGATGACATTAAATCTGCACCCCCGGTCGCTGCTGTGCCGCGAATCTCAGAGTTACGCTGCTGGATTCTTCAGAGCCAACAAAATCCGTGCCTAGAGAGAGGTGCAAACCAGTTCAAATCCAACTCTGCATTTCAGACTGGCATCCAAATGTGTCACTGGATGAATTTCTAGGGGATTTTTGAGCAGCTTTTCCCTGAGGGAATTAGAGACATCTCGCTGCTTTTCTGTATTTTATTTCAGCACATGGGAAGGGAGACAGCCGTGTGTTGCCTGTACCCTGCCTGAGCCTCGTTGGTAGCATTCATCAGGCATTTTTCAACAAACGTTTCACCAAAGTTTTCTGATGGAAAACACTTGTTTGCAGAATTAGACCGTTTCCCAGGGATGAGCAAATATAGTTGGGAATTACCAAAGTACTTCCAACATTTTTTATTATTTTGGCAATAAATACAATAATGATAAAGCTCAAATGCAAGAGCTGATTCTTGTCCGGGGGAAGCGTTTTGCTAGGGTTGAAATACTTGAGGAGATTTTAGTATATGGATTAAAAAAGGGGCTGCAACTTTGACTTTCCATCCTGACTTCGGAATGAAACATTTTGAAACCTTGGGTTTTCCCAAGGGTGTGAAATGTGTGGTTGCAACAAGTTCTGCCCTGTTGGAAGAAGAGGGATCTACTGATGATGGGCAAGAGGGTGCCAGCTCTGGGAGCAGAGCAGTGAGTGCAGTGACTCCATGGCTGTAGGAACAGTGAAATCAGCTTTCACAGTGCAGTGAAATACAGGCACAGGAAAGAAAAATGGTTGCTTTCATCCTTTACGTTACGACCTTTGTTCTGTACGTAGACACCGCGCTGGGAGTTATTCTGACTTCTGTTTTCACAAAGCAAAGTCCCCCAGAAGAGAACACAACATGGCCCAGATAACACTGCAGGAATGATGTCCTGCAGCTCAGTCTGCTCATGCACGGGAGAGGGAGAGCAGCAGTGGTGTAGCTTCCACTTCATTTTTTGTTTCTTTTTTTTTCGAGATAAGGGCAACATCCTCTACGCAGCAGGGACAGCCATTCTGCTCCAGCCTGTGTCTGGATTTGAGGTGCTGTGGCTTTCAGCAGAAAGGGTTTGTGTTAGAGGAGGATGGAGGCAGCACTTTATTTTAGGTGGCACTTTTTCTAGCCAAAGTTTCTTGCTGTGTTTCACAAGGTGGTACCTTAGACCTAGTCTGAAAAGCCAAATCACTTTTGGAACCAGGAGCAGCTGATGGAGTTTCACGGCTTGTGCTATTTCCCCTGTTAGGAGGGGATCTGCCCTGCATGTTGCAGCACGGGGGGCAGATGCAGCAGAATCCTGAGCTGAAGGACTAATCTGAATTTTTCCAGCTTGGCTCAGAGGATATTTTTGCCACCTCGGCCCAGGAGGAATTTTTTTAGCCCATCCTTTTTATGGTTTGCAGCGCACAGTGGGTTTTGTGACTCTATTTTGGGGAAGTGGGATGGGACTGATCACAGCCTTTGGACAATCCAGTCGGACCCTAGAGCCACCCACTGCTCATGGTGTGTGCCTTGGTTTTCTTCTGCCCCTCAGTTCTTGCTGCTCCCCTATCCTCCGAGGTGCAGGTTTGCCCAGAGCCATAGTAACAAAGGCAAATCTCAGAGGATGCTGCTGCCTGTGGCTCTGAGCCTCAGATCTCCCCACTTTCAGGAGCTGAGCTCAGATATCTCAGCACACTTTGCTACAGCTTCTTTCCTGTAAACCACAGGTCCCCTCGAACCTGCTGGAAATGGGGGCAGAGAAGCATTGATTAAATCTGGGGGTTCAGTGCCTTTTTTTATCCTGTGAAACCCAGTGGTTTCTTTTCCACCTTTGACAAGGAGGTGAAGCAAAGTCCCTGACAGCTTGGTCTCCCTCAGAAGGACCTGCCCCGCTGGCTTTGAGCTTTTTGGGCTCTCCAAGCAGCTCTCATACGCAGTTAATTCAATAGGCACCAACTCACCATTCCTTGAGCTTATCAGCAGCACTTGGCTGTCAAGCCAGGTCTGTGAAGAGTTTTTGTTTGAGTGTATGGTGCATTTGTATAAATAAACACTGAGCACAATGTTGAAGTCAACAACTTCCTAGACAAGGTCAGAATGGTACAAAGGCAGTGGGGTGGAGACAGGCAGAAATGCATTTTCTTTCAAGAGAATTGCTGGGAAACCAGCACTAATGTATTGTACCCTCGTCCTTCAGTGAGCAATGGTAGCCTTGACAGTCTCTTGCTTGCTAAGCTGGCAGGTTGTGGTGCAGGGGCAGGTTCTCATGGGGTTTCTGAGGTTTAAATTGTAATATTGGTGGTGGAGGATGGTTTCTTCTCTCCCTGGCTGTGCGAGGAGGAGCCAGCCTGCAGAGTGACATTCAGGATGCGTAGAAGGCACTTGTCACTGTCCCAGCAGGAAGCCCACGAGCAGGTTGTGGTGCAGTGCTGGCAGGGTGGGCAGAGCTCTGGCAGGGCTGGCATTGCCCTTGGGCCACCAGAGCCAGAGGTCTCACTGTCACCTCATCTGCAAGCTGCAGACAAAGCATCCTGTGAAACAGGGAGAGTGTGTCCGTCCCTCACAGGGACCTGTGGTGGCCCAGAAAATTTGAGACTTTTGAAAGGGCTTTGTGTTGGCCTTTCCCCATCTGCAGGTGAGGACAGATTGCAGCAGTTGTCCCAGGGCTGAGTGCCTCCAAATTCCCCTCTGTGCCCACAGCAGGAGCTGGACCTCAGAATCCTTGCATCCATCAGGTGCTCAGCACCTCCCTCTGCTCCCATCAGAGCCGAGGTCCCTCCTGGTTGCAGGGATAGGCAGCACAGTCCTGGCAGCTGAAAGGCTCTGAGGGCACTCTGTAGCTGCCCCAGGATCCTGCTGTGACACCATGTCCCTTATTAGGGACAAAGATTGTCATCTCATCCTCTGTGCCAGGCTTGTCAGCTCACACCTTGGTGTATTATTATTTTTGCCTGGTTATTTCTTGCAAGCTGAATAATTCCCAAAGTGATGCCATTATTTGCAAATAGTTGCTGAGACCTCTTTGCTGAGCAACGAGTGAATCAAACCTAGGGCATGTCACTTTGTGCCTCTTGAAATGGAAAGCTGATCTTTATTTGACTGCTAACCTTGTAAAAACATTTCATTTTTATTCCTACCCTTCCCACTTCATTCGTTATATTGCTCAGTCAGGATATCAAGCAATAATGGAAAAATAAACAAACAGGGAGTTCTTTATTGCCTCCATCACCTTTTGTCTGCCTCTGAGCGGATTCAAAGCGATTTTTCTGATAGCTGAAGAACTTATTTAGACACCTGAATGTGGAGAGCCTGAGATATTACTTATGCCACAGGTATCTTACACTTAGTGAGGTCTTTTATTAAAATAGTTTCAATACCTGGTGTTAAGAGACTCTCAAATGAAATGCCTATTGAGCTGACAAGTCTGTATAAAGAGAGATGGGAATTTTCCAGCGGCTTGGAGGGAAGTTGTCAGAAATGAGTTTGCTGCTTCTGCCAGAACATTTTCCTTCTCCATTTGGAATTATTAATGTTTCAGAGCCAGCAATCACTGCACTCACAAAATATGTCATTAATTAATGTCTGCAGGGTGTTTCTGCAGCCTGTAAGAGAACAGATTATCTGTGAGACTTGAAGAATAACCTCCCAGGTCTCACCATGGACCAGTTCAGTTTGGTTCTGCTCAGTTCAGCCAACTGATTCCAGTTGTCTTAAATCAGAGATTAATTGGGATGTTGCTAACTTTAGTGGCATTTCTGAGTGCAGGAAAACAGAGGAGTTCATTTAAAGCATGAGTTTTCTTTGTGCATTTAAAGCCTGGCTGGCATTTTCCATCTCTTTCTCTGAGTGGATCTCCTGGAGGGAAGTTCTCTATGCCCTGAGTCCTGATCACTTCCAGCAGATTTGCTGGAAGTTTGTGAAATGTGTTGCAAGGATATTTTCCAGGTTTATCAATAAAAAAAAAAAGAAAAAAAACCAAAAAAACGACCCCAAACCAAAACAAAAAAAAACAAACCCAAACCAAACAAACACTTGCAAATTAGAGTGATCTCATTTGAATGCAATTTCTTTGATCTGAATTTGGCTCTCGCACGCATTTCGCATTTCCCAGGAATATGGTGTACACGGAGATCTCATTTTTATGTGGAAAGAAACTTCCCAGTTCATCACTCCTGTGTGTGCACTCACGGGCTTGTTTGCTTGTTTTGAAGTCTTCATCGAGACGTGCTGGCCTTTGTTGCACTAACTGCCACACCACCAACACCACCCTGTGGAGGAGGAACGCCGAGGGCGAGCCCGTCTGCAACGCCTGCGGCTTGTACATGAAGCTCCACGGGGTAAGGAGAGCGTCCACACCGGGAGGGACCCTCTGGGGTTTGGGGTCACTGCCCAGCAGGTCTAGGAGATGGACCCACAAGAGCTGCCCCACAGTCCTGTCTCCTTGAGCAGTTAAAAGCTCAGTCTGCTGTGGTTCTCCAGGATGAGGCTGAGGGGGTACTGGAATGCTCTCAGCTTGCCCAGAGGTGTGGCTGCTCCATCCCTGGAAGTGTCCAAGGCCAGGCTGGATGGGCCTCGGAGAAACCTGGGATAGTGGAAGGTGTCCCTGCCCATGACAGAGGAGCTGGAACTACATGATCTTTAAGATCCTTTCCAAGCCAAACTATCCCAGGACTCCATGAAACGAAAGCTTACCAGGCTCCAGGAGCTGGAGACTGAAGGTCCCCAAACCCAAACTGAGATAAGGAGCATATTTCTTCTCCATGTCCTAATTAAGAACCTGTGAAGGAGGCTGAGGAGCCCACATGGAGGCTGGTAGCATTTACCCACAGAGGATGGGAGCTGTTGGTGACACGTCCTTCAGCCGAAGAGGAGACTCCATCCCTCCATAAAGGCTTCTTCAAACTGCTGCCATAAAGGCTGAAGCCTCTTTACCCCATGCCCGTTCCCTCTGAGCCCTGTAGGCTCTCAGTCTGTCAGTGTAATTTAATAGGGCCCTGTCACAAAGGTCACTAATAAATCAGGAAAAGAAAAATAGGAAATAAAGGAAAAAACAAAATTTGTGGGAAAGCCTTAGCTGTTAGCCTTATACATCTTCCAGCCAAGGCCTGATGCAGAGAAAAATAGCTCTTAGTGAAGGACAAGGACTTTAGGTGCTTTGCATGAGCTGCAGCACAGAAATAGGAGAGCAACACACGTGGGAAGGAGCTGAAAAAAATACAATATTAATGATTCCAAACTTTATGAATGTCAAGGTACCACGACCTCTGGCCATGAAAAAGGAAAGCATCCAGACGAGGAAAAGGAAGCCTAAAAACATTACCAAAGGCAAAGCCTCAACAGGTACAGTGCTGTTATGATCCATCTTGGGGCCTTGGAGAACAGTTCACTTCAACATGTCTTCTGCAGGAAATTATGATAATTAAAAAATAATATGATTTTTTTCCCTGATGATTGCTTTAGATCTAGGGCCTGTATTTATGCATAGACCTCGTGTGATAGGAGGATGCTTGGTAGGAGATCTCGGTGCTGTCATATTCTTGTGAGGTTCCTCTGGGCTGTGGGCATCTGGCTCCAGAGCAGCAGCACTCATGTTTGAGCAGATTTGTGCTAAACTGAGTAATGGGAAAAAAACACTGCCAGATTGTGAAAGGGTTCCCTCCTCCTCCATCAGACTCTTGACAGGCAAATACAAAGCATTTTCTGACAGAGATGTAGTAAAAAGAGAACAGTCGAGTCATGCTGTGACATGTGATGGTTGCCATTAAAATATAAATTTCTTTAAGAGCAGATTTGCACCCACATCGCTTCACTGCCCTCTACCAATTGTCTTCCAGGATCCACAACTTCGGCCACTAACTCCCCTTCTTCCATTACCACCTCAGACAGCACGGTCACTTTAAAGTCAGAGCCCAGCACAACCTCCCAGTATCCTGGACAAACCATCGTGTCGGTGTCCCAGGTAAGGAACAGGGCCCAGAGCCATCGCCTGCTGGGGTGGGTGATCCACACGCCTCCTTGGCCACTGCCCCGGCGAGCCTTGATGAGGTGCAGCAATTAATTCATTGGCTGTGGCCACCAGCCTGATGGACTCCCTCAGGTTGAGGAAAGCAGGGAGCATGAGCCAAGATGCTGCGGATGAGAAAGGTCTCCAGCCTGTTGGCTTCCCATTGGATTTTTCATCCTGCAGTGGGGACCTGGGGTATCCAAGCTCTGCTGTGGCTTCGGTGCAGAGCTGAGTTTAATTCCCGTCTCCTGCCATGAAAGCACAACCCTGTTGAGTTGATTAGATCAGCCCAGGGTGGAATCTTCTGTAGCTCCCAAGAAAAGGCTCCCTGGGCGTTTGTTATCTGCACCTTATAGCCCTGAGGTGCTCAGTGACCCCAGGGCTGTGATGCTGCCACAGGCCCCACTTCTGTCCCAAGCTTTTCTTAGGGGCTGGTTGCTATTTCATCTTGGTATAGGGAAAAAAGGCTCTAAATCAAGGCACACATCAAAATTTTGTGGCCCAACACTGTCTTTATGCTGAGTCTAAGCCCTCCCTGAGCTGGACATGTGTGTATGGAGGGGAAGCTCAGCCCCAGCATCCAAGGGCCTGGCACAGCACCAGTTACACCACATGGGATAGGGATTTTTGGTTTGAAATGAAACCAAGAAATCTGGTTTGTGCTGTGCTCTGACAAAATATACACGCACCTAAAGACCTCCAAACTGGACATATTTAATCAATGAATAAATGCAGATGGGCCCTGGGATGCCTCCTCTTTGCCTTTGGTCATTGTGGTTGCATGGAGGGTGCAGCACCCTTCCTGCCCAGCTCTGGACTGTTCTGAAGGGAACTGTAGCATCAGGGATAACCCACCCTGTTGACAATCCATCCTAGTCCTCCAGTGGTTAATGACAGGCTTCCTAACGCCCCTCTGCTCCCCCCCCCGGGGCAGGCACAGAGCCAGTCGGACGAGGTGCTGGCCGGCGGCCACGGCGAGTTCAAGTTCGAACCCGAGGACTACACCTTCTCCCCCAGCAGCATGGCCCCGCAGCCCGGGCTGAGCGTGCCCCTCCGGCAGGACTCCTGGTGCGCCCTGGCACTCGCCTAGGAACCCCCAGCCTCCAGCAGAAAGCCTCGGGACCAATGTTTTTGGCTGTCCGACGGACAGGAGGACGAGCTGTCCCAGCGCCCCGGGACTGCGGGGGTCCGAGCCACAGCCGCAGGACAGGTTTCTCTTGGAGGATGCCCATGGAAAACACCAGCTGGATGGGGCTGGGATGATCCCTCTGTGGCACCAGATCCCCAAAAACTCATCCTTCCCCAGAGCGACCCAGGGCTGCCTCCCCAAGGCCGGAACCCTGGGGCTGCCTCTTTTCCCGGGGAAAGCCTTCCTCCTCTGAGATGAAACCAGCAAATAAATGCATCCCAGAATCTATGTTTATTCGCAGTGATTTCTCCCTCCTATGACTCCACTGTGTGCAATTTATTCCACTTTCCAATAAAAGACTGTAATAACATGGCACCAAATAACTTAATTTTATTAAAATGTAAGCTACATGGCCTGCCTTATGTTTTATTGGCCACAACAGGAAGGAAAGAGAGGGGAAAAAAAAAACCAATGGTTGTTTTAAACATTTACTGTTTTATATTAAAAATGATCATCTCTATAGAGTGTTAGCTTCTGAAGTGTTTCGCGTATCAACACTGGGCTGATGAGTCATACATGAAATAAACACGCTGCTCTTCCCTTTCCAGCTCCAAACAAAGAGGTTTTTATTATTATTTTAGGCAAACTACATGGCAAAAATGATCAAAACCTCCCAATAATAAAAGAGTACTAAAGTGCTGGGTTTTTCTTTTGTATTTCCTGATTGGTTTTGATGTTACCAAGTGTGAGCATTAGAAAATCAGGAGTTAGTCCTCCAAAACCTAAAAGAAAGGCTTGAGGAACTGAAAAATAAGGGGTGTGTTGGAGGTGTAATTGTTTGAGTCCAGTTTTGGGGATGTTTTGAGTGGAGGATTTCCAGCTTTCAGCCATACCGAGCAGATTGGTTTCTAATTATTTTGATGAAGGCCAAGTAGAAAACAATTTCTTGGAGCTGAGCTGTAGCAAAAGATCTTCAGTGATGCAAAATCCACACCACACTTCCAAAAGCTGGCAACAACATGTTTCTGCAGCATCTCAGAAGTGGGAAATGGGGAGATATGTTCTGTAGGGGGTCCTGAAAGTCCCAAGGAACCTGGGGATGAGGAGTAGGCCTTACTGAAGAGGAGAGATGGGTGGGAAATGAAGGGGGAGCAAGGTCATGAAGTTACTTATGGCCTGCTTTATTTGTTATTTCTAAATAAAATCCCCAGCCTCGCTGTACAGCTATTTATGGCCAGGAAACTGTCAAGTAATAGTTCCTTAATATAGAAGTTGACCTGTCCAGGGCTTCCTGGAGCAACTCTTCCTCTTGTCAGAAGAGATGGATCGCTTGATTTTTATTATAAACAACAGGCTAAAGAGGATCAGGGAGAGTGAATCTGACATCAAGTCACAACTCAGCTGAGATGGAGGACGATGCTTTCCACCACCCAGCCCTTGCTGGAGGGAAGGAGATGCTCCAGGCACTGGGGAGCACTGGTCCCCTGCAGGGGCTGGTCTGTGCAGGCATGGTGGTGGTTCAAACCACCCTTTTATCAAAGCCCATGGGTGACAACTGTCTTTGGAGGAGTATTTCTTGTGCCTCTAGAGCTTCATTAGCAGCCTGCATGATGCCAAGCTCCAGTGCCAGAGCAAAGGCTGTCATTGAATGGCATCCCTCCAGTGCCAGGCCGGCACTGGCACACTGTGTTTGCAGGGCCAGGCTCTGACCATGGATCCACATCTCCACCGTTTGTTTTTCCACCCTCTGGCCGCCCAACATCCGCAGCAGAGCCAGGCACAGCCAGGCAGCAGATAAGCCAGCAGCACGGGACTCGAGGGTAACACCATCCCCAAATCCAGCCCAAACTGTGCCTCTGGGAGTCAGGGAAACGGGTGATGTGGCCCGAGCTCAGGCGACCTGCTGGCGCCCGGGGTGACGTGTCAAGGCACAGGCTGGCAAGAGGCAGCAGAGCCCTGGGTAAGGAGCAGCGCTCCCAGGCAGCTCCCCAAACTCCAAACTTTGCAGGCAGAAAAAAAAGGCAGTGCAGCACAAGTCATGGCAAGATGATTTCTATGGATGATGGCAGGGGGTCCTCGCTTTTTCATCTGCATGACCCCGAGGAGGAGAGTTATTTTAAAAGCAAACAAGGAGACCTAAACAATGCCAAGATGTTGACACCAGTGGCTCCAGCGGTTTTATTTATTGCCTGTTGGTAACCGTCGACCGGGCGTCAGGATGCTCCGGGGGCTGGTGACAGACGAAATGAGGCAGAGGGACAAGAAGTGAAACAACTGGGACATGTGTAATTTTTCCTTCCTGCTCACTCCCTGCCCTCACTGAGTGACGTCATCCACAATGCCATTTTTGCATTTCTTGTCTTCCAGTCTTTCCCTCCCATTCCCAAGGCAGGAGCTATCCCTACCGACTTGTGTCCCTTGGTCTCCTCATGGCAGAGGCAACGTGTCTGCCCAGCCCTGGGGGAGAGGGCAAATTCCTTCCCTCCAGACCCTTGCACCCACAGAGGAGCCAGCACCCCTATGCAGGTCCCAGGCTTGCAGCCCCACATCCAGGGGGACCCATGCAATATTTAGCCATTCCCTCCCTAGTTGCCACTTTGAAGTCCTTCTCTAAGGAATCCATGTCTCTTTGTACCCCTCATTACATGGCAAAGAGGAGCATTTGCCCCAAAAGGTGTGAACAAAAACCATGGGAAAGTTTGGATCTTCCCAGCTCACGCTGCATCCTCAGTCCTGCTCCTACAGCCTCCTGGTGGCACAGCCCAGCTCAGCCCACAGAATTTGTCACAGGAATTTGAATATTTGCGGTGGCAGGATTGAAGAAGATCAGACAGAAAAATGATGTTTGGGAGAACCAGACCCTGCAGCTGACCAGGATCCGGGCTGCCCCCACACCAGGCACTGTCCCACCCCTCCTAGCTCCAGCCAGGTTGGACCCTGCCCGACCTGCTGTGCCAACAGTTCTGTAACCTTCAGAGAACAACTTTTACTTCTCTTTCCCAAACTTTTCTCAGCCCCCTTGGTGCTCCCTCCCCTTCCAAGGCACAGGGTGTATTTGCTCTCCTGCAGGTCTGGTGGCTTGTGGACAACTCTTCTGTTTACTGCTGTTGTACAGCTGCCTCGGAGCTATCAATTGCCTTTGTTCAAAGGTTGCCTGCCCAGATGATTTTACAACATGACTACAATGATTTGCTCCATTTTGCACTTTAAACTGATGCCACAGTGATTTCTACCAAGTCAGCGAGCGAGTAATGAAGCACTTGAGCCTATAAACACATGTTGTTCTTGTTTATGGTCATATTAATAGCACAATAAAATTATTGCTCACCCAAGCAGTTGCTTGAAAAAAAAAAAAAGTTTGTTTCCTTTAGGTTTCTGCATGGAAAATGGAAAGTTGTGGTTTCGTGTCTGCAGGACCCCCAAAGCCCCAGACTCTCTAATGGGGTGTCACTTTCATGCTGGAGCACAGAACCATCATTTTTCCCATGCTGCACACAGAAATGTTCAGCACAACTTGTGTGGCAGCTCAGCTGCTGCCTGGGCTCTGCCCAAACTGCAAATCCCACCCAGCTGGCAGAGGGGTTTGACTGCTCCTCGCACGAGCCCTGGGGACACACAGCCCCCAGGAGAAGCTGTGCACCAAGCCACTGGTCTGGCTGGACTGTGCCAGCTGAGGAACATTCCCACCGTGGTTATGAGGGATGGGGGCATCAAACTTCCTTTCCTTGGTCCTGTGGTTGAAAAGTCTGTGCAGCATTGTGTGGATCCAAGAGATTTCTCCTGGAAAGAAGGTGGAAGCCAGGTACAGCAGTGCTCTAGGGAATGAAGGGTTATAGGGCTCTGTTGCTGTTTTTTAATCTCTCTGGAAGTGCTTGGTGATACACAGAGGCAAATCCAGTGTTCCTTCCCAGTCCCTGTCCACTGCTTCAGAGCTCCTCTCCAATGTTTTGGGTTTTTTTGCCAAGCTGGTGTCGTGTGCCAGCCAGGGAAACAACTCACGTTGCTTTCCAGGTCAGTGTGCTGCAGTAATTAAATATCCAGGCTATTTACTCATGCAGGAGCTAAAGCAGAGCTGAATATTCAATCTCACCATTGTATGCACAGAAGAAGAAAACAAACAGCACCGGTCCTTTTATCACATCAGGTGGTCCTTCCTGGAGAAAGCTTTGTGGCCAGGGGTTGGTAGGAGGTGGTGTCTCCAAGAATTTCTTCTGTTCAGTATCAAATTTACATAGAATACACTCCATGAGGAGCAGTAACACCTTCTGAAAAGTGATTTTATTTCAAAGAAGTTCTTCCTCAAAGGGAAGCTGGTTGAGCAGCACATTCCAGAAAGGCTCTTGTTAAAGGGAGTTTTTCCCCATCCAGTTTTCCTCTCTGAAAAACCCCGATCCCATGTTCCAGTAAAATTTCTACCCAAGAGCACCACCACAGGGAACATGTCATGGGTACAGCAGGTGTTGAGAGGAAGGATGGGGAGGAATTTTGGACAGCTTTTATGGTCAAACTTGGCAAAAAGCATCTTCACCTACAGTTTTCTAATGCCCTGGGACTGCTGGCATTTACCAGGCTTTGCTCTGTTGTTGCAGGCTCTCCTTAACATCTTTAGGAAATGCATTAATATAGGAAATTCAAGAAAGGTTTCATAGCAAGCATTTCCAGAGCAGTGTTAAATGTGGCCAACAGCAGACCTTGACCATTGTGCTGTTTGAAAATATTGAAGGTTGAGCGGCTTCCAGGGCCAATTTCTCAGCTGGTGCAAGGTAATGCTGCTCAGCCACTCTTCCATAGAAACAATCAACCTCATAAAGGGGATGCTATTTGCATTTCCTGATGACCTAGAAGAAAACAGGAGGAAGTGGGAAAATTTTATCATTCAAATAGAAGATTCTGTCTTGTTTTGGGTGCAAAACTTGTTGTTTCATGCCTGGGAAAGCTTTGGAAGCCCTCATATTGGGAATGAGTGCCAATAAGTACACGTGGGGGAAAGATGGAGAGAAAAGAGCAAAGTAAGGGGCTTCTTATGATTTTTTTTCCTCCAAACCAAGCAAATGGCTCCTAGAAAACAGTGGTAGAAACTTCCAGCCCTTGTTCCAGTTTCACCTGTGCTCACATTTCCCTTTTCTAGGGAAAGGCACGGGACTGACCCTTCTGTGGGACCACCCGAAAGACTGTTGGGAGGAAAGGAGGAGTGGGCACAGACAGGACATGGAGCAGAGCCCTCGTGTCACTGTTATTGCAGGTGTTGGTGTCATTCCTCCCATCTGTTCACTCTTTGCTTGCAATAAAGAACAGCTCCAGTTTGTGAAATGAATGGAAATGATGGGCATTTAGCCCCAGGAGCCCACTGTGACACCTGACTGGGGGGGTACTAAAGCTACTTTTAGTGCAGTGGCCTCAGCCAGGGCGTTGGGAAGCACTGCTGGAGACCCCACCCCTCCCGTGTGAGCAGGACTAAGGTGAGCACCAAGGTGGAATGGGCGTTAATCATTTACCCCTGGAGGCTGTAACAGACACTCCGTGTGTCTCTGTGGGGATCTGCAACAAGAATGTTCCACGGGGAAGCTGCTGCTGCTCAAAGGGCACCAGAAAGTGGCCTTTTGGGGAGGCAGTCAATTCAGATCCACCTTTGTTTGCTTTGTGGGAGCACATTTTCCCTGCCGTGGGTGCTCTGTCGCTGGCAAGGCCATCACTGCATGGGGACTGCAGGGCGATTGCCACTCCTGAGCCTGACCTTGACATCTTTCCTCTCTGATTAATAATGCCATGGCACCAAACAGGAGCAGGGAACTAGGAGGGAAGGTGATAGCTAATGGTGAGTCAGGAATGATGGTGGTGTTTGAGCCTCACTCCATGGCAATGGCTTTGGAAGCATTTTAAGCTGCCTTTTTTGCTGTCCTAAAGCATTTTTAACACGTTATGTCATAATGGATAGAATATATATCTATTTCTTATTAAAGAATGCAGACATAACAGCAAGCCAAGATTTGGGATTGAGTTGGCACTCAGGTGTAGCTGAACGTGTTGTCATCACCTTCCTTCAGGAGGAAAAAGTGATAAATACAGGCTGTCATTCCTCCATTTCTAAGTTCATCCCAGTCAACAGCATCCCAGAACTTCCTGTCTTCATCTTGGGTTTCTTCAGTCCATGCCAAAAACCAAGCTTTCCCCCGGAGCAAACCCTTCCTCTGGGAATCTTGCAGTTCCATAAGAGTCTGTAGAAATCCCATGATAAAAACAAAGGGTAAAAGGACATCGTTCCTGAATGTGTTTCTCTCCCGGTTCATTGCAGAGCTTGCTCCGAAATCCAGCTTTGCATCCACTGAAAAGGGTCTGTGAGCACAAGCCTGGTGTGCCAGCTCAGTCCTGTGCTCTGTATTCAGGGTGAATGCAGTGTCTGTGGTTCCCAGGACAGTCCCAACATGTGAAAGACCCCTCACCTTCACTGGAAGGAGGCTGAGGACCCAGCAAAGCTGTTCCAGAAGCATCTCTCCCAGAAGGAAAGTCGTTCTCATCAGTATTCCAGCACCAGGCTTTGCTGCGTGCCCAGGAGTGATTGACAGTGGCTTGAGCTTTGCTTTTAAATCATGCAGCTTTGCCTCATATTAACATATGGTTAGAAAGGATTTAGCAATTTAAAATATTAATAATGGATAGCTCATTTCTGAGCAGCCAGTTTTAGCAACAGTGCTCCTTCTTGGACGGGCTCTGCTCTGGGGTCATTGACTCTGACATTGCTGCTTGCCCTCACCTCCTGACAAGGATGCAGAGCTGTGTCCTCGTGTTCCACACCACCCCTGCTGTGTGGGGAGCCCCAGGCCCTCCAGTTTCGGGCCATAGTTACCTTTGTGGTGTTAATGGCACCAAACCTGGGGAGAGAAGAGCCACATCTGCCCCATCACCACCCTGGGGAGCTGGGCCTTGTCTCCTACCCCTGGAAATTTTGGTGTGTCTAAACCAAAGTGCAAACAGGAGAAGCACTGCTTTATACCATTTTGGGACAGCCAGGGCAGACTGGAGATACCCCGAGATGCCTTGAGATTCTCCTCAGGAGCTCCAGGTTTCAGAAAGTCTCTGTGCTCACACAAAAGGTTTTCTTAAGCTTTTTGAAGCCTATGGTTGTTCTGAAACAGAGACACCTCTTCACTTTTCTTGGCTTGCTTTGCCTTTGTGGCTGGGTTGGTGCCTCACCAATCATTTTGGCCACAGTGGTGTCAGTGGGGCTTGGAACATAACCACAAAATCAGATACATCTGGAGAAAGCTGAGCGAGGTCACCAGGGATGGAGTTGCTTTTGGTTTTTAAAAGCCTGGATAAATGGCAACCAAAACCTCTTCCACTTGCAGGAGGCAAAAGCCAAAAATAAAACCACAATAGTATCCACAATTTTTTTAATAGGTGCCTTCCACTCATGTAATTAAATTTAGTTTTGATTTTCCAAAGAAAAGCTGGCTAAAGATCAGTCCCAAATTCATGAAGAATTGGTTTGGATAGAGTAGAAATCTACTTACCTCTTAAGCAGAAAACAAATCCAAACAAAACCAGAATCTAATTTGAGGTTTATAAGCTTTTTTAAACTCAGTATTTAAGTGCTTCTGAATGTCTCACTGAAACCCAAAACTAGGAGTAAAAAAAAAAAGATGTCATGGAGAAATCGCTGTGATTTCCCAATCTTACTCAGAAGAAGGAAATCTGGGGACTTCCTTGGAAGGTTTCTTGGGAGACTGACATGCTTTTCATTATCACTGATGCCTTTTATTGAGGTGCACAATTGGTCTGCAGAAAACACAAGGCAAAGGCTCATGTTATTTTTCCCTCCTGAGTCAAGCTGCCCAAACGTGGTCATTCATGAAGCATTCTGTGCTCCTGCTAATTGCCAGCTCGGGTCTAGGCTTCAGTGTGGAGCGGATCCTTGGAGTGGAGGCTTATCTCGGGAGCTTCCTGAGTCTGCAGAATTGAATGAAAGTCTCACCAGGAAAAGTGGTTTGTTTTGCTTTTAGTTTGTTTTGTAAGAAAGCTGAGAATTTCCCTTCCCAGCCAAGGCTGAGCTGACCACAGGGAAGCTCACAAATTTCAACGCTTTGGATCGTCAGACACTCTGGGCTCCAGAAGTGCTAAATTCCTTTTAAAAATATATAGCTGTGGGTTTTCAGTCCTCCACTCAAATTATTAATTTTGTTCTAATTTGGAAAGAGGCTGTGAATATGCTGCCCTGTTGTCAGTTGATTTCTCTCCTTTCCCCAGAGAGATTTTTGGTCAAACAGAGGTAAAATGTTTAAACTCCATCAGACTTTCAGGCTGGGCTCCCCGCTTTTAACCCTGTGGTTATGAGGGCACTTTCTGGTGCCATCTTCATGTCAGAAGTCATCTGTCACATCCATATTTCATCAGTGATTGGAGCTGGGATGTCACGAGGCAAAGTGACCTGAAAAAGTCCAGCATGAGGTCAGTGGCAGAAATGGCCCTGGTTTCTTGGCCACGATTTTATCGTGGAATTGGGATAAAACCAATCCACATAATAAAGTTTGGGTTGTGTCTGAGAAGTGAAACCACTGCTCGGGGACAGTGGCTTAGTCTTGCTGAGGCACCTGAATCTACAAACCCATCCTGGAGAGGAGTAGAGCTGCTGTTGAGGAGCTCTGGCCACCCCTGCCAGCACCCAACTGTAATTCCCCAAAGACTGGCAAAATCTTCCTAAAAAAGGTCATTTCAGGTTGAAAAGCAACAAAGCTTCTCCATTTCAAACCGAAAAGGGATTTTTTGGGGGTGGGGGAGAACAAACTAAATTTGGAAAACACTTAACCAAGTTGCCTGAACTTAACAACAGCTTTTATTAGATTGCACTTGTCCAATGAGATTAATGGACGTTTTCCTTTGAAACTCTGGGAGTCTTTCCTAGACACTGGGAATAAGTAGGTTCCCTCAAATGTTCTGCTTCCTACAGGATTTACTGGTGAAAGATTTAATACAATTCAGCACAAACATTTTAACCTTTCCATCTAAAATGCTGAATTCAACCGTTTCCTGAATGTGTATAATTTAAAGGCTCGTGTTTTCCTGTGTCATGCTCTCTGAAGCATTTTATGTCGCCTTGCTCCTATTGACTCTTTTAAGAAAACACTGCAGGAGTATACAGTCACTTTCAGATAACTCAGATTGTTTACTTTATGAATGAAGGAGGAAATTGAATACTCAAATAAAGTTATGCATCTAAGTGCCAGGAGCTAACTGCCCTCTTAAATTTGCTTGTCTCCTTGAAAGAGTCTTTAAATACAATTTATGATGTAAAGAGCCTTTCTGCAGTGCTGAGAGGGATCTCCACTGTTTCTGTTATAAATGGATGCTCTCAGCAGCTGCTGGAGTCTGGGCCAGGGACAAATGCTGGGCTTTCAGGAGCTCTTGTGAATCTCATTGATCTGTGTGGGGTGCAAATAAGCAGGGGCTACTGCCTGGGCTGCTGTTTTGCTGGAATTATCTGGTACATCCGGTGGAAAATAAAGGAAAAGAAGGTTTTCTAGCATCATCTAACCACTGCCACACTAAACTTTAATACTAGGTTTAGATCTCAAACCGGGGGAGGTGGTGTGTGGCTGCCCGAGTGAGCAGTGCCATTTGTTGTCCTGTTTCTCCTGCCCCTGGTTTGGAACAACTCCAATCTGGTTTGTATTTAGGGATATAACTCAGACCAGTTCTGAGTTATCCTTGTCTCTGCACTGTGTTAGCACCTGAGGTAATTGTTTTTTCCTTAAAATAGCTGGCAAACATGATTGAACTTGCATTGAATTAAAAAGTAAAGCAATTCCCCAGGGAATTAACCTTGCAGACTCCCCAGCCTGTTTCTCCACCCCTTTCCTTCAAGAGAATTTCTCTCAGGATCTCATTCCACTGCACTAATGAATCGCTACAGTAATGGGAATGTGATTGACATGTTAAATGTCCTTCCTTGAGCCAGAGTGGTTAGATAAAATTAAATATGAACAGGCACATGTGGCCAGTTTGGCTCTGACAGCTATGGGCAGGGTTTTGGGAGAGGCTTGGGGGATGCCAGGGTGCCAGAAGGACTCAAGTGCAGCCCTCTCAGTAGAGATTTAATGCTCATAAGCCATCATTTGGCACAGGGCTTTTCCAGGTTCATATCCAAGTACAGTGCTTTGACATATATATCCCTTTATTTACAAAAAGAGGAAAGGTTCAGAGTTCGTTTGGGTCCTTTTGGCTGGGATTTGATGGCAGGATAAGGGAACAAGGTTAACTTCCATGGATCCCAGTTGGACGTGGGAGTTCAATGGCCTTCAGCTCTGTTCTCCTCGGCAAAGCCATGACATGCTCAGAGCAGAGAGTGACCGTGGAAAGCTGCCTCCTGATGTCCAACATCCTTATCCAGAAGCGGGACCAGGGACTAAACTCTGCTTCACACAATAACCTTTGAGTCAAGGACTGCCACCACCTGCACCATGGGCACAGAGTGCAGAGATTGACCTTGAATGGATTATTCAGGCGCCAAAAAGGTGAGGTCCTTGAAACTTGGAGTAATTGAGAAATTGTTAGATAAAGAGCAGGAGCCCAAATGAGATTGTGGCCTGCAGAGTCGGGGAAAGGGCCAGATTTGGTGGGTGGATTGATGGAGAGAGGCACTGATTTGCATCCAACCTCCTCTTCAGCCCAGAGTTCTCCACATTTCCCACAGTCCTTCCTGATGTAAATTTGGGAAGCTTTTGGGGCACGAAGGAGATCTGGAGAGATCTGATTATTTCCATGGCTTGTCCTTCTTGTGGAGCACTTTGCACAAGGGCAGTGACTGGGAAGGAAATGTCAGAGACCTTCTTCTCCCCTCCCAAAGTCACAAATCCCCCTATCTGAGGGAGGTGCTCGGGGCTTCAGGCAGGTGAGCCAGGCAGAGGTCACTCACAAGGTCCCACCTCTCCCCCAGCAGGGGCTGCACCACCAGCAGGACCTCTATCACACGCTAATATTGGATTATGATCGTGAGACTCCACAATGTCACACTGATAAGGGCGAGGGTTTTTCCCTGTACGAGCCTGTTTCATTTTCACACGAAGGTATGTCAAGTGAAGGGAATATTTTCCCTCCTGCATCAGACTCCAACTTTGCCGAGGTTGGTCACAGGAGAGAGTGTGCAAATGTCAGGGAGACATTTGTCTGGCAAGGAGAGCGGTTGTGGGGTGCAGGGTGCTTCAGAGCTGTGGAAAGGGAAGCGGCTGGGGATGGGATAATGTGGATCAAGACGTAGTGAGGATAAGCCCGATTTTCATGAGTCATGCTGGCAGAGCTGCCTGGCTCTGGTTTCAGAGGCTGCTGCAATGTTACAAAGGCAGTTAAATCATTAATAGTTACCAGTTTTCCCAAGCTTATCCAGGCAGTGTTTCTAGAGTGTCTGGTAGACACCTTCACTCTTATTTTCTCAGGTTCTACTGAAACAAGCAGGAGCTTGCTACAGCCTGTGAGGGTCTCTCACATCTCCATTTACACTGCCCATCAGTGGCTTCAAAAGGTGCTTCAAAGGCAGAGAGGGACCAAAAGGTGATGTTGGAAACATTTTACTTCAGTGGCTGAATGAGAAAGCACGTTTTGCAATCCTAGGGAGGTTTTCACCAGAAAGTGATGATGCAACAGAAATACCCTGGGGACTGAAAAACTTGATGCTGCTGCACTTGAGCACAGCCTGCTGGCACAGTGCACCCCCAAACCAGGTAATGTCTGAGGAAAGAGAGGTGGGAGTCATTTGAAGGAGAAAAATACAGTAGCAAAAAGCAAACATTCATTTGTAAACTCCATTGTCTGGGGCTGGGTCCCACACAGGCAGTGCGATCGCCTCCCGTCTCCATCCAAACCCAGGGGGTCCCTGGGGGAGAAGATAAAGTGATGCTGGAGGAAGTGCACCAGCTTCCCTTGGGCTGAGCTCTAATTAATAAATTAAAATGCAGAAATGCATCCCAGCTTGTGTTCCCTGGCCACTTCCTACCGAACAGCCCCTGCAGAACCTCTGCCAGCTCCATGAGCATCCAAGTCAATACGAGCACCAAAACGTCAGAGGGGACAATAGCAACTAAAAATAGGCAAAGACAGGAATTTGCCTATAATATTTTTAACCTTGGAGGATGGCAAAGTTATATATAGCTAATACAGAAAAATGGGTTTTGTGGCTTAAATGAGGAAAACAAAGAGTTTGTCTGTTAATTGGGTAACGGGTTTAGTGTCGGTTGCATTTCAAACCTAACAACACTTTTTTGGCTCTGTACCTGTGTGCACTTCTCCTGGGGCTGTTGTAGGGTGCGTGGGCTTCCTGGGGGAGCTGGGGGGAAACATGAATCACATCACAAAGACACTGAGTGTTAGTGGGGGATTTCACCCCCTTTTCCTGTTTGCTGTTTAGCCGAGTAGGGGAGAGGGGTGGAGGGCAGGGCTGGGATTGCAGAGACAGTTTGGAACTGGGCCCGTGCAGCTGCTGCTGCCTGGTCTCTGGGCAGGGACCAACATGCAAGGTGGCTCCTGACAGCATCTTTAGCTCTCCAGTCCGTGCTGGAAACCTGCCATCCATGCTGCTCCTTGGAGGGACAAGGAGACGGGAGCAAGTCAAGGCTGCTGCTCCCTCTGCCGACTCCGGCTGTGGGCAGGAGGATGAGCCGGGGCGAGTTCCAGGGCTGCACCCAGCAGTGCCTGTGCCCAGCTCACCACGAGCATCGCCAGGGTGGGAACCCCCTGCCAGAAGAGCTGCTTGGTAAATACTCAAAAGGGCAGTTTTGCCTTACAGGAGAAAGGGATGAATAAACAGGAAATAAAGGGTTGAGCAACTGTTCCTTTTTTTTATGTATGCCTACGACAAACTATGACTTTTAGCAAAGAATATCTTGATGATAAAGCATTCAGGATCCAGCACTGAATCAAAGAAAACGTTGCCATTTAATTTAATGGGAACGTGTTCGAGTCTGTAATCTGCAACTAGAACTCTTTGCTTTTTTTTCCCTGCAGATCCCTTTAATCCTTTAGCAATCATGTATTTTCCAAAGAGGTTTTCTGTATGCCCCAGGGGTATAACATCATAGTGGGAAAGAAATGCTGCTTGTAACCTGTGAGCAACTACAATCTGCTTCCCACTGCTGGTAACACCCTGTGGTTATTTGCTTCTCAGAGATTAGAGGAACAAAGCAAGAAGAGAGCAGCATTCCATTATGGTGGAGCATATAATATTGTGATTATTACTCATGCCCTCCGTCTAATTAATCATTTTGTGTGTTATTTGAAGGCAAACAGGGCCTTTGGTTCATTATCGCTTATACATACACAGAACTGGAGTCACTTCAGTGCTGTCAGACTTGGTTAATCCCTGCCTGGGTTTTGTACATGTCTGGGTATCTGAATCATGTACATGGCAAATGATCTACTAATATGTTTGCTCCACCAGTTTGTTCATATGGAGCCAAATATATGAAAGCATTCAAACCCCGGAAAGGGCAGATATGGTCCTAATGGACTTGACAAAGGCACCTAATGTTAAAGGTTATGAAAAAAGGGTTGCTGATGAAATGGGTTTTTTTGCTTTCTTTTCTTTTCAAGTATTTTGTTTGTGTTTCTTTTATTATTTGTGTTTCATCTTGCTCGGTGTTTTAAACCGGGAGGCAGGAAAGGCGATCAAGAAAACCAGGAATTCTGTGAAAACAGACTCAGGGGGTGAAACCATCAGTTTAATCTGAAGTAGAGGAAAAGGGTGGTTGCTGAAGATGGGTGTTTCGTGGTACCCAGGAGCTAGCCAGTTACCAGAGTTACTGGGATGCTGCAGTGGTGGCACAAAGCACAATGGCCATCAGGTTATCCAGGTGCAGTTCTCCTGCCTGCCCACCCCACTGGTGCAGTTGCCTCCATCCTGCCTCGCTGCATGGCAGCGCTCTGAAAATAGGGGCCATGAATTTTAAAATTTAAAGAAGCTCTGTATCCTTTTTCCTCCCTGCTCATCTGTAGGAGAACAGAGACTGCTTTGAGGCTCTGCGCTTGGAAGACTTCACGTTAAGACTGTAACATTTTGATTACAAGTGTTATAAAATGCAGTTCACTTTATTTCCTAATTAATGACAGTACATAAGGCAACAGTAAACTCAATTGCTTCCAACAGCTTTTTATATTCACTTGGAGGCATTTACAGAAATATGACTCGTGTACCCAGCAAAATCTTCCCTTGACCAGATGTAGAAGGAGAGCAGTTTTATTGGCTCCATGATAATATCACTGAAGAGGAAACAAGCTATAAAAATAATAAAAAAACACAAGCCACACTGAATTTGAGAGTTGCTAAACTGAAAGATACAGAAACAAATACAGAGAAGATAATAAGGCCTTTTACTGATAGTGCTGTCCTGTGTAAATAACGCAGACACTGAGTAAGTCCCTCTGCAGTGAGACTCATTAGAAACATGTACATCAGCCCAGAGTAATCACTTTGATGGTTCCCCAGCTGCTTTTCACCATAAATGTCCTCAGACCCACCACGGCTGGAGTCATTCAGCTGGCTGCATGTCCTTGCAGATATACAGCCACACTGCAAACAGGGAACTGCCAAGGATTTCCCACTCAGGAATCTTGGCCTCGTTGCTTTATAGACCAGATTTCAGGAGAAGTGCTGGTCCAGGAGAGCAGATTAAACAAGGCTGTTCAAACAGACAGAGAATGAAGCACCCATTTCCATAAGGAATGGGCATGGCCAAGGATTATATTGATCCATGGCTGTCCAGCACGCAGATAACATCTTGGCTTTGCATCAGAGTGGTGAGACACTCCTGAATTGCAATGAAATCCATGTGGACCTTGTCTTCCTAAACATCAAATCTGTTCACAAACTAGTCGAATTAACACTTTTTTACTTGAAATTAGAGATAGTGGAGTTCTGCACATATTGGCACTCCAAGAACTCAGTGGTGGGTTTCCAGAGATGGGACTTGCCTGGCAGAGGTACAGCACAAGTACCCACATTGCAAACCATCTGTCTCCTGAGGGAGCTGCAAGAAGTCTAGAGAACTGCTTGGCTGAAAGTCAGGAATGAAAGCTAAATTTCCTAAGGTAAATTTTATTTTTTTCCCCTTGGTTTTAAATATTTTGCCTGGGGAAGGTCCAATGAAAGGACAAAACAAATGAACATGGGAGACTACAGCCATTGGCAGCACGATAGAAGTGTAATGTAATAACAAACATAAGCTGAAAGCCAGTAAGAGTGAAAATACATAAATTGAGGACACTTTTGTCTTTGTATTTGGTAGTCTGAAGGTGAGGAGGTGAATAAATGATAGCCAGCAAGCAGAAACACTAAAGCTGACTCTGAGGCATAAAATTTCATGGTTGCATGGGAAAAGGTGAGTGGAGAGAGTCAACAATGAGCAAGCGTCTCTCCAAATTTGTGTATCATATAAATTTGTGTATTCCTAAGTGACAATCAGCACTTTCTCTCCTCTTGCTGTCACAAGTGTTTTCTTCTTTATACAAGTTTTACAGAGGGATGGGACAAAGCCAGCCCAAAGCCTTTCTCTAGCAGGAGTGCAGCTGCTGAATGTCCAGCTTCTGAAGAAAATTCTCACTTTGTCATGACCATCCTGCTGAGACAACAGAAAAAAAGGACACCGCCTTTGGCAAGGCAGGAAAACTGGAACTGGAAAGCATAAAAATATATATGGAGAAAACTGAAGGGGAAGCAAAGAGACATCTAGGATTTCCTGAGATCCCCTTCCCTTGTGAGGGTGCAGTCCTCATGAATGAACCAGAACAGGTATTTCCTCCAAAGAGTTAATCTTTATTAACAGCCCCAGAATGCCCTTCAGCTGGTGCACAGCCTGGTTCAAAGGTTTTCCAGAAAAACAACATACCATAAACCAAAGGGCAATGCTAATTGGAAGCAGCGTAATTCTGAAAACAGCAATACCTTTTTGTGGGTTAATAACCGGAAATTAAATTTCATGTATGTTAGCAAAGCCCATCATAAAGCACCGGGTGAACGAGGGGCACGGGCAACAAGGGCACGGGTTCGGAGCCTGCGCGGTCACCATCCAGCAGCAACCCCTATTCCTTGGTCACAGCCAATATTCCCAAAGGATCAGTCCTTGAACTCCTGGCTGGAGGAAATGGTTTGCACAGTCTGGCTGCTTGCTGCTGCTTTGGTGGTGGAATAAAGGTGGCGGAATAAAGGTGGTGGAATAAAGACGGACATGAACTCAGCTGTCCCCAGAAGCAAAGTTGCTCTGCTCACGTCCGTGTGGAGTCAGGGCAGCAGCAAAGGGTTGCTGTGACTTGTCCCTCCAATTGGATGTTCCCCCAGTCCAGTGCTCAGGCTACTGGTGCTATGAACAACCTTGCCATCTGCACTGCATCCACAAATGAAAGACTTGTCTGAACAATTAACGGGGTTTCAGTGTTAAAACATCATGCGATGGAGAGCAGGTACAGGCGCATGCTGGGGTTGGGTTTGCTGCTGATGGCATTGCCTGAAATGGAAACTCAGCTAGTATTTGGACTGCAGGGTGTGTGTCTCTTATAAGGAAGTGGCTTAATCTGGAAAAGGAGGCAGAAACACAAGGTCAGATCCTCTCTCTTCTGCCCTCATTTCCTCTTTCGGCTGCACTGGCTTCCCCAATGCTGCAGAGGAGTCAAGAGACTGATGTCTCCAAGACCAGGCTGTCTCTCTCCAAGGATTCCTGCAGTGCAAGCCAGGGCTGCAAGAGGTGGGTACTGGGCAGGGGTGTCAGATCACCTTGAGTTCAGCGACATCTTGCAAGCAGAGCAACCCTGAGGAGATGGATCCCATCCAGAAGCTG
The DNA here is from genome assembly GCA_013397115.1 of Edolisoma coerulescens. NCBI lineage: Eukaryota > Metazoa > Chordata > Aves > Passeriformes > Campephagidae > Edolisoma > Edolisoma coerulescens. The sequence goes on along the minus strand of VWZW01003573.1, from coordinate 241,082 downwards.
TCCTGACCCTGCCTGACCTAATAAAGTCATCTGCTGGTCAAGCCAGGCTGATCACATTCAGTTGGAGATACCCATGGACCATCTGCATTCCTGGGACCTCATTTATGATTAACCAGAGGTGTGGCCTTGGGCAGGTGCTGTGTCTGTGGTGGCAGTCCCTCCACCTGGGCGGCCCCTCAACACCTCTGTTTCTCGACGCACTAGAGAAACATCTGCTGCTATTTGCTTTATTTCCAGCTCTTGGTGGTTAAGATGCAGAGTGGGAAAGCCTGAAAGCCAACATATGCCTGGGCAAGAGAAAAAGCTCTCCAAGCACACCACAGGCTGCAGAAAAGGTTGGTGACAACCGAGTGTCCCTGAGGAGGGACAGCCCTTTGCAGCTGTGAACCACAAACTCTGCTTGCCACAAGCTGCTGCTGCTCAGGATCTATTTTACTTTTCCCTGTCGCTGTGTTTGAGAGACTTTTTTGTCTGAAGGCCTCTCTCCTACTGAACCCATCCATCACCAGCGCTGACAGAGGTTCCTGCTGCCCAAAATGGCCAGGAAGACTCAGTGGAGCCAGAACCTCAGGGGTCAAGTCCAGGTTGTCATGTCTGAGCGAACGCTGCTCCGGATACACATGGCCCAACGTCATGTTTGGAAGGCAGTGGAGGACCAAGAGGGAGGAGAAGGAAGGATAGGATGTAATCTTTCATCCTGAGAGCAAGCATGTGGGATGGGAATATTTCATTTTGCTGCTGCTGATGGTCAGGCTCCAAGGGGGTGGAGGAAGGGAGTCCCCAGCCCGGGCACGGAGCAGCCGCCCTGGCACCGCTCTCCTGCTCACTATTTTTGGCTGCAGGAAAAATACAAAGGCAGGGAATGCTGGGGACATCAAGCTGAACTCAGTGATGCTTCTCCTGTAATCAAAGTGGAGAAGGTGTAAAGGTACAAATGTCCCATGGTCGGGGTCCAGAGCCCAGATGTGAGGAGAGGAGGAAGGCTGTAGGCACGGCACTGAAGTGATGGACACAGAATGAGCTCAGGGTACCCCAAAGCAGCTGTCTCCCAGCTCACCTGATGGGCACACTGGACCTCCTTTCTCCTCATCACCATCTTCCTCTTTGCTCCCACCAGGACCTCCAGCAGCACCAGTAACTCAATACACCTGCAGCTGGTTTTGCCCAGAGCTATTGCCCAAAGGTCCCTGCAGGACATCCCTCAGTGCTCCTGGTGCCAGCACTCAGCTTCTCCAGGCTGGGAGCCCTCACTCCCCTGCTGCTGTGACCCACAAAATGTCACATCTGTTGTTGGGGCTGAACTCTTATTGGGGGCTATCCCAGCTAATGGGGACAGTGACACACCACAGTCCACCTCAGCACCCCACTTTATATCAGGCAAACCCCATAAAGTGATCCTTGTTCCACACAGTGGGACGATGGTCCCAGAGACCGGTGCCTCCTGAGCTTCCCCGGAGCAGGCACTGCGGATACAGTGGGTCATGACCCACTTCCAAATTGCACTTTGTTTGGTGCTGTGTCCCTGGAAGAATGTTCTGTTCCCCTCAGCGCTGCCTCCTGCCCAGGGAGCAGCCCCAGCCGTGCACAGAGGAGCAAGCACCAAGTCACACTCACATTGTTTCAACACATTTGCTTAATTAGTTTATCAAGAAATGTGTTTGGCCCAGTCTGAGAGAAATGCTGTCTGTCATTCCCAGGCATCCTGCAGGGCCCCGGGGAGCTGACAGACCCTGGCTCCTTCCTATCTCTCCTTAACTCCATTTGCTGGGCCTATTTCCCTTTTTTTTTTTTCCATGTAGCACTCCTTCACCATTTTGGGATTAAAGTAATAGATAACAAAATTATGTCTAAAAGAAGACCATGACAGGTAGGGAAACAATGTAAGGACTGGGAAGATTATTTGGAAAAATGTTAAATCAATGAAAGTGGAACTTGAAATTATTTTTCACTCCAGCTAAATTCTCCGTAGATTGGAGTCACTTCATAGAAGTGGCAATGAACGAAAATTACTGACTATGCATAAAATGTTAATTCTGGGCTTCCCTACAGGGAGCAGAGGATGCTCCATCAATGTTGTGTGGCCCAGATGAGAGGTGGGCACATGAGCAGGATGTCCCCCAGCCCTGAGGGAGGTTATTTGGGTGCTTGGGCATTGCTGGAGCAGGAAGATGAAGGCTCTGAAGGTCCCAGGTGGACTCAGGTAAGCAGCACCCATCAGTGATGTAGCATTTACCCCCTGTAAGCATTTGCTGCTCGCCTGGTGTGCAGCATTTGAGGTTCAGAGTCCAAGCAAGCTCAGGACAAGGGAGAGAGTGAGAACCATGGACCTGCTCCTGCCTGGGGCCCTGCAGTGTGTTAAACTGTGTGTTGTCTCAGGAATGCAGCTTCAGAGTCTGAAGTAACCTTGGCTTCTTCCAGACGTCCTTCATTCATTGTTGGAGAAGCTTGAAATCTTCTCCCTCCCCTCGTGGTGATGGGGTCTGACCTCCCTGTTCCTGTTCCCAGACTGCTGATGAGGACAGGGCACCTCCAGGGTTTCTGGGCTCGGCTGTGGCAGGGCAGGCCCAGGAAAGCTCACCTGCTGGGCTGCACCTATGGTTATTTATCTGTACCTGGGGTTCCTGGGGTGATGCAGGCAGTCCTGGCTGCTTTAGTAGTTTTGTTGTGATAACAGCTGAGAACTTCTAAGCAACAATTCTTGTTTTAATCCTTCCCGTGGCTCCAGCTGACAGTTTTGGATGTATCTCACGATGTTTCCTGTTGCTTTATAGCCATCTTCTATCAAATTAAATGAACAATGTGGGGGTTTTTTCATGTGTAGGACATAATCCTAGGGCTCTCACTTGTTCTCCTGTCGCAGCTGTGGCAAGCTGAGTGTCTGTGTGACAGGGAGGAATTCAGCTCTGCTGTGTAGTAACCTACTGCAGCTGGTATTCTGGTCTGTGGCAGCCAGTTAATTACTGGTTGGCAAAGCCCCATGGTGTCTTAACTGAGGTTTCATGGGCTTAATGCCCTTTTTCCAGCTTCCTGCATGTCTCAGACTTGGTGAGTTGGTGTCAGCCCTCGCACAGCAGCCAGCTCATTACCTGGCATTGCCACCACCAGAGCAACCTCTGGCCAGGGCTGGGGCAAGAGGGCTCTGAAGAGGGGGAACTCAAAAACCAGTTCTGGTCTTGGTGGGCCTGGTGCAGATATGCCTATTCTGAAATGATGAGATTTGACTCAGGCAAGCTGCAGAACAAAGCAATACTGTGGTTTTTAACCCCTGAAAGTCACCCTTCTCCATTAAACTAAACCAAAATAGCTCTGGTTAGGGGGGAAAGAAACTTACTCAGTTCAGTGCTTGAAAGAGGAACACAGGAGGTGTTTTCAGACTAGTTCTCAATTCCTGGCTGAGCTGGCAGCCCAATGCCAATGTTAAACTTCTGCTCGTCAGGAGTGGGGTGTAGAAAAACATCTTTAACTGCTTCTGTTAGAGTCTTAATTGCACCGATGGGCCCTCTGTGTGATAACTCAATGTTCAATGGCAGCTCTGTTGCCTTTGTCCGATCAATCCTGCCCATACTGAAACCAGAGCTGTGGCTGTGCATGGGAGAGGTGGAACTGTGGCCTGTCCCCTCCGTCCCGAGTCAGACAAGAGGCACTGGAACTCATCCCTCTGGACAGAGATGTCTTTGTTTAAGGTGGACGCAGTTCCCCTTGTCCTGGGGGGCCCGGGAGGAGCAGCAGGCTCCCGTTATCGCCGTGCGGGCCGGGCCGGGGCAGGCGGTGTCGGGTGATCCTCGCCAGGGCCCCGGTGGCACTGCCAAAGCACGCAGGGCTCTGCTCCAAATGCTCCCACCCACAGAAACACGGCTTGTGCTGCCAGGGGGACAGCAGTGCCACTCAGCCCGGGGACAGCGGGCACTGCAGCGTGACAGCCACTTCAGCACTCAGTCCAGCAACGCTCCGGGGAAACAAAAGGTGTCTCCATGCCAGAAGGACTATCTTCGCTCCCAGAGGAATACATCAGATGTCTGGCAATTTCTGGGAGCCTTCCTCAATAAAAACATGAGGGAATGGGAGTGATGAGTTACACAGCAGTGTCCTCTAAAGTTCAAGGCATGCTGGCTAAATATATGTCACATTCCTATAGCTCTTGCCAGGATAAAGGTTGTACAAGCCACATCCAGAGTCTGCTTTCCTTCTCCATCAAAAGCCCCTCTAGATCCAAAGCTATCTGAGCCACTTACACCCTGGGTTTCTTTTGGCCTGATTTTTTTTTTATTTTATTTTAGCAAATGAATAAAGGTGGGTGCTTGCTTCTCAGGCAAATACAACACCATTTCTTTGATCTATTTCTATGTGCTTCTCTCCCTATCACAATATCCCTGAAACACCAGGGCATAAGACAAGGGAATCTCGTCTCCATTTTAGCAGTACAAAGCTTGTGTGTTCCTTGTCCAAAATTGCAGAACAAGCATATGGGGGTGGAAATGGAGAGGCACTGAAGAAACACTAGTTCTCAGTCACAGGTCTTTAGAAAAAAATAAGTTATCAGTTGGAGCAAGCTGGCACTTTCACTGTCCAAAAAAGAGACAGAAAGTAACAAAATATCGCTAAAATTTCCTGTAGATCTAAGACCAGCATTGCAGCTCTCTGAGTAGCTGAATAGCTCTGAATAGAGCTCCTCTTTATGCAGAGGGGCTCAGTTCTCACTAGAAAAAATTCAGTGTATATTGTCCAATCTAATGCCCACGGCAGACTTCCTAGTTCAGTGAAATTTAGACTGGTTTAAGTACTATTTAAGCCCTTGCTTAAATTCAGGACACACAGTAACTCCATTGGTGGCTCTGCTGTGAACAATGTTTGAAGGGTAAATGCTGGTGCCCTTCAGAAGGTGACCAGGGCTCTCTGCCTGTGTTACCAGTTTTTTACTGACTGGTCATGGTCCCCTGTCCTAAAGGGATGGCCTGCAGATATCTCAGCTCACTTCTCTTCTGGAGTGGTTGGTAACAAGTACATGAAAGGCAGATAATTAAAACACTTCAAAGAGCCTAGTAATCCAGACTGGGATTGAGAAAGGAGCATCAGTCTGCCACCACTGCTCTGCTGGGAGGGCTGTTTGTTTCTTTCTGTATTCCAGATTTCCCAAGGCTGTCATATTGTCAAACACTGCCGTGATCTGTGAGTCTTTATTCCCAGATAAAGATGTGAACTCCCGGCTCTTGTCACAGATAACGGCACAAAGCGTTACAGCGACAACACAAAGACTCAAAACTCAGCTTCAAACACGCAGCCATTTGTTACTGTCCTCAGCCTGGGCCAGCCTGCTGCAGGTTGTTCACTTCTGGGCGAGCTGAGCTGGGAGGGCTCATCTCGATGTCCTCAGGTTCCTTAGGGATTTTCATCCTTCTGTGTTGCTGGGCCAGTGCGTCTGTCCCCGCCACCGGCTGCTGCAGGGCTGCTGAAGGCTGGTTACCGAGTGAGGACGAGCAGCCTTGGGGTCCTTCATGCCAAAATGCCTAAATTCCTCATCTGTAGCCCCACGAGCATCCTTCCTGGCAGCAGGTACCTCATCAGTGCTGTCTGACTCTGTAAGTCAGACCTGTGGGTTTCTGTCCTGTTGTACTGCAGGTCAGGAGCTGAGATCTCATTTTCCTCTTGCGAGGGTCAGACCCATCTCTGCTGGGAACCTGTGAGTCTGGTTCATTCACTACATCATAGGAACGTTCTCAAAAAGCAGCGCCAGCTTTTATAAGAAAACCTGTTCTGAAATAAGTTGTTAAATGAAGACACATCTGGAATCTTCTACTTAAAATGGCAATGAGTTTAGAGTAAAATTATATTATCTTTTAAGCAGCACACAGCAAGAACTACATCTTCTGAAGGTGGTGTCATTCCTTCAAGTAGAGTTGCACCAACCCTGAGCTGATGTAGCTGATTTGGGGGGAATATTTGAATTTCTGATGATGTATTTCACTACCTGCTTAGAGCTAGAAAAGCTCCTTCTATCTGTCCCTGGTAGAAAACACTTCAAAAATAATTCTCTGCTCTACCAGGATGCAAGTAACCTTTTCCACGGAGGTGGAGGCTGGTGGTGTCCAACATCCTCCTTTTGCTCAGCCCATCCCAGTGCCTGTGACCAGGCAGGGACCGGAGGCAGCGCTGGAATTGGGATCCCCAGCTCGGGGCCGCGGCCGGGCTCCCATTGTTCCCGGCCTGCCAGACAAAGGGTTAAGTAAATGTTTGGAGAAGATAAGGTGCCCTGTTGACAAGCAGCAGGCTCCAGCGGTCTCAGCAGGATCTCTCCCAGCAGTGATAAATGGGGAGGTTTTCAAAGTGGGATCAGCAGACGCCACGGAGAGGGCGGTTGCTGATGCCGTGATTGGCAGTGGAGAAGGAATCCGAAGGTGTTTAATGATCCCACACTCTGCCGCAGCTTTTTTAAAGACTGTGTGTCTAGCCAGAGGAAAATCCTCTATCAGCCACAGAGGCTCACATTCCCGGGTCTTTTTTGTTGTTGTTGCTTTTTTTTTTTTTCCCACTAAAACATGGGAACATCCACTGAAAGGGATCCTGATAAGGACCCTCTGCGATTCCTCATCCTCTCATATCGGTTTTGTCCCTTTTAATTTTCTCTTTGAAGTGCCCTGTGTATAGTAGGTGGACTGTTTAGTTTGGCTAACTTTGGTCAGTAACTGTGTTTTGGGGGAAATAATGTGTATTAAACTAAAAATGGGGGTTTTTTCTTCTCTGCATAGATGTATTATTCCAATTACAACTTGTCATTCTTTTGCTCTAGTAAATATATAATTAAGTTACATGAAAGATAAAACCCTTGGAAGGATTTGAATCCCTGATGTGACGTTATTTGGCATTCAGACCATTAAAGGGTTTCCTTCCTTTTAAATAGATCCCAAAAGCTGTTTGAAGGGCTGACCACCACACTTATTTTTTTTTCCAGATAGGTAAAGTATTTTCTGTCCTCATCTCTGTCTGAAAGCTGCCCTGGGCAGTAGGAAAAGCTGCAGTGTTGGTGTGGGAGATAGAATAGAGCAGCAGAACCTGGGAGGATGAAGCTTTGCCATGTGCATTTGTGGACTGCCTCTCAAACCAGGATTTTGGTCAACTGTATTCCCTGTGGAGTGAGAAATGGATATAAAACGCTGCCTGATCCAATCTGTACCTGATTTATGCCAAGAAAAGTGAGACAGCTTGGAAAACTCATGGAAAACAGGCATCCAGGCACAGGGAACGAGCTCATCCTTTGGGCCAACCTCATCCTAGAAAGGCTGGGGTGGGTGGATAAGTGTTTTTTGGGGGAGAAAGCAGTCTGGGCAGTGCTGGTGCTGCTGACCTGGGCGGGCTGGAGGGAGCCAGGGCTGGGAGCTGCTCCATGGGCGGAGATGAAAGGAGCTGGGTACCCCCCAGCAAAGGGCCAAATGAGTCGGGACATGAAAAGCAGCAGAAAGTATCTGAAGAATGTAAACACCAAGGTGGAAGAGGAATTATTTAGCATGTTAGGGGCTTGGAACTAGGTGCCAGGGGATGGAACAACGAGGAAAACTCCCTCTTGCAAGGAGGGAAGCTTTGCTGGAGGTGGAAAGGGAAGACATAGTCTCAGCAGAGCAACTCAAGAAGTCTTCTTGTCTGGAGGTTGCTGGGGCAGGGGGGCAATTGGAGCCTGGGCTGGGAGCCAAGGGGGTCACGCCGAGAACAAATAGGATTTAGTGATCGTAAGAGGGGAATGCAAAATGCCCGGAGGAATTTTGATTGAAATTTTATAACTTCAAGAAAAATCTGTCGCAGATAAACCAAGAGGTGGTTTAATAAACAATTTGAGAGATTAGTATTGAAACAAATCCCAGTTAAGTCTCCACAGAGGAGCGGGTGAGGGAAGACCACTGCAGAGAAAGAACGTCAGGGGTATTACAGGCACTAAACAGAAGGCTTTCCAAATATATAAACAATGTGGGGAGGGGGCAGATTGGGAAACCTGTAAAAATAAGCAGAACCACATTAAAAGGCTAAGCAGTGGAGCACAATCAAATATTGAACATGGGATTGCGAGGGAGCTTTCATCTCTCAGCGTTGGCCAGACCTTTCGTACCCGGACAGGAGCCAAGGCCGGGTCCCCAAGGGGGTGTGGGGCTTGAGGGGCACAGCCTGTGCCATGGTGGGACCCTGGTGAGCTGTGGCAGCCTGCAGCCAGACTGACCAGCATCCTCCTCCAATGGTCACACATGAGATATCATGGGAAATATCCCTTTAATGACTATCTTAAATGCTTTAGACACTAAGCAGATGTCTTCCACACAAGATTTCCTAATATCTGAAGTACTAAAAGGGATTTGTATCTAAAAAACTTTATAGCAAAGCCCTGAAGACCTGCAGGACACGGTGATCCAAGAGTGGATGAAGGATCTGGCAGAGTGTGTGTAGGTGACTTACATGGAGTGAAAGCTGGGCCAGCGAAGTCTCTCTGTAAGCAACAAGCCCAGGAACAGCTCAGCAGGGATCTCACCCAGTGGGACAAACCCCAAACCCATTTCCACTGCAGAAATCTGTACCTTGGTCAATAACGTCACTAAGAAAAGGAGAAGGTGTGGAGGCAGGGATCTTTGACTTGGGAAATCATTTGAAGCCACAGTCTAAGATGAGCATGTAATACACCCCCAGCCCCACATCCCACTTTCTCCAGAGCACCTGTGGAAGAACAGACACACTGCTCCTTGCCCAGACTTTGTGTCTCTTGCCTGCCTGCAGCGAAGCCACAGAGATTCCCAGGTGGACTCACTAGGAGCTTCAGAGCCATCCATCACAAACATTTGACTCCCTGGATCCGTGTTCCCAACATCTCTGTAGCACATCTCTGGCATCAGTGTGAGCAGACCCTGCAATGAGGGTCTATGAGAGCAGGACCCCCTCAGCCAGGGCAGAGGAGAGAGCTGCACACTGATGCTGTGGGCACAGGCAGGTTCCCATGGCTGATGTCTGGCAGGGGAGCAGGGTGTCCTGGTGGAGCTGGTGGCATCCTCAGGTATCACTGTTACATCTGCCAGGACCCATCCAGACGAAGCAGTGTGGGTCCATCCAGCTCATCTTCTGATTGTCAGCTTTGCAACAGCGTCACCCGGGCTTGAGCAATCGGTGTCTGAAACACTCAGCCCAGCCTCCGAAGGGAAGGGAAATGGCCTGTCCTTGGACAGTGTGACTTCTGCTGAGGGGAAACAGGCACGGGCAGGAGAGGATTGCAGAGCGTGATGGAGCTGAAAGCAGGAGGAGTTGGTGCCTCCATCCTGGTCCTGTGGCTCCCCAGCAGCAGCACGGTGACAGACCCTGGAGACGTCCATGGAGGGCCTATTTTTAATCACCTTTCCACTGGGTTTTTGCAAGGCCCCGTTCACACTTGCTCTGTGAAAAAGGATGTCAGAGCAGATTAACAGCTGGTTCCTGCCTGCTCCGACAGCTCTGACAATGCGTCCCTTCTTCTCAAGGTGACAGGAACATGCAGCTGCCTAATGGGTACAGAAGTGTCTATTCTTTCCCAGTGACATTTATTGTGAAATATCTGAGTGGGACTGAGAGACATGCAAGGCTTTCCCTCCCTTATCAGGCGACCCTGGTCAGTGTCCTGCTGTCAAGGACTAAAGTAATTTATGTCAGAGCTGCAAGTGTTTACTTATCTGCCCCAGCGCCCAGCTCGGCCGAGAGCAGCCAGACTGGCTCCAGTGGGGCTCACCAGCCTTTTCCTGCCGGTGGGAAAAGCTGGGTGCCGGCCCTGTCCCAGCCAGCCGGGGCAGAAGGGGCGAAAATGGGCCGGCAAAAACCTTCCTGTGGCTCTGATGCAGGGGGACAGCGGCAGCACAGATGTGAGAGTCACAGATGTGTCAGCAAGAAGTGACATCCCAGAGCAGAAGGGACTGAAACAAAGCCTGAGCAGCAGCACGAGGCATCTGCTCACAATGGCTCGGGCTGAGGTGTGAATTCAGAGAGGGTTTTGCCAGGTGGAGCAGAGCAGCATCCAGCCAGTGGAAGCTGCAGCAGGTCCCTGCGTGGTTTTCTTGGGCATCACACCTGGGAGCCCACAGAAAGCACTGGGGAAGGGTGAGAGAGCTGCTTGACAGCTTCACGCCTTCCTGTTTTCTCATCTTATGGACCTCTGGGGTTTTATTGAGTGGAGGATTTGTGAGGGCAGAGGGGCTGCAGGGAGGCAGAGCTGTTCAGGCACAAGGACAGCCCTGGACTGGGGATTGTTGGCTCTGTAGCAGCTTGCCAAGAGCATCCCAAACCCCTGTGAGCCTCACGGGTGGCTTTAAAGGACTTATTCGGTGCTTCTGTCTTGTGTCATGGCAGAAACCAGAGATTTCAGTGCATCTGGTCCTTAGACTGTACAACTTTCCCTCAGATTCAGTTCCAAAACTCTCCAGTTTTTATAAAGCAGCACAATTACCCCAGCAGTCCTCCCCCACGCTGGCCACCATCCGTCATCCCAAACAGGGGAACAACTTTCATGTCTCTGGAGCTGCACATCCTTCATGGCACGGGAGAGATGAGCATGGGCCTGATAGCTCTGCTGCCGGGGGTGCCTCCTTCCTGATGGATGTGCCCAGAGATAAATATTGGGCTGTGGTAGTTTCCTCTCCGAAGCTCACAAGCTCTTGTTGTCGGGCGGGAAACTTTTAACCAGTTGGGATGTCGTGAACAATAGATTAAAGGAGACAGACTATCTCTTGCTAAATGAGCTGTTATTTGAAATCAGCTTTTTCTTCTTTTTTTTTTTTTTCCCAACCCAGGGCACTCCTCAGAAAAAAATATTCCATCGACATTGTGTTTCTCCTGACAAATATTTTTCTGAGCTGTCTCCTCTTCCCACCCATCAGGGCACGATCAAAGGGCTGGTCCTGCTCCGGGGAGGAGCTGTGAGTGCTCGGGGTGGCCCTGATTCTGTGCTGCCATCCCTGCCTGGTGGCACTGTCCCAAGTGCTGAGGAACCTGGTGTGGGTATTGCAGGAGTGCAAAATCCTCCAGAGATGCCCTTTGAGGAGTGAGTTTTGTGGCCATCACAGAGCCACTGGTCATGCCCACCCCAGGAGTGATGCCAGAGGAGTGGCAGAACCAGTGAGGCTCCGCAGGTGCCTTTCACCTGTGAGAAGAAAGTGTACCTGCACTTTCAGGGGCCTGGCGTCTGCTCAGCTTGTTTTCCAAACATCAGGAGATTCCTGAAGTGCAGGCTGATCCCACGAAGTGTAACCTCTCCTATTTCTTGCTGGAAACCCAAAGCACAGCAGTCAATAACACACAGCCCCAGCACTCGTCCCTCCACTCATAGGCAAAAGTACAAAAGCCTCGCTTTAAAAAAAAAAAAAAATCAGATATTTATTATGCCTTTGATGTTCCATAAGAACAGTTGTGGCTTCTGCTTAGTCTCCAACATCCGATTGACAATTGTTTATTAGTTTTAAAATAGCTGAAATTCATGTCAAACATTCCGCATGTTAGAAAAATGTTTATGAAGTGTTATCATAGTTTATTTAACTGTGAATGTTTAGGAAACCGGCATAAAATATAATGGACCACACAAGGCTCCGAGCAGCCCAGCAGTGAACGGTAGGCACGTTTTATGGACCGTGGGGAAGAGGGATGCCACCTTATCCTCATGGAGAATCCTCCTGGTCCTTGGGTATGCTGCTGTGACATCAGGAGCCCAAAAGAACAGGGCTTGGTTTATTTTAAGGGTGTTTCTCCTAAAAGGTTTACAAGAGCAATGCTCACAATGGCAATTTTTGCACAACTGGGTCGAGCACAGGTTTTAAGTGCCAGGAGGGAGGGATCTCTTCTTGGGGGCCATGAGGGTTTGCTGATGCAGCAAAATCCCTTCCTCTTTAAGGAATCAGAAGAGCTGCAGAAAAATATCATAGAATCCTATAATGGTTTGGGTTCAAAGGGGCTTAAATATCTTCTCATTCCACCCCCTGCCATGGGCAGGTACACCTTGCACTAGCCTGGGTTGCCCCAAGCCCTGTCCAACCTGGCCCTGGACAATTCCAGGGATGGGGCAGCCACAGCTTCTCTGGGTACCCTGTGCCAGGGTCTCACCACCCTCACAGGGAATAAATTCTTCCTAATACCCAATTTAAACCTGCCCTCTCTCAGTTTAGCTCTCTAAAGACACATCTTAAAGCAGCAAATGATTGCAAGCCAGCTCAGGAGCATCCCAGTACCCTGATTCTGTTCAGAATCCCTGGATCTCGATGAAATATAGATTAGAACCATTCCTACAGGCAGTGGCCAATAGCAGCTGCTTGCCACTGATGGTTGCACATGGGATCAAATTTTAGAAATTCCCCATTTTTGTGAGCTTTCCCTCGAAACCTGCAGACTTAGCTGCAGGACACGGGAAGGAAATGCCAGGTTATCCTTCCCAGCAGCTGACAGAGAAGTGGAACAATAGGAATGGATATTTTAGTCATTGGGTTAAAAACGCTTTTTTCCCCTGATAAAAATGAACTTGTGGGATTCCTTTTTGTTCCAGAGCCCAGATGAACCCAGGAAGCAAAGATGCTCCAACGCTGTGAGCTTTTCTATGATATTTCCCTGAGCTCAGAATAAAACCAGAATAATCCATACCCAGATTAATTGATTTTATCTCTAACATTTGAATTTTACATCAAAACCTCATTTCTTTCATGGATTTTATTTTTGATCGCTGGCACACAAGTGGACCTGGTTTAAGCAGCTTTGCTTGCCTGTTGTTTTACAATCCAACATCACTTTGGGCCTGTACCTCTGATCTCTGGGGCCTGGCCATGCTCCCATTTAATAAAAATTCCTGCTGGTTCCATGGCTGCAGAATGGGCAGAGGGAAGGGGTGGCACACCAGGCTCAGCACAGCAGGGTCACTGCCCTTGCTCACTGCAGCACCACCAAAGGTAGCAGGGTTTTGTTTCTGGGCTCTTGCTGTTCCCATCACCTCCATCTGACCATTTTCCCCTTCCAATCATAAAATTTCCACTTTTGATATTTTAAAATCTTATTTCTCATAAAACTCCCAAGTATGAAAATTTCTTTTAAAGAAATATACCATTAATGTATCTTTATGATGTGCAGCTGATGCTCGCAGCATGGGCTATGACTTTTTTATGTTCCCTACTTGTCCTTGAGACGTTTTATTTTGACACCATATCCTTACATTCTAAATTAAAGCATATTTTTATTATCTGTTACGTGCCAGTAGACAGCAGTGCCTTAAAGCTGTTGTACAGCTCCTCATGTCCATCTCAGGCCACCTTCCCCTCTTCCCCTCCACTTCCCCCATGGCTTCACCTCTCCAAAAAAGCAAGGATTGAGTTATCCACGCTGACAGCAATTTACAGTGCCCATTAACAGTCATATAAATTCCAGTGGATCAAGGAAGCTTGCAGTGTATGATATTCAGGCACAGCTAATAGCTCTGGGCTAATTGCCATCTCGTGTTTCTGCTCTCCAGCCCCACTGTTTATATCTCCAGCACAAGCAGGCAGTAAAAGGAGTTTCCAGGTTCCCCAAGTCACCCGAGGAGGGATGGGAGCTGCTGGCTCCAGTAGCAGGCGGAGGGCTGGAGGTGGCAGTCACTTCCCATATTTATTGGGAGCTGCTCCTCCTGATCCTGTAGGAAATGAGCTCGCTCTGGTGGAACTTCTGCAGCAGTTGTATGGGAAAAAACGGTGTGGGCTCGGTGTCACCATAGTTCTTATCACGGTTTGAGGGAACTGCGAGGGGTTGGTGGCTGTGGGGAAGTCTGTTAAATAACCTACATAAAAACTACAGTTTTCTTTTTGGCAATCAGTAGCTTGAAAGGTTGATTAGTGGGGAGATTTATTGTGGAATGTTTGTTGGCTTGGAAAGCTGGGTGAATAGGGATATTTACCGTGAAATCTTTGCTGATAAATAAACACCTGGGTGTTAATTGTCAGCAGAGCCTGGAAATCGGGACATTGCTCACACTGTGTTGGACTGTGGTGCTGGCAGCAGCCTGGGAAGGTGTTCCCCTTCTTTCATCAGCTGCCAGCAGAGGGGTTGTTCCTGCAGGATCTGGGTATCTGTGTTCTGAGCACTGCAGAGCCAAGAGGAGCACGTCTGTGTGCCTCGGGGTGTGGTTCAGTGCCTTTCCCCATCTCATTTCCTGCCTTCCAAGCCAAGGCACCCTTTTTCTTTTTTCCTAGGAAATGAAAATTAATCCTCTCCAACACCCACACTTTTAATGAATTATCTGTGAGCTCATGCCTTTCATGTTGGTGGGGTCTGTCAGTGGCGTTTGCTCTCCATTGATTCATCCCGCCCTGTGCCGGCCTGGGGGGGATTTGATTATGGCACAATTAAGCCTGACAGGGTTATCAGATGACCCCTGGAACAATTGTAAAGCACTTTCCATCTCTTGCAAGATAGAGAGATAAATCTTGGGAGGCTGCTTAGGAGCAAGAGCTGGAAAATCCACCTGGAGTGGGATTGCTGGGGAAGTGTCGAGGTGTGAGGGAAAGGGCAGGAGTCCCACCTGCATCCGGAGCGGGTCACGCTCAGGGTGCTGAGAGGGCACCTCGGCAGCCCTTCCCTCCTGCACACCTTGTTTCCATGTCTTTCTGATCACATTTCAGCATGGACAGTGGGCCAAAACTATTAATATCAGGTGGGACTTTCACCCTCCCACCCCAAACACACTCTGCTGCTCCTCTCCTTCCCGGAATTTGCTGCTGTCCCAGCTATTTGCTGACTCACTTGGCTCATTTGCTCTCATCCTCCTCAAGGCTCCCCAAAACATTTGCTTGGACTATTTGTAGAGTTCACCCAACCCTCCTTCAATATTTGGAGGTAAAAAATGTTTTTTCTGCTACCTTTTTTCTCCAGAAATTATCAGCAGGGCTGAAATTCTCTTTATATGAAATACTTGGATTGACTGAGAGCTGGGACTCTGGGAGGGGAATGTGTCAGACTGTGAAGGATTTGCAAAGTTTTACCATGAATCCCTTCTGGGCCACTGCTGAGGGACAGCAAGCCTGCAGATTTTTGTCCAAACTCTTCCCACTGCTTTCCACTAAATCTATTAAAACATGCATTGATTTTTGCCTTAAAAACTCCGGAAATGAAAATAAAGGAGTGGCTACATGGGAGCATTGGGTTGCACTGATTCATACCCAGAGATGTATCACAGTGGAGTGACATCTAAGCATTACTTTTCCCTTCTTTCTTATCATTATTTTATTATTTTGACCACTGGAATGACTAACACAACATCACAATATTGTTTTGAACATGCAGATTTGCACTTTCCAGCAGATAAACCACACATGAAGTCCACATGAATGTTTTCACCCTCAGGTTCCTTTCAGCAGCCCCTTTCCTCAGCCATATCCTGCACCCCCATCCCAAACTGCAGCTCACGAGGGGCTCCTGAGACAACCAAAACCCCTGAGAGAGGAAATTGGCCATTTCCTTTTTTATTTCAGAGTTTGTTTTTCCAGGCTGGACTCTCGGTCTCCTTGGAGAGGTGCAGTGAGAGGGACTCAGGTGGGCAGGGAGGGAAGCTTTGTTGGTGTCAGGAGAGGAGCCGTGGTGGGGGGGAGGAAGAGAACAGGGACGTGCAGGACACATCTCTCCCTGGACACTGGAAGGGGGAAGCAGCAAAGCCCTGGACACCAAATGAATTCAGCTTTTCACTTCTGTGATTTTGCAGTAAGCCCAAGATCAGTAAATTGATTTTCGTAGTAATAAAAGCTGAACACTCATAACCCCCAAAGCGATAAACATTTTACTGCTGTTTAGAATTTATATTTTTATTTCCAGTCTTTTCCTTGGAAATGCCCTGAGGGGGAGGATTTTATGTGCAGCTCTATAAATGAACTGAGTGCAAATATTTTTATTTTCTGCTAAACATCAAAATTTTGATGCATTCTCATGAGGCCAAATGCACTTCTTAAAAGTACAGTGAGCCAGCAGAGTAACTTGGCTGGGCTTTTTTTCCGAAGGAAAAGCACTATCAATAAAAAAGCTGGGCACCAGGCACGGGGCAAAACAGAATGGCCACAATAACTACCAATTTCTGCTTTTGACCCTCTTGTTTCTTGAATTTGAGATAGAATTAATCAGGTTGCTTTCTGTGTTTATGAGTCCTTGTAATTCCTACTCTGAGACAGAGGAGAAGATATCAAAGTGCCTCAAGAAGGACCATTTGTTTCCCTCTGGCTCTTGGATCAGTATTTCCTTGTCTAGATCTCAGGGTCAAGTCTTCTGCTGCTGTACAACAGCAAGGCTTGATGGCTTGGACTGGTGCTGGGCTGATTTACACCCATGGGAAGCTGGTCCATCCTCTTAATTGTGGTTATTAATTTACAGGAGGGTGTGCAGAGAGTGCATGCAATGCTCACCTGGAGCCTTGGGATGTCCCAGGGTTTTGAAGCTTAAAGTAACAGTGCAGGGATGGATGAGGAGACCATTACAGGTGCATTTCAGAGCTGAAATGTTTGAGCTGTAATTCTTCTCTCTTCACAATCCTGGGTGGCCAGAATTCATGGCAAAAAAGGTGCACCTGGCTTTTTATGCAAAGGGATAAAAGCAGCAATACATATAAAGGATATTAATGCTCTCTAAAACATCCTGGAAATATTCCTTCTGTAAAATATACATGACAAATATCCATGCCATCTCATAAGGTGACCCAGGTGATTCAGCACCTGGCTGCACATGAGTGATGTGGCCATCGCTCTCCCTGTGGCAGTAACCTCTTTCTGCCATGTAATGGCATCCAGGAGAAGATGCACAGTGTTTTCTGTGGGTAAAATTGAAGGCTGGGGGATCCAGATGCCAGATTTTAGTGAGTTCTCCTAACCATGGCCATGTCTCAGAAAATGTGATGTGGGCAGGAGCCTTGTTCATGCCAGCGTCAAGTGCCTCCCCTCTTGCCTTGCCCCCTCAAACCTTCCCGTTTACACCCTCTTTTTATTTCCACTCCAGTATAAGATCCACTTCTGTCCTGCACCAGCACAAGAAGGGGAGAATGGGAGATGGAGAAACTTCTTCTGCTTGGCACCAGCTCCTAAATTGCCTTCTCATCAATGAATCCCTACCATGAGCCAAGCTTAATGAATCAAAATGTTAATTAACACACACATAAATTCAGCATCCCTGGATGGATGATGCCTGGCCCCCTCTGCTACTCTGAATTCCTCCCCCTCATCATCATCACATCTTCTGGCTCTCTCCTTCATTAGTTTTTATTTGATGATTTAATACCACCGTTAGTCAAAAAGTTATCAGCTCTAGCGTGCATGCAGAGCAAGCTGCAAGTCAGGGCTGTAAAACATGAGGCAATTCGTGCTGCAAAGATGTCACACAGCTAAAGAAATCTGTCCCTCATTTCCGCTGAGGACCCAATGGACACAAATCCAAAATCCTGGGCAGTACCTGTGGATAGCACTTGGCTCTTGTAGGAAGAAAAGCACATAACCATCAGGTAAAATGAAATAAAAAGGAGCTTCTCTGCAATAAAACTGGGTATCCTGGCATGAAAGAAAAGCAAAAATTACAGGAGTGGCATTTTAATGTGTTTTCTTCTCATGAGTGGACAGTCCCAGCAAGAATGATGGACTGCCCTGCTAGGAACCCCTCCAAGCTGTGGGCTGAGGAGCTCTGGGCTGAAAATAAAGCCCTGGGTTGATGTGTCTCCTCCAGGTGCCTTCTCTGCCCATCAGCATTCACTCAGCATGCTCCTATCAGTTTGAATTTTGGGGATCCAGCATCAATCACCACGGGGAGAAGTGTTTGACACCAGAGCCTCTGGGTGGGCTCAGATTAGTTGCTTTTCTTTGGTAATTAAGGAAGATTACACAAATGATTAAGCCTTTATTTACCATTGATGACTGGAGTTTACAGAGCTGTGGCACTGACCTGTCAGCCCCACAGGCTGGGGACTCATCCTGAGCACCAGGAGCCAGAGGAGCCCTTGAGCAAGCACAGAATTAGGCTTCAAAAAGAACTTTTGGAGAAGGATGGGTGCTTACAACCCTGGCTAAAGCTCTTGAGCTGCCAATGGTGCTGCTGCAGCCGCTGCCTTTTCTGGGATTGCCCTGGGATGCTGAGCAGCAGGGAATATGGGAAGTGTCCCAGGCACTGACAGTCAGCACACACACAGCCTGGAGGGCTTGTGCACCAGATAAAGGAGAGAAAACACCTCCCTGAGAGCAAACACAGCACTTCTCCCTCTGCCATCCTTCATCCCTGCTGACTCCTGATTGCAATCTCCCAGCCCCCTGGGTGGGTGGCTCCCAGCTGCCATCCCTTGGTCATGGGGCTTCCAGAGACACTTTTTGCAGGGTAGAGCAGCCTTCCCTGCAAGCCACATCACCATCCATGTTCCCTATAGGCTGTGTGGGTTTTAGGGGGGAAAACAGCTGGTTTTCATTGGGTCCTAGTGGTGGCTCCAACAGGACAAGGTCCTAGGGATGTGGCACACCCTGGGCCACTCTTCACCCTGCTCTCTCTAAACCTCTTTGTGCACTGTGCAGTGCAAAAAGAAATTGCAAATGCCTTTCCTTTGGCTTGGAGTGAGTGAAGTGTTTCTGCATCAAGCCCAAATATTCAAAGTCTTGCTTTCTGACATCCAAAGAAATCCAGAGGGTTTTCTTTTGGGAGAGAGAATTGAAAAGTGGTCTGACAGGCTAGAGAAAGGTGAATGTGGGGGGTTAAAGAAGAAAACACCTTCAGAATTTAGCTAAGTATTTAAGACCAAGTGCACTGAATGATACCCTGGAAAATTTTTGTCCATCAGACAAGGGTTTGGATCAATTTGTTCTGCCTTTGCACCACCATTGATTTCCACTCCTGGACCATTAGTGCTGCCAGGGACCTGCCTGTGGGTGGGGGCTGGAGGCCCTGCTGGAAAACTTCTGGCCTCAGCTCCAGTCTTCACACAGGAGAAACACCTCGGAGGCTGTGCAGCCCCTCAGAGACAAGTCCCATTACCTGGCTCCTACGTGCCACTGGTCACTGATGGCTGTCGGGACCCTGGGCAGATCCCCCCATTCTGAGCTGCAGAAAGACTGCTGAGCTGGAGTCAAGGATGGATTGGGTGAATAGGCACGAAATCTTCCATTAATGGCCAAATCCTGCTGCCAGCCCAGACAGCTGGAGGGCTGCACATGTGCCAGCGTGGGCGGACTCTCTTCCTAAAATAGCTTTTTGGGATTGATGCGTCCAGGGCTCAACATTTCCCGAGGTGTCGGGGCAATGCTTTGTTCTGACGTGCTGCCTTCCCAACCACCATGGCAGGGACCAAACAAGCTGCAGGGAAATTAATTGGAAAACTCTCTCAGTCCCCGCCAGACTCTCAGCCCCGTGTGAACACGTACCCACAGTAATGTCACCGGCCGCCTGCAGCGACAGCAGCGCAGAGCTCTCACGGAAAAGCAGAGATTTCAGGGATCTCCTTCACTTCTGCCCCAGGCAGGGCCAAGGCTCTCTGGGATTGTGTTAGCGGGAGTCATTTTCATTTGATCACAGTGTTGTGAAGGATTTAAATTCAGGCTGCTTCAGCCCTGTCTTTCTGATTTTCTTTATTTCTTTATTACAAACAAAAAACCTGAAATGGAATATTTGTCCCCACCGTCCTTGGATGTCAGGAATCTCTCCTAGAATTTTTGTAGTGCTGAAATAGCATAGAATCATAGAATGACAGAATGGTTTGGGTCAGAAGAGACCTTAAAGACCACCCCATTAGAGCTCCCTGCCATGGGCAGGGACACCTTCTACCATCCCAGGTTGCTCCAAGACCCCTCCAGCCTGGCCTTGGACACTTTCAGGGATGGGACAGTCTGTGGGCAGCCTGTAACTCACCACCCTCACAGGGGAGAGTTTCTTGTTAATGCCTAATCTAAACCTACCCAAATACGGCCCCTGCAGTCAATCCTTTGGGACAAGGAGACATCACAGTCCTGATCCACCAACAGCAGAGGAAAAAGGAATCAACCACTTCCAAACCTGTTGGACCAGCAGCACCAATTAAGTGAGAATTGCCTTTTGTTACTTTTCCACAACCTTGGGGTTTTTGTTAATCTTCAGGAGTGGGGTGAAGCTGTGGGGACAGGATCTCTGCATCAACCCAGAGACACAATCCTGCTGGGATTCACGCCCACACCCAGGTCCTGTCAGAGCAGCAAAGTGGCCAGCACACAAAGATGGGGGAAAAAGATTATGAAGAAAGGAAAGGGCTCCACTGCACCCAGATATAGATTAATAAGTGAACCATTCATCTGATAGGGACACGAGGGAAGTTTGCAGGTATGAGCCCCACCACAATTCAGTAATACCACTTGGCTTTATCTCTTGCCCCAGTAACACAAACATTTATGGAATTACATTTTAAGGCTTTTAAAGGTGTATTTAGAACGTGTTTCCTTTGAAGTGTTATCTTTGCAAGCTCTCATATGCTGATAAAACCCGTGTTTAGCTGCCTCGCAAGGAGCGCTCGAAAACTGTCAGTTCGGAGGTTTTTCACTCTCTTTTGCCAGGGCAGGGCAGCCTTCCTGGGGGCCGTGCTTTGCCTCATGCTGCTGGCATTTGCCACAGCCCTTTCCCAGCAGAGCCACGGCGCTTGCAGGAAAGCAGCAGTGGGAGGTCTGTTGTGGTGGGAGCGATGTCGTGGGGTGATCTTTGGAGGTGGGTGACGTCCTCGGAGGCTGTGAAGCTTTAACACAACGAAACAAGAGCCCTGGGGTTTTGCAGACATGGCCTGGGAGCTCCACTTCCCTCCCTGGGAACCTTCAGGAGAAGGGAAACAGCGTGGCGAAACAAATGACTTCATTCCAGGCTGGTTCCAGTTAGCATCCCCATCCCTCCTCCCAGCCCTGCCCAGAGATGAAGACATTGTTCAACAGCTCATCACTCACCGGCAGGCTCCGCACAGGCAGCCAATGCACAGACCCCAAACCTCATCCCGCAGGCAGAAGACTTGACCCAAAGCTCCTCGAGACCCATGGAAAGGCTCCAGTGGATTTCTATGGGTCTTGGATCTCAGCAAATGTTGGCAAACTCCACCAGAGCTAATGGGAATGTTGCTGGCAGCACGGACTGATGGGTCGAGCAAAGGGAGAAAATTAATTTATCAACCAAGGGGATTTGTCTTCCCTTGAAGTTTCCAAGGAGTTTCTTACCAGGATGCTCGTTAACATACCTTCGAGGGAGGAGGGACACCTCTCTGCGTGCCATTTTAAATACCAACAGCTCCAGATTGGCAGTGGCCATATGGCAAACAGCTCAAGGGGGTGGAAATACTCTCTCCATTCCCTTTGCCCCTTTCTGGTCCTCCCCAGCTCCAGGCAGACTGTCTTGCTCCTGACCTCCACCCTCGACTGGAGCCGAAATCTTGGTGCTGGAGCCAGGCCACACTCACTCCAGCCCCGCTCAACTGCCTTTTTGGAGTTGCTTTCATTCATTTTCTTCCCCCCAAACACACCCCCCCACCTCCAAAATCGCCAGGCACGACTTGTCTGAACGTGTGCCGAACCCGATAAGCCTTTGGCAACCGCCAGAATAAATTGCTTTAATAAAAATGAAAACCATTTTGAGGGGGGAGCAGGGAGGGAAGGGAAGCAAAAGCAAATGCAAAAATAATGTGCAGGCAAGGGCCCATGTGATCACCTGGCAGGAGGAGGCATTCCCAAATCAAAGCATAAATCACGGGGCTGGGAGCAGCCAGGCCAGCGTGGGGGCAGGCAGCAAAGCCCTTCACTCCTAGGTTCACATTCATTGCTGCAAAGAGCACGGAGCGGGTGCTGCTTTTACCAGGTGACAGAGAGGAACGTGCTAAAATACTTCCCAAAAGGAGTTGTATGAGGGGCAGGCTCCTGGGGGGCACCCAGGAGCGTGTGGCTGCAGTGGTTTTACTGGAGTGGGTGTGCTCAGAGCCCTCCAGCCAGGATGGGCAGATGTAGGGGAGAGGGAAGGTTTGCAGGACCCATCCTCCAGCTGCCCCTGTGTGCCAAGCACGTTTGCTCCATCCCATCCCACACCAAGGCAAGGGAGCAAGACAGGCAAGGGGAGCCTGCAAAACCCACGCCTGGAAGGTGGTGAATTGGACACAGCCCTTGTGGGGGAGAAGTTGGCCCAAATCTACCACATTCCACAAAGGTGTTTTCACACTTGGAGAAGGATTTTGCAGAAGTTCTTTGAAATATTTGGGATGATGTTGTCTTTATCTGTGCTCAGGAGGAAGGGACATAAATCCCAGACATGGCACAGCCGTGTACACCACACTGACAGTGCCACACCAGGGAAGTGTCTGAGAGCAGTGAGGGAGATTTGCAGCCTGACTTGCTGGAGAGCTACTGTAGATTGCCTAAAAGTTGATCAGCCACTACTGCAAACCAAAGAATTTGATTTTCTATGGCTTTTTCTTTAAAGCGAAATTACTATATCATTAGAGGTTGGTGAAAAACCAGTGATGGATTCGTGGATTAGATGCTCCATAGCTGGTTTGACATTTGCTCTTTCCACTTCAACTGGACTCAGGCAGATCATCTCATTCCTGCTTTTTATTGTGGCATGAGCACTTTGCTTCTGGTTTTCCACCACGGGAAAGAGAAGATGGAAACAGAGGAAAAAAAAGCCAACTTGGGCACATTCAGGGTTCCTATGTTGGGTATTCAGGTGCTGCCACACTGGAGATAACACATCAGGGAGAGCCAAGGAGAGCTATGGAGCACCTTTCTTTCCAAGGATCTGCGCCAGAAATGAAGTTCAAAGTAAGTTTTCCTGTCTTTAATACTGAGATATTATTGATTAATTAATTACAGAGGGATAAATGACATAGTTGTGTGTTATGGGTTAACCATTTAAAGCCTAAGAGCTGTCATCCTTCCCCAGCTCTTGAGAGCAGGAGCCTTTCCAGTGAAAAGCTTTGCTAATGAAGCAGTCGTGAAAAATATTTACTGCCAGAGTTTCTTCAATTGACATTTGTATCTTCTGTAATTTGCAAACTCTGTGCAATTTGAGCCATTTTCATGGGACTATAATTTATGGGAAGGGTTTTTCCTTCACTTCTCAGCGTCTCTGTAAAAAAACACAAAAGCATCTTTTGCTCTGAAATTCACACTTAATTTTTTACTTCTTTTTGGCTGGGGGAGGAGGGAGGGGCAAGGGGAAATGGATATTGCAGGAGACAGAGCAGAGATGGAGGAGTAAGAGACAGGAAGGACTATTAAGTGCAGAGTTTCTCAAACTATGGGTCATGACCGCTTAAAAGAGAGCCAGGATGTGTCAGAGGACAGTGGGGTCCTCCTTGGTTCAGCCTTTGAAAAACAGACCTGGCTCCCCTATCCCCACAGAAAAAAAGATAAATTTTGGGCAAGATTGGCATCCTGGACAGGAATGCAAGTTGGAAGAGGGACTGCCTGGCTCTCCTCCATCCCTGGGCAGAGGGAGCCAGCTGTGAACTCCCCCTACATGTTTTCATCTTAGACAGGAAATAGTGACAAAACTCTAATTGCATTAATCTCCTCCTTGCAGAAGGAGGGGAAGGCAGAGGTGAAGAGAAGAACCCCAGCAGCACAACTCATTTGTGTTTCCCCAGCCTGGGCTGAGCCGTTGCTGGCTGAGAGCTGGCACAAAGACCAATGAATCAAAAAAAGAACATTTTTGTAAAGTTTAAGAAATATTTGTTTCAACTTTTGGCACAGCCCACCCAGCCCTCAGCATCCTCAGCAGGGAGCCAGGCACCCTAAGCTCTGCAAGCCACACCTTCCACACAGACAGACTATTTTTTGCAGGCTATAAAATATTTAAACATTTGTCTATTGGGAAAATGTGAGCAACAGCAACAGGAGCAGGTGAATTTAGGTGGGATGACAAAAACTTACAACGTGTTTCCTGACCAGACAAGTTGTGCCAAAGCCTGACATCGACAGCTACCTTCCCACCCCCCCTTTGCACTTCATTGAGAACAGCTGCCACCCAGTTCGAGGATGTCTTTGTACTCTCCTGCACGTTCCCAGCACCTTGGAAGGCAAGAGCTGCACACCCAGGGCGTTTGCAGCCCAGATGGTGGAGGTTGGAGAAGGTGAAGGAAAACTAAGCCCGAGTGGAAGGGACTCATCTGCTTCTCCTTCCAGCTGAGAGAAAACCCTCACACTGGCTGCCCTTTTCCCAGCTGATCTGCTTTTGCATCTTTTAGTAATGGACATTTAAGGGAGGTTTTTCTGTGCAGATTTCTGAGATCTGTGGGTGACCTCCAAAGTTAAAGCATCTCCTGTTCACCTGCACCCTGTGTCACCCAGTGCCACTCCGTGCAAATCCAGGGAGAAGTGGCACAACCACAGCCCCCAAAGGCGGGCTGCTTTTGTTATTTAGTGTAATTTAAATGCTTATAACACCAGAAAACTACCGGTTTAGCTACGCCTCTCCTTGTCTCACTTTTACAGAGCCTTTCCACCTTTTCAAGGTGAGAAAAGCAGCCAGCAACCTCCTTGCCCTGGTCCTGCAGGCAATGATGCTCCATCCCTCGGGTCCAGCACCCAGCACTGCCCAGTTGGATGGGAATCCTCCGAGCCTGTGGGCTCCCAAACGCTGTCCCGGGCGATGTCCCGGGGCTGTGTCCTGTGCAGGCAGCTGCAGGCAGCGGAGCTGTTTCGAAGCCATCGAGCAGCCTCTGGTGGAAGCTGCCTGCTATGTGTGCGCTGCCTTCCGTGTGTGTCCTGCCACAGCCCGCTCGGTATTCCCGGCGGGATGGGCCGGCTGATCGGGGGAATATTTCCTTCTCTCACTGCAGCACCTGCCTGGCAACGCTGATCTACCTCCCCTTTATATTTTTGCCTCTGTTTCTGTGTCTGCTGTGGAGCAGCGTCTGCCCAGCGATGCTGTCCCCGTCTGCTTGGCCTTGCTGCAGGAACTCTTTTGGGTTTGCCCTGGTGGGATTTGATGAAAAGCCCAAGAGGACCAGGTTCTGAAGTGCCCTCAGGCTGATGTGTGACGAGTGACAGGACCAGGGGGAGCGGCTTCAAACTGGCAGAGGGCGGGGTTAAATGAGATATCAGGGAGAAATCCTTCACTGTGGGGCTGGTGAGGCCCCGGCACACGTTGCCCAGAGAAGCTGTTTGCCTGATCCCTCGTGCCCACGAGGTATTGCTAGTGATGTAGGGATGCTTTTGTCTGCACCCTAATGGGCTTTAACAGCATCCTCACCTGGGGCCTCCCCCCACACCCATGGCCCAGGAGCCCATTTCAGCCCGGCATGAGGCTGCCAGCTCCTGTCCCAGGGATGCTGCAGGATGCTGGTCTCCAGCTCTGGCCAGGTCACCATGAAACCACCTAGGGCTTTTTTTCCATTCTATTGATCCTGTGGAGCGAAGGATAAGCTGCATCCAAGATAGATGTTGATTTTGGTGAGCAGCTTTTCCTGAAAGCCTAACTTGTTCTTCTCCTTTGCTTTTGGGTGATCAAGACCTGTGTCAGTCTTGATCAAACATCTCCCCACTGCATCCATGGATTTGTGTTTCTTTCCTTTTTTTATTGTCTTTCTTCTAGATAAAAGGCTTGATTTTTTTTTTTTTTTTCAAGTTCCTAGATGTAAAGGAATCCATTCCCGCCCGGATATTTTGGCTCTCCAGCCAGGAAGCAGACAACCCTTGGTTTCTGTGAGCAATCTGTATGATCATCAATAGACACTTGCAAGACAAGAGGAGCTTCTATGGAGATGATTCCCAGAAATGTCCGTTCTGCCTTCTTCTGCACCAGCACAACACTTCCAGACAGCTGCTCTGCCACAAGCCTCCTCGGTCCCACAAGCAGCTGCTCCCATCAAGCCCTTCTTTTGGTGTTTCTCTCTGTGATGCTCCAGACAGAGCAGCCACTGAACCGTTGGAGGCAGGTGCGGGATGGTGTCGGTGCCCCCATGGCTCGTGCCCCAGGTCCCAGTGTCACTGCTCGGAGGTCTGGCTGCTGCAGGTGATCTCTGCAAGCCCCACACCTCCCAGTTACCCCACTGCCCCTCCCATGATGTCACCAGGCTGGTCTGAGCAAGGATCTCTCTTCCTTGTGGTTGCCATTAATTCCACCACCACAAGCATCAGCCTGAGGTACCAGACCATATCGAGCAGTCGATCTCTAATTGTCATATCCGACAGTAAAACAAAGGGCTCAAAAGGAAAGAGGGAAAATTAAGGCCAGGAGCTTCCCTCTGCCCATGGCAGGTGGCTCATAAGAAGGCTTGGGTGGAAAACACCCCCTCAACCTTGTGCTTGTCCCTCTTGCAGAGGAATGAGTCAGGAATTTCATGCACGTAGAGCAATCACCAAACAGCCCCTACAGGTCTGCCCAGGACCACGGCTTGCCGAGCAGCTGCTTGTTTACCTGCCACCCATTTCCATCGCATGGGTGTGCAGCCGCATTCCTGGGAGCCCCGGCTGCTCCCACCTGCCCGACCTGTCCGTGCGCGGGAGCAAAGCTCGAAGCCACCGTTTGAGAGATGTGATTGCCACAGGGAAACCCTGCCAAGGATGCTCAGTGCTCCGCTGGGATGACTGAGGAGCCAGCTCAGCAGCTGGGGTGTGAGGCGGCGTGGTGGCATCACTGCTGGTGGATGGAGGGGACTTCACACCAGCAGAGGGTCTGGGCACCGAGCTCTGGGGATGCGCGGCATGGGATGATCCAGAGGAGGAGCAGCTCAGCCTCGGTGCTCCAAATCCCCTTCCACAGGAGCTCTCCCTATCCGCTGGCCCTGGAAATGTCGCAGGGAAGCCACCCTCCTCAGGTTACGTGTCCTATTAAGCAAGAGGGACGCGTCGCTCCCGAGCCGGAGCCGCGCTCGGCGGTGGCTGCGCCAGCACAGCAGGGCCCCGCTCGCAGGGCAGCTTTCGGCAGAGCAGGACCTGCCGTCTGGGTCCCAGATACGCAGGCAACAACTTTCTTCTCCTTTTTATCAGTGCCAGGCTGATGGAGAGCAAGAGCATCTCTTGCTTTTTCCTGGGAGCTGCTGCTGTCTGCAGCACTGCGGGGGAAGGCTGTCCCTGCCCAGCCTGGGCAGGGGAATCCGTGCCAGCGTTTTCCCCAGGGGATGCTGAAGTAGCTGCACTTCAAAGGCTCAGGAAGCGTCCATTTTGCCTTCGGCTCCACCAGCCCACGGTTTAGGGTGAAAGCTGCTTGTGTCAGCAGCTGGAGCTGGGAGGAAACCCGGGCTAAGCCAGGGCTGCCGGCCAGGATCAGCACCCAAGTCACCCAGCCTTTCTTCACTGGTCCCTAAAGCATCCCCAGCCACTGCAAAGTGCTTCCAGAAGAAAATCCAGGACCATGGGCTTTCACCTTGCACTTGAAGCAGCAGTTTGTGCCAATTTGGGCACATCCCTTTCCCTCTCCCGAGTGTTTGGGCTGGGGGCTGTTGTGTGCCCTGGGCTGTGCCGCTCTAGTTTAGTAGGATGCTGCTGCTGCTGTCACATTTCTTTTTCTTTTTTTTCCTCTTCCTCTCAAAAAGTGCCAAGTTGTATAAAACAAAAAAAAACCTTCCCATCCTAATGCTGAGTGAATTATTTAAAAGGGTCTGTTTGCTAATGTGATTGACTTCAACCAACAGCGCAGGTTGAGCTGTAATTACGGGAAAACAATCAAATCTCTATCTGGGTTCACACCATACTGGTCTCGCCACTTTTTGTGTTACAGCAGAACCTGTCGGGCAGCTTTAGCTAAGCTGAGCCTCCTTTCTGCTGCTGGGGCAAAGAAACGCAAAGCAGTAGAACCAGTCAGGCTGCAAGGAAAAATTATGGCTTATTGTCTGTGCAAGTTCACCCACACTGCTCACTCCTGTCTCCCGTGTCCCAGATGACCGTCTGCTGATCGCCACCCAACCGAGCTCCAGGAGCCGAGGAAGAGACACAGGCGCAGTCGTCCAACGTGAGTGTTGTGCTTGCACTGATTTTCTCTGTCCCCCAGCATCCTGGGCAGTGTTGTGTAGCTGGGAAGGGAGCTGGTGTGAGCCACGCGTGGAGAGCTGCCCAAAATTCGCTCAGCAGAGCACCGGGAGAGCTGTCACTCGGTGCCGGCAGACGGAGCCTGGTTCAGCTCCCATCTGGTGGGTAGAGGTTGGTGTGTCACGGGTTTGCTTGCTTTTCTGTCCCCTCTCAGAGTTCGAGGAGGAAATTTGGATTGGTGTAGCAGCCGGGGAGCCGATGGTTTGTGGCAAAGTGGCAGCTCTGAGGGGTCGGTGGGGAGTGGACCTGAGCCTGCCCGGGCTGGGCACCGCTGCCCAGCCAGGACCTCGGGGCTCTCCTGTTGACAAAAACTTTTCCTCTGGCGTTTTCCCCCAGAGTGTGAAAGGTAATGGGATATCCCTGCGATCCGAAATGCTGAGAAATGGCATCCAGCTGCACTCAGGTGGAGTGAAATAGCTCTGGAGGGTCAGAGCAATTTGTGGGTGCCAGGGTTTATGTAAGTACCAGGGAGCCCAGTCGCGTTTGCATCTGGCCAGCGAGGACCAGAGGCAGGAACAGAAAACTCCTCTGAGCAAACATCCAGCAGTGTGACAACCATGGGGGAGCAGAGCTGTGGCCCTGTGGGGTGGACTGTGGGACTTGTGTGGGATGGCAGCAGTGCCCATCCTGGGCAGGCAGCCCCTGGGTGTCGGTGCTGGGCACTGGGGGGGCATCACCCCCTTCCATGCAGCACCTTGGGCAGCCCTGACCTGCACCAAGCCGTGCACGTGTTGGCCAGTAAATAACTTTCAATGGAGTTGTGGGTCTCCCTTCCCACCCCATTTCACACCTTGAACTCATCTCTATTGCCAAAGCTGAGAATAAATTTGCTCCTTTGTCCCTCAGTGGCAGCTTGGAGCTGGGTTGTGGTGACCCCTGCTACCTGGTTGATGGCCCTCTGTCCCCCACCTCTGTCCCCATTGTGTCCCTCGTGGGACATGCTGACAGTGCCCTCCTGGGCTGTCCAGGTATGTTCCTTCAGGCAGCATAAATATTGAGAGAGGCTGGAGCTGGCTGGGCTTCCAGCAGCCCCAGGCATGAGGCGTGATGCTACCGAGGGCTGGCATCCTTCTTCCCTACCTCAGATCCAGGAGGAAGGAAGCGATGGTGGGATGGCTGTGGGGGAGAGGCTGTGCCCACACAGGGGTCTGCTGCTGTGGGTTGAACTGTCCCCATTGCCTGCTCCTTGACCCTTCTGCAGGGACAGTGCCACCATGGGGAATGTCGTGAGAGCGCTTACAGGGGAGATGCCACAGATCCACCCCTGGAGGATGCAGGACACTGATGCATTGCTTCAAAACCTAGCCTAGGCAGCAATGTGTCCCCAACACCAGTTTGTCACCAGGCATTCAGGACCTGCAGAGATGCCTCAGTCTGTAAAAATGCCCAGCTGTTGGACAGCACAACGTGGGGCTGAGCTGATAAGACTCATCCTTGGTGCTGCAGCAGGGCTAAACACCCAGGAGAGTTTTGCAGGACTGGGCGCTCCTAGCACATTTCTCCTTTTTTAAACGGTGCTGAAGAGAAAAGCTAATCCTGTCCAAGACTTCATCATCTGGGGATATCCAGGGGAGAGAGAGCTGTTCCTTCCTCTTGTGTGGCCATTAGCTTGGCTCAGGATGCCCGTGCACCCCTCACACAGCGGGAGCAGAGGTGCCAGTTTATGGAAGTGTGGCTGAGAGGAATCTTCGTGCCCCTTCTCCCACGCAAGACCTGCTTTCCCATGCAGGCCAGGAATGATGAATTCCCCATGTCAGGAGCAGTGTGGGCTCTGAGGAGACCCTCTGGAGAGGTCTCCTGCCATGGAGGAGAAGACAGTGAGACCGAGGTGCTCTCCAGGCACCATGAGCAGCGTAACAGGATCACAAGCAGGGAGTGGGGTGATAACCACCATCTATCAGAGATTCCCAGGGTATTTTCCTGCCACTTTGCCCAGCCAGGGGCTCTGAAGCTGGGGGTGGCAGCAGGAGTGTTTTGGATGGGCAGTGACCATGTGCCTCCAGTCCCAACAGGGCCTTGAGCTATTCCTGAGCTTCACCACTTCCCAATTAAAACACCCGAAAAAGGTGATAATGCCTCATTACCCACTTCCTAGAGCATTTTGAGGTGTTAATTGAGTAATGTTTATAGAACCTGTGGTTACTCCAAGATGCACGGGCAGATAAGTGGCTACTTTTAATCCTCTTCTGAATCCTCCTGTGGGCAGACAGGCCTGCCCACAGATCTGCCCAAAGCCCACCACGCTCTGGGGAGCATCATGGCACAGCTGGTGGGTCCAAATGTCATTCCTTATCAAGTGAGGAGCAGAACAAATATTTACTGTTAAACCTCAGGAAAGCAGCAGGAGTTGGGGAGTGGGAAGACAAAACCTCCCTCCCAGATGGGGATGGTGCAAGGAGAGACCCCCCCAAACTGCTCACCGTGCTATGTAAAAGCCAAAGCCAGATTCCTGGGTATATTCAGGTGTTGCAGAGGACCAACAGCTCTGGCTTTAGTGATCCTGCAGCCCAGGGCAGCCAAGACTCTTTGGCTGGAGTTGGGAGGAGGGATGTCCCTGTTGCAAGGGGCTCTTGAGGGGAAGAGGGGCTCTTAAGCAGAAATGAGGTAATGGAAGGAAACCCATATTGAGGGTTTGGTGACTGCCACAGCAGCTGGAGAAGCAGAAGCTGCCTCCACAGGGCCAGGGTGGTGGGGGAGAAATCGAGCTGCTGGGCTGTGCTGTATTACGGCAACAGAGACTTTACGGGGTAGAAGTAAATCAGTGTGCAGGTTGTGACTTGAGGCTGGAGCTGCATCGTGGAGGGTTTGCTCCAGCTCTGCTCTCCCTGCAGTGGGACACGTCTGTGCACACGTGAGCAGGGGCAGCATCTCCCTGGTGCTGCTGATCCTGCTGAGCTGGTTGAGGGGGCTGTGACCAGCACCAGTCCCCACAAACCCAAAGGGCCATTGAGGTGGGTCGCAGCCGTGCTGCAGCTCCACATCACCCAAGTGGGACCCCCGTGCAACAGCCTGGCAACCCTGGGGCTCGCTGCAAACCGGCCCCTGGGCTGGTGGAGCAGCACCGAGCAGCTGCCCTGCTCCAAGGAGGATTTTCAGGTTGTGCGAGGCAGAGGAAGGCACCAAATCCTCCTCTCTGGAGAGGCAAGAGCCAAGGCTGCTCCTCCTGTCTCGCTTGTTGGGAGGTAATTTTGCAATCTGGCAGCCCCTGTGCAGCACCCACAGCAAAGCCAGCACGGTGGAGAGCGGGCGCTGGGCTCCATTTTAGGGCAGTTTGTGCCATGTTAAGTCATGCAAATAAATAAATACCCAGCAAAAAAAAAAAAGAATCCCTCAACACACCAAAAAAGTGCTCTTCAAACTGCCAAGCAAAGTACATCAGCAAAGAGCATTAGCTCCACACTGGCCTGTGAAATACTCCTGGCACTGCAGATTTTCCATGAGTGATCAGGCAGTTTTTTTGAGTACAAACTTGTTTTATAATTCTAAAATTAGACCAGGAATCTAGCAGGGTAGCCAAGGAAAGAAATTTTGGCTGGTCAAAGCAGCTCTGCCCGACAAGCACCCAGAGAAAGGTGTGTGACATCAATCCAGCCTGGAGCTGAACAACTCCAGCACTGCTCATGGGGAAATATCTGGTGGTAAATCCATTAAGCTTCACTGATCCCACAGTGTCCGAATGCCACAGTCCTGCCTTTTTCTTTTCTGACCCCTTTTTTTTTTTTAATGACTTAAGCTCATTTAGCTAATGAGCTGCTTTATCCTCCTGAAAGGAGACACAGCTGAGGGTGGGGATGTGCTGTGGCTCACTGAGAGCCTGAGAGGCAGTTCTGGGGATGGTATTGGGAAGTCAGGAACCCCCTGGGGACCAAGGAATGGGAGTTGGCTGTGCTGTCAGAGCCAGCTCTCCAAGGAATGGGGGCTTCTTCAGCCCCCTCAGACAGGACAGAAAATAACCTCCCTGCTGCTTTGCCTTTCCCCAGCCACAACAGGAGCATCCTGCCCAAGGAGCGATGCCACTGGTACCCAGGAGATGCTGGGGGCCACCCCAGCCCCGTGCATGAGAGCAGACATCCCAGGGACATCCCTGTGCCCCAGCCTGGAGCTCTTGTCCCACCCTGAGCTGAGCATCGAGGGATGCAGAGAGCAGGTGAGCAAAGCCACGGCGGCCAACAACAGCTCTACCCCAGGTCTCGGGCTTTCCAAACCCTCCAGATTTAGGGCCTGGATGAGGAGTTTGCCTTTGGTCCCCGGCACTGGGGCTCTGTTTGCAGAGGGCACCCGTCACTGTGAAATACGCCCGGCCCTGCCGCGACGCCAAAGGGCTGCTCCGGCCCCGCCACGGGGCTGCATCCGGCACCACGGGCTCTGTGTCCCAGTGACAGCAAAGGGCTCGGGGCTGTAAATGAAATCCCTGTCTCAGGGAGCGAGCTCCACACTGAGGGACTCTGTGGTCTGGGCTTCAGCGATAAATCTCCCTCCATAAATCCTCTGGAGCAGGGTAGAGGAGCGGGGAGCTGCGGCTTCACGCCTTCAGCCATCCACACCGGGCGAGAGGGAGCAAAGCCGAGCCCCTCGGGGAGCCTGGGCTGGTGGTGGGGCTGTTCTGCTGCAGCAGAAGGCTGAATCCTGGGAACAGACACATGGGGAGCAATGCTCCTGCAGGATCTCTGTTACCATGTGTGTGCACAGACGAGACCCGAGGTCCTTGCCACGTTTGTCACAGAGTGGCTGTTCCATCTGCAGGCAGGGATGGGTTCTGGCATCTCAAAAATCACCAAAACTGGCAGCCTTTCCCTGCTGATTGGATCTGCAGCAGGTCACAGGTCCCCACTCACCTGAGGGCTCTGAGGAAAAGAGAATCAGAAGTAAAACCCCAACCCTGGTGGCACCACAGCCTCAGCTGTGCATGGAAGGCCAAGCTGCTGCCCACACCCCAGCCCCAAATCCTGATCTGCCGGGCTCTGCCCGCAGCACTGAGTCACAGCTGCAGGGATCCGGATCCGGCACCGAGCACCTGGGCTGCCCCTGCGCCTCCCACCTCCCACCAGCCACATGCCAGCCCAGCCCCACCGCCCTGAGCAGCGGGCTGGCACCCGTCCCAGCCAGGGTGTCACCCTCCCGGCACGGCTGGGCTGGAGCCCTGTGTCTCCAAGCGCTGGGTTCAGCCTGCAGAGACAGCAGCCTTGGGGAAAGGGCTGCTCCCTTTGGTACAAGGTGGGCAGGACCTGGTCCAGCAGCAGCGAGCACGGTAGGAGCACATGCAGCCACCAACTCCTCTGCTCCCAGCTGCAATCCCTTCCCAGATTACAGCACTGCAGAATGCATTGGGAATGAGTGCCTGAGTGCTTCAGAGCCTTCCCAGCTGGCGCTCGGGGTGTCAGTCCCGTGATGGCAGTGGTTGATCTCACAACCTCCCTTCAGCTCTGGGGAGGTGCTTTGCCCAGGGCAGAGCCAAATTTGGGACTCAGTGATCCTGGGAAGTGCATCCCATTAACACCAGGAGGGCTTTTTTCTATTTTGCACGTTATTTCCCCTGGCTGGTTTTTCAGCTGTGGCTCTTGGGGCTGAGATCAGTTCTCAATCCCATTTCACAGCAGCAGATCTCGAGTGGGACGAGCCACACCGTGCTTTTATTTGTTGGGATAGATCATCCAGCCCTGGGAACGGGTGGGTTATGCCCTGGGAAGTGGGAACAATGAATATTTTTTAATAGTTTCCCCAGAGAGTGAGATCTCTGCTCTGTTTGCATCAGATTTGCTGGGAAGCCAAACGAAGTGACTCCGGGATGGTTCGTGTTCAGGCAGCTGCTCCGCCGATCCGAGCGTGCCGAGCTCGCTGCTTGTGCTTGCTGGCGCGTGCCTCATTTCTTTTGAAAATCAGATGCTTTAGGGGAAACTTTCTTCTTCCAGCTCTGCATGCCCACATCTTGCATATGCAGGCGATCTGGCACATCCCTGCTCCGCATGCAGATAAAGGCACGGGCGGGAGCCGGGCTGGGAGAGCGCTGGAACCCAGCACAAACCTTCCCTGTGGGGCTGCAGAGCCCAGGTCCCAGCCCACTCTTCACTTTCCAGCAACGGAGGGGAGGTTTGCTCCCTGGTCATCTCTTCGTGGTTGAAAGCCGAGTGTCCAGCTGTTTTGTTGGGATTAGGATTGCTCACCATGACTCATTAACCCAGAATGATTTCTGGGGGAGAAGCTCCCATGTGGAGATGCTAAACGCCTTCATGTGGAAGTTCCTCTTTCCCAGTGTGGCTTTGGTGGTTCCAGAGGGCTCCATAGGTGCTGTCCCCATGCCAGCTTCCTGCAAGTCTTGGCTCTGGACACCACCTCTCCTGGTTTCTCTGTAAAATGGGGTGAAAAAGCTCTGTTGGGTGTCTTGCAAGGGTTCAAAGAGGCTACAGCCAGCAAGGCCATGCAGGAAGCCTGGGAGTGACAGTGGGGGGGCCGAGTGCTGCGTGTTGCCTCTGTAAAAGCTGTGTGTGGTGCCAGAGGGAGGCGGGATGCATGGGAGCATCCCAGCAGGAGATGAGTCCATCAGGCTCGAGCAACAAAGCTGCTGTGAATTTCCCCATCATCAGTCCCCACGTGGTCCCAACACGAGTTCTGCAGTCCCTTCTTGATGCTTGAGAAGATGCCCTGCCCCACCTCATCCCAGAGAAATGCAATTTAAACAGCTCAGCAAGTAGAAGAAAAGCCTGATTTTCCAGCTGGGCTTCTCCTGGTATCTAAGACAGGCTCTTTGCTATGCTCAGCACTGAGGCACGGTGGACAAAAATGCATCCCATGGTTTAGCAAATGATTTCCCTTCCTAGCTTTGGGCTTTGCCCTTTCCAGAACACCACATGCACCAGACACATCTCTTCTGTTGGACTTTTTCTTTCTATTTTAGGCTGAAACCTGAATAATTTGAAGCAAAAGGACATCCTCGCACTGGACACAGCCTGGTGTGTGGCTCAGCCCTGAACATGACCACAGAGAGTTTTGCAGAGTTCCTGAACAAGCTCAAGGAAATCCACGAGAAAGAGGTCCAAGGTAGGGAGACACAAAATGTCTTATCAAAAACTGGCCAAGAACCATTTCTTTGTAATGCCACCTCAGTCCATTTGGTGTCAAATAACCTGAAGGGAGGAGGAACAGATGTGGATTAGGGAGCTTTGGGGATTAGTGCTGAGCAAGCAGCACCCACAGGGATGGATTGGGACACGGGGTCACAGCCTGTCCCTCAGGGGAGACCACCCTTTGATGGCACCTTGGTACCTCTCATTGGTGTACTGAGGAAAAAGTAACTTTTGAACGATGAGAAGGAGCAGAAGAGAGAGGACATTTCTACACTCCATGTTCCTGGAAAGCAAGCCATGGAGGTGCTGGTCCCAGCAGGAATCCCACTTGCTGCAAGCATTAACCACAGGGGATTTGGCTCCTCTCCTGCCCCTGCTGTGGCAGTCTGTGAGGAAGGTGAATTGGGAGCTTTGCAGAGGTGACACCCACACCCGCTGGGCATCTGCTCCGAGCAGTGAGCATTGCAGTGTCTTTGGACACTGAGGGATCAAAGGGAAAGCAGAAAGATGCAATAATCTATAAGACAGAAGCAGCAGGAGATGAAGCTCTGTTAAAGAAAACGTTTGAGTCGGGTTGGATAGCTTATTCCTCTAGGGAATGAATTATTTCTCAGGTCATACATTATTAAAATAAAACCCATTAGGTTAAGCAACTAAGTGCCAAGTCCAATTGTTTTCCTATTAGAATAATTCCCAGTATCAATATTATGAACAAAACTTCAGCACTTTTGTATGATTCTGGCTTATGAATTCATTCTTCTCTTGTGTAATTTCAAGTCATGTGAGAGTTAGAGGAAACTGTTGAGCAATTTAAACCACATGTTTACATCTACTTTGCATAAAATGGATTTGACAGGATACAATGTCTGCAGATCCATCAAGGAAAGGCGTTCAGCTGTAAATATTCTCCAAGATGCTTTCCAACCCTCAAAGCTATAAAATACTGCCCACCTGGGAAATGCGGGCTGCAGAGAGAAATAAGTAGAAACAAAACTAAACCAGACTTTTTGGGTCTGGGAAGGAAATGCAGACTCATTAAATGGTGGGGATACAAAACGAGCTCAGACTTTGTACAGCTTTCCCAGTTGCATTAAACTGTGACAGTGTTTAACACGTGCAATGTGTTATTCCTTATCGGAGATAAGGCTTGTGAATGGATGAGGTTTCTGCAAAGCCACGCACCTTCCTGAAATTCCAGCAGTGCCGTTTGCTTCTGAGTGCTGGGGAATTGGCAATAAGCACCCACCTCCCCGTGTCTGTTCATTGTTGCAGGTCTGCACAGCAAGGTGACGGAGCTGACGACGGAGAAGTGCCGGTGAGCGATGCCGGGGGGGGGTGGGCAGAGGGGTGGTTACACCTCTGGAATTTCAGACTTCCCAGGTCATCCTCCAAGACTGCTGGGTTAGAAAGCACCGTTTGCCATTCTGGCACTGCCAAATTCAAGCCTTTTGACTCCAGGCAGGGCTTGGGTTGATCCCAGTCCAGCTCCAGTTTGCCCTCCCACTGGCAGGTGATGCTTGTGCCAGCCAGTTCTTGCCCTCTTGGGAAGTAATAACTGGGAGGATTTAAGCTGCTGACTCCAAGGAGGGTGTCACAGGGCAGCATCCAGGCTCCAACACATTTGTTTCCCCTCCTGCCACACAAGAAAAAGGGCATTGTGGATGAAGGCACGGGTTTTAGGGAGAAATCTAATAACCCTCTTGTCTTTGTTCTGTTTATTCAATCAGCGATGCTCAGAGAATTGAAGAGCTATTTGCTAAAAATCACCAGTTAAGGGAACAACAGAAGGTCCTTAAAGAAAATGTAAAGGTGTTAGAAAACAGGTAGGATTTGTTTTTAAGTAGAGTGCTGCTGAGTGGCAGCAACTGCACCCTCCTAGGGGAAGAGTTTGGGATTTGCTGCCTTCCCCAGAGTGGGATGCAGCACAAGAACCTCTATTTTTCCCATACTCAGCTGCTGGGAGAGCTGGAGAAGCCTGGGCATGTGCATAGGAGCTTTCCTAGGCTGCTGGTGGTGGGACTGGATCTGGAGGGGTGCAAATCCTGGGCTGCGGGGGTGATTCTGGGTGATGGTCTGGAGTTCACACTTCTCCGTGGGGAGGGCAGGAACTTATTTCTCCCATGGAAACCGTGTGGTAACAAGCTGTGGGGTTTCCTTCCTCCAGGCTGCGAGCTGGTCTTTGTGACAGATGCATGGTCACCCAGGAGCTGGCCAAAAAGAAGCAGAATGAGTATGAGACCTCTCATTTCCAGAGCCTGCAGCACATCTTCATCCTCTGTACGTACCGACACCCGCTGTAAGCTTGGCTTTGCAGGCTGAGTCTTTGCTCATTTAATCCCTCTCCCTGATATTTGCATGTGAGCCCTCATGGTGAGCAGGAATCTGGGAAGGGTTTGGGGATGGGGAGACGGGAGGGAGCAGGACTGTGGATGGCAGTTCACGTCCCCCCAAGCAGACATAACCCTTCACACAAATCAGCAGAGCTGGGGGTTGCAGCCCTCCGCACCTCCAGAAAAATGAGAGATTCCAGGCTATGTCAGCTGCCTGGAAAAAGGATGCATTTGGCACAGCAGGAACAACACTCTGGCAAAGACAGGAAAGTCACAGCAGCAGCTCAGCACGGGTAAATGAAATCAAGCAACACGTGTGATGGATCTTCTCCTGAGCCTTTGGCAGAGCTCCCAGCACCGCTGAGGCGCGGGGTGTTTTTCCCTGAGGATCTGACCGGCCCAGGGAAGGTCATGGGGGTAAAGAAGATAAGGCATTTAGGAGGGATGGAGAGGTGCCAAGAGCCTTTGGTTTATCTCCCCTGCTATGCCACTGCTCCCTGAGTGCTGCTTTAGAGCAGAAGGCAAGGCACCGTGCCTGGGAGCCCACCCGTGCTCTTCGTGGCCTCCTCGCTGCAGCACCCGGTGCTGGGTGCTCACAGCTCCCTCTGGCCTCTGTCTGATCCCCCCCGAGACCCCCAGCCCTCCCCCTAACACAGCACCCACTCTTCACCCTGCCCTGGTGCTCAGGGGCAGGTTGTTCACTGTGTCCAGCTCACCACTGCCTTGTCCGGGTCGTGCTCTGCCCCTGAGCTGGGCGAGCTGCAAGCAGACCCAATCCCGATGAAACCTGAGTCAGAAAGTTGCTCCTTTTTATCCCTTAGCCCCAGCATGTTTACAAAGAAGGAAGGAAATTCGGCATCCCTCCAAAACCCGGTGCCATTCCCTCCTCCTCCCCCGAGCACCCCAGTGAGCTGTGAGGAGCATCAGCTCTCCCCTTGCAGCACCTGAACTCACAGCAGCACCTCTGTCCCTGCAGCAAACGAGACCAATCGCCTGAGGGAAGAGAACAAAACTCTCAAGGAGGAACTGAAGAGGCTCCGGAGCCTGGAGTAAGCACTTTTCTGGTTTCATTCTTTACAAGGGGTGTTGGTAACAACCAGGGCATCCCCACAGCTGAGCAGGGCAGCATCCAGGCTGTGGCATCCTCTGGGGTATTTTAGCATCTAATTCCTGTGGATTCCTGTATATGTTAGACATGGAAAAACCCCTAATGGTCTTGAAATCCTTGTTGACCTTTGCTCACTCCCCTCTTCACCAGCATCCAACAATTCATTTTTGGGGAACAAAGATATTTAATCCCCCAGAAACAAAGCCCTGGGCAGCTTGCATGGACCTCAGCCTGGGCTTCCATGGCTTTTCCATGGCACCAGCTCCCCTCCTGCAGCAGCCAGAGAGAGTCTGCAGGAAATGGATTGTTTTGGGGGAAGGAGAGTGACACGCAAGGGACTCTGATGGGGTTAAAGAGGGAGAAGAGATCTGCACCAACAGGTTCATAGCCCAGCAGAGCACTGTGCTGGAAGCCAAGTAACCTGCCAGGCTGGCCAATATATACAAATCAGCTCATTCCTCAAGGGTTTAAAGTCCAAAGGAATTAGCACTGAGGGATTAGTTTAGAAATGTGTTTTCTTTGGAGCACAGGAGCACCATCCGCTTAAAGAGAAACTCTGGCTTTTACTCCCCAGTGCTTCCCAAGGGCTGAGCAGTTCCAGAGCTGTAGGCTGGGCTGGGCTTGCTGAGCACTGAGTGATCCTGCCCTGCTCTGCTCTCCCCTGAGATGCTGGATAGGAAGATTTCCAGCCATCCATGTCCCAGCATCAGAGCCCATCCAGGACTCTGTGTGTGTCTCCAAGATTCAGTCACTCCCTTGTGTCACCGAGACCATCAGCCCCATCTTGATACGGTGACAGGGGACAGACACCACATCCCTGTGCTGAATCCACCCCTCCATCAGGCTGAAAGCCCGGCCAGGGACAGGTTCCCACAGAGATTTTGCAACAGCCACAGCTGGGTCCTGGCTTACCCAACATCGTGGCTTCCTGCGACGTTACCCACGACCAAGTGGGGCAATCACACCTTGGGCTGTCATGCTGGCTCTGTCCGTGCTCCAGACAGCAGCTGGGTACTGATAAGCTGCAGTGGCAGGAGGTGAGTCTGAGGATCCGGTATATCCACATACACACATACATAAATATGGATATTTATGTGTCAGGCTCAGAGCTCTCAGTACTGTGGCTCCAAAACCTTCCTTCTCCTGCCCCTTCTCATTCATTCATGGCCTTTTCCTTCCAACAGGGATAGGACAAAGACCCCAGGAGTCACCTCCAGAGAAAGCTGCTCCACACCAAGCTCCCCTTTGACTTTACTTTCCCCAGTGAGCAGGAATGTCAGCACGGAGACAGCAGAGCACAGGGAAGCAGAAGAAGCCCAGCAGGATGTGCCGGACCTCGAGCTCAGTGAAGGTGGGTGTTGCTGGCTCCTGCCACCCTTGAGGGACCTGGGGCTGTGAAGAGTGACGGAGCCAAGGTGCAAGGAACCCTGGGAAAGGGTCTGGAGAGCAAAGACCAAGCTGTTGGCAGCTCAGATGGACATTGCCATGGGCAGGAAAGCTGATGGGGGGAAATGTATGTCAAGGGAGAAACATCCTGCTCTGCACTAGAGCAAAAGAGTTCTGGGTGCCCTCACTGTAAGACAATTCATGCAGAGACCATGGGATTCCCTTCCTGCCACCCACACATGCAATGAAGGGCACGTTCCATCAGGTTCTGGCTTGAGCCAGAAGGCAATTTTGACTCAAAATCTTCACTGAGAGGTGGTTGGTACCAGCCAGTGCGATTCCTGGGAGGCTGCAAGGCTCCAGCACGCTGCAGGGCAGGGCTGCAGCAGCTCTAGGGGACCATTACAGTAGCTTGTTGTGCCTTTTTTTGCAGAAAAGCCTCCAGAGAAGCTCCAGAGAAGCTCTCCAAGCAGCAGGACTTCTCCAGGCACTGTCCTCCAAGAAGTCAGCCTTGCAGAAATGGTGAGTTGTCAGAGGTAGCCTGATGTCCTCCGGCCTTCTCCCCATTGCTGTGGTCATCTGAACTGGATCAAGACAAGCAGAGTGGGATAGGGAAGGAGTAGGAGGCACCTGGGGGTGGAACACAGCCAGACTTTGGCAGTTTGACATTGCCAGAGCCAAGGAGGGCACCTGCCAAATGCCAGACCCATCTTCTCTGCAGAAATTGCCACTCGCTGCAAGCAAAGCTTGGCACAGGCTCCTGTCCCTGCTGGGACCATGCACATCCTTGTTTGCTCCTGTGTTTATCCTCCACGACCACACCTCCAGGATCCCTGAGTCCTCTGCTCATCACTCTGGTTCCACTCTAGAGATCTTACTGGGGAAAACTCTGAGGAGTGAAGCACCTGGGGAGAGCATGCTGAGCCACATTTCAGTGTAGCTTATGCTGAGCCACATTTCAGTGTAGCTTATCCTGAGCCAGGGAGCCAGCTCTCCATTTCCTGGGCAAGCAGGGAGCTGGAGCATAGTGAAGGTTGGAAGAGGCTGGAGAACATGTAAACTGTGGGAGTTGTGGGTACCAAGAACAAAAGCACCACAGCAGCCCTGCCCGAGAGCATCACAGATGTCCCTCCATCTGCAGTATGATCAATATTGGCATTTTCACAGGGCCTGGCATTCAGTGTTTGCAAGGACAAACACAGAGGGGGTGTCAGCTGAGGTTTGCTGAGTGATGTGGTGACACTGGGCACTGGGAGATGAGACTGCAGGACCTGGACCTTGTTCCTGGTCATGGGAACTCAAGCCCACGTACACACCCACACAGATTCTTGTTTTGGCACAGGTTTTGCTTACTCGACCTCCACAAAAAACTTGAAAGAGCAGGTGAAAAGGGGTTTTGGTAAGGCTGCAGGCAGGCTGTGGGGATAATTAATAGGGATCGCAGGAAGCGTTGGTGACATCTCCAGGTGGGCAGGGGAAAGTCAAGTCAGAACATGTGGTGAGCCTTTCATGACAGCTGATGGAGACAAAGATGTCCTGGCCCAGGTACTCCACCAGAAATACACCCACCACACCAGTGTGTGCCAGGTGCTTGCACGAATGAAGTCTCGCATGAGTAAAGGCCTGACTAGAGGACAGGGAATTTGCAGGGTCTTTTTGTGGTTAAGCCACTGAATCATGACTTAAGAGGAGATGCAAAACTTCCTGCACTACAAATCAGTGCAGCCAGAGAACAGAGAGCACATGAAGGGGAAATTTCCTGGAAAAATGAATAAAAACTTGACAGAGCTGTTGACCAGAACCATATCAAGCAGCGCACTCAGGAGCTGTCTGTCTTGTCCTCACTGGTGAGGAGATGTGTCCCAGTTCAGCCGGGCTCCCTGGAACACAGCACACACTGCAGAATAACTCCCCTGGACTTTCTCCCCTCTGCCACAGGCATCCCAGAGGATTTCCAACCAGCTGCATGGAACCATTGCCCTGGTGAGACCTGGCTCCAGACCCTGCCTCCTGGAAAAGAGTCCTTCAGGGGCAGCAGTGTCTCCACCGGCGAGGAAGACTCCTCTCCCTCCGGATCGCGAGCACAGCCCCAGCCTCGAGGCGTGAGTACCAGCCTGGGGGTCATGCTGTGGGCCTGATCCGTGGCCCATTGCAGCTGCCCTCAATGGATGGATGGCCAGTATTCACTGTGTCTGCCCACCTTCCTCTCCAAACTTCTCCCACAGCCTTGGGAAGGGGGGAGGGACATCCCAGTTTACACCAGTAAAAAATGACTGGAATCCAGTCCAACAAGATTAGCCTCTCGTTATTCCAGCTCCTCAGACAGACCCACAGAGTGAACCGGGTGCCCCCACATCCAGGCAGAAGGACTGTCCCAGGCAGGCAGCAATTCCTGCTCCTCCTTATCTATTCTAATGGGCTTTCCTGCAGGGCTCAGCACTTCCCAGGCTTATCCTCCCCAATGATTTCGGGAGCACAGAGGGCTGAGCAAGGCCAGTGAGTTTGTCTGTAGAGACACTGAGTTTCCCAGGGTGTCAGTAGTTCTGCCGAGCATTCCTGGGAACAGCTTGCACTCATGGAGCTGCCAAATAACCAGCAGCAGCAGGGACTGGGTTTGCAGGGCAGGTTCCTGCACTGCACCACCCTTCCTAGGATGGCTGTAAAAGTCTCCCGCTGAGTGAGATTAGGGGTGGGTGGGCTGTGCCTCTGTCCTGGGGGTCTTCAGGCACTGAGAAAGCCCAGGGGGGTAGTTAGGATGTTGCTGCCTGTAAGACACTATTCAAAAAGTGACTTCTCAGCAGCAATGCTGATGTGAGAGGTCATTGCATCCTTACCCTCACTCAAGCCCCTGCCTTGAGCTGCCGTGGCCCTGGGACAGGGGATTGCTGCTGGATGGTGGGATGGGAATGGCTTCCTGCCCTGTGTGGAGACCCATTGCTGACTGCCTGATGCCCCTGGCCACCAGGACCCTCCTCCCCAGCACAGAACCCAAAGACAAACGTGATGTCCTGGCCAAGAGCTGCAACAGGGCATGGAAAGAGCAGGAGAAACCACACACATCCCTGCAGAGCTGGGAAACCATGGGAAAACTCTAATGCTAATGTGATTTTTTTTTTTTTTCCCACTCTTTTCGTAGTTATTTAACAGCAAGCAAACTGGACTCCACCAAGGTTGCTCCATCCTACGAAAACCTAAAACTGAGTGCCCGGAGAGAGCAGCTCTGCCTCCTGCACAAGCACCTTTCCCTGCACCAGCTGGGGCTGGCGAGTCACTGCGCCCCGGCTGACCGGGACGGCGGCAGCTTCCCCAGCCACTTGCTCCGGACCAAAGCTGCCGACGGCAGGACGCGGTCCCGGGACGGCTGGGAAGACCAGGCAGCCTTGCTGAAGCTTCCTGCCACCATGGTGTACGTGAGGGACCAGCACCTGGAGGAGAAGCTGCACCTCCTCAAGCACCGGGAGCGGCTGCAGCATCTCCTCCTGCAGCAGTGCCAGCCGGGCCAGCGGGCGGACGGCCACGCGAAGCTCCCGCCCGGGGAGCGGCCCCTGTCCCCGTGGCTCGGCATCGCGGCAGGGTGCAAGGAGGAGAGGGCCTTCCTGGAGGATGCTGCGGATGGGAAGGGAGAGAAGGAGCTTTGGCTGAGCCGGGAGCGCTCCGAGCTCCGAGCAAAGGTGAAGGAGGCGAGGGACGATGATGCAGACGCGCCGCTGGACCTGTCGGACTCCGGCCGCGGCAGGGAGACGGAGCGGCACGGCCGCCGGGAGCTGCGGGGCTGCGGCAGCCCGCGGGAGAGCCCCGGGGACGGCCCCGAGGTGCCGGCAGCCCGCGGCCCCGCCGGGGGACACAGGGCACGGCGGGACGAGCCGCGCTGCCCCTACCACTGGCCCAGTGCCACCCGGCCACTGCCTGGTGCTGCCAAGGAGGAGGAGGAGGAGGATGAGGAGGATGCAGCTGTGGTGAGTACAGCTCGTGTTGGCATCGACTGCAGCCCCTTGCCCACCCCAGGGTGTCCAGCACTGCTGCTGGCACCATTGTGACCAGCATTAATGTCCTGTGGGAGGATGGGTTTCACATGTGTGAAGCCAATTTGCACAATGAGAGCCCTGGCTCTCATTCCCCACCTCCCCTCCAGTGCCCGCAGGGTTTCCATCCAGCCCCAAGGGCAGGCAGTGCCTGTGCCCCCTCCCACAGGCTGCCGCAGGAGGTGCTGGGCTCCCTGCAAACACACCACAATGCCCAGGAACATCTCTGTGATGTTTGTCCCTGTGGGTGTCACTGTCATCAAGTAAGGGCTGAGGACAATCCTCTCCTGCCTGGTGACAGCAGCGTTTGCGCTCCCTGTATCCCACAGCTCACGCTCTCACGGGCATATCTGACAAACAACTCCATGCCGAGCGACCCAGAGGCCCTTCCTGAGGCTGGGATGAGGCGGGATGTCAGTGCACAAAAGACAGAAGCAGGTAAGAAGCCCCAGGCAAATGTGACATTTGAGAAGACAAGAGTGAAAGGTGCCTTTTGGTGAAGGCATTTCCCAGCCCGGAGCTCTCTGCTGGGCTCTGCACACACCTGCAAAGCCACCTTCCAGGGACCAAGCGTTCCTGGCTCCCAGCTCTTCTGGGCCGTTGGGAGAAACTACAGGTTTCACATTTCTGTCCTTGAGAGCTCAATTTTCCACCCTAGATATGTCCAAAATTCAGGTTCAGTATCTCTGGGTAGAAAGCAATCCCAGTTCTTCTGGAGAAAAGCCCAGTGTCTCTGTCCAGCACAGACAGGAGGCACTCGTGGGGTGTCCTTGCACACTCAGCAGAGCACCCTGCACTCCACGCTGGGTGGCATGGAATTCTCCAGGGGATGAAGAGTCACTGTAGCTCCAACCTCTTGGCAAAACCCACTCCACGATGAGCAGCAACAAGCCAGCATTGCTGCT
Organism: Edolisoma coerulescens; assembly: GCA_013397115.1. Taxonomy (NCBI): domain Eukaryota; kingdom Metazoa; phylum Chordata; class Aves; order Passeriformes; family Campephagidae; genus Edolisoma; species Edolisoma coerulescens. Next base: position 196,308 of record VWZW01003573.1, on the reverse strand, counting down.
CCAGCATTTCCTGCTCCTCTCACAGAAGAAGAAGCTCAGAGTGTCTCAGCAAAGATGGGGAAAATGCAAGAGATTTTCAGGACTAGCAGTGGAAAACCATCCCTGTCCCCTTGCTCCAAAGTGTGTCCTGTGATGACACAGCACACAGGGTTGAGCGCGGAGCCAGGGACGCTGGTGCCTCTCGCCAGTAGATCAGGATGCTTTCCTCCCTTTCCCTGCTCCATCCCCCATCAGAGCCCTCTCAAGGCTTTCTCCCTGCCTGACCCCCACAGGACACAGGTGCCAGGTTTGTCCAGGTGGGTGGGAAGCAGCAGCCATGGGGATCAGAGTGGGAAGCACGTCTGCTAGGAGCTGCTCAGAACCAGCTTTACTGGCTCAGCCAGAAAGTTGAGCTCACCTGGATTAGTTGGTCTGGGCGTGTCGGAGTGGTTTGGGAACACTCTCCGGAGCAGGATTTTTCACAGTGGAAAAAAAAAGGGGGGGGGAGTCCTCTGTGATTTACATGCTAAGGAGATATCATCATGGCAGAAGAATTTCAGCTGATTACATTCTGGGTGTGGGAATACAGGACTTTCTTCAGTTCTCACCTTAAGGTTGACACAAAGCCCAGGAAACAATACACACTTTCTAGTGAACCTTAACCTGCAGAAGGATAAGGTGAGGATGGGAGTCCAGAAGTGTCTGGAAGCAGCATCATCTACTCTCCCACCTCTGCAGGGGCAGCAAGGGGGGCTGCCCTGCTGAGCTTCACCCTGGCTAGACTTCGGTGTCATGAACAACAAGTATTGAGCTTCTGGGGTGCCCCTGCCCCTCAGAAGAGGCCACAGCCCTGTGCCCAGCCCTTTCTGCCCACCGTGGCCAGCCCAGGTGTGTTGCTGTGTGTGCAGACAGGGTGATGCCACCACCAGCAAGGTTTGGCCCCCAACCCATGCAGATGCAGCCTGTGCAGAGGTTGGGCATGTGCAGGTGCAGGTCTGGGGCTGTGCAGCCCCCAGGGTCTGTGTACAGCAAAATGCTTCTGCTGGGAAGGGAAGTATCTCCCCAGCCTTTCCTTCCTCTGCTCCTCAGCACACATTCCCTGCCAAGAGCCACTGACTGGCACTGGCAGCAAATGTGGGGATTGTCCCTTTTGGCCTCTTCACCCCTACACGCTTCTCCCCGCCCGGGGCTCAAACAGGAAGGTGCAGTCTGGGGCTTAAATACCCCCCAGTTTCCCACCTGTACATAGCCACAGATGTTGGAACAGCTCTTGTGACCTTGGCATAGCAAAGTCCTACAGATACAGCTTTCCTGGGAGCTGGTTTCCCAGCAGAGTCTTGTTGGATCACCCCTAAACATTCATTCCAGGCCGCGTGGCTTGCAGTGCCTCTGCTGCACAACACAGTTTATTGCTGAAGCTGCTTTCTGCCTCAGTGGCTCTCAGAGCCTGGGCCAGGGGCTCTGCGTCTGCTCATGAGCTTGTCAAGCCTCTCACCAGCCAAAAACCCTTCTTTTTGTGTTTCCTCAGATGACAATGATGCCGAGTCTGGGAAGCAGGAATCGGATGAGCCAGACACGACGGACAGCGAGGTTTGTTTGTTTGTTTGTTCTCCTCAGCCATCGGCTCGGGCTGCTGGGTCCCAGAGCCATGAGACAGGTTGTCCCAGCCCAAGCTCCCTCCAGAAGGTGATGGCTGTTCCTGCACCAGGTGCCAAACCTCATTCCCACCCTGTTGCACAACTGTGGGATAGAAGTGCCACTCTTTCCAGCCAGTCGAGAGTGTTTATGTACAACAGCATTTGTCATCACCCCATAGCAATGGTCACAAAGGTCCCTGGCAATGCCACCAGCTCCCTGGGAAAGCCAGGGTAGTTTGTAGACTGACTGTTCTTCTCATTGGTGTAGGAGAAGTATGAAGATGAGATCCTACAAGAAGCTGAGGCTGACGGGAAATACTTTTGCACCAAAGACGAAGCTCACGTGCAGCAGAGGAAGAGAAAAAGAGGACAGGATCCCTGGATGAAAGGTAGGGAGGAGGAGTTCCTTGGGGCATCAGCTCAGGGCTACAACTTCTGCTGCTTCCAGAGGGACTCCTGTGAGAAATGCCCAAGGACAGAGGAGAGGAGGGTTCTCCTCTGTGCTCCTCTGAGCCATGTTTTGGCAACCCTCGTGTCTCCAGCCAGAGGAGCCCCTGCTAATGGTTAGCCAAGGCAGCCTGGGCAGGGTGACCAGGAGAGCACTCCAAGCACCTAAGCTAACAGAGCTTAGTCCCTTGTGTTTGCTTATCTGGTCAGGGAGGCGGCGACTGGGGAAGGCCAAATTCCCAGGGGTGAGTTATTGACATTCAGAGAAAGGTTTCTGCCTGTTCTGTTGATCTTCCAGTGGAGGTTTCCCTGCTGACAGAGGAATGTGTTGTACCCATGTTTCCTACAGGTGAATAAGCAGAAAACTGCTCCTGATAAGGGCAAGGATAAGACAGTTTGTCTGTCAGGCCTTAAAAAATGCTCTGTCAGAAAAACCCTGATGCTCACACACTCTGTAGTGGTGGTAAAAAGAGGGACGGGTTGGCCAAGCCATAAATGTAGAGAGAAGCTTGAAGGGAGCTTGTTCAACAGCCCAGCCTTCCAAGGACCCTGCTCACTCAGGGGACAGCACCACAGCTGGGTGACAAGAGGATTTGCTGCTCTAAACCAGCCACTTGGAGCAGTGGGGAGGAAGCTGTCTTGTGTAGCCCAGGGTGGACACACACAACCCTCCAGGACAGGATGGGGATGTCCCAAGGAGGGGGTGGGTGCAGCTGTGGCAGGAATGGGATGATGGAGGGGCATAGCACCTCTCTCAGCATGTGGTGCAGGCCATGAACCACACTGGAAGGGGAAGAAATCCACGGAATGCATCCTACTGCTCTGGGCACCCTCTCAGGGACGCTCCTGCACCAGGTCAGTTCTCTGCCTATTTCACTTCACGTGTTGTTTTGTGTCCAGGATCACAACATCCTCCCCTGGATATGCACACATCTCACATCTGAGGGGTTTCTCTTCATCTTTGCTTTGCTGAGCTTTGCTTCCTCCTGCGCTGTCCCTATTTTGGGATGAGGCCATGCTGACTCCAGAAGTGTACATCCATTTCTCTGTGGTTAACTCCTGCTGTCACCTTGCTCTTTACAGGAGCTAAGAAGTCAATGAGAGGAAGAAAGAAAATCAAAGTGGAGCAATGCCCAGTGGGGATCACAAAGGAACTGGAGAATTGCTCCGCTTCCCACAATGATCCCTCCAAGGAGAGTTAACAGCAGGGCAGGATGAAGCAACTGCAGACCAAAGGAGAGAGCTCAGAGACCTCCACATCCCACCCACGCTGGGAGAGTGAATCCTCCTGTCATGCTCGGCCAGGCAGAGGGGAATTCATAAGGACTCATTAATGAGCAGAGCACCCTGAGACTCCTCACTCAGTGCCACAGGAGAGGCTGGGCAAGGATGAGCCGTGCAGGTGGCACCTGGAGCAGCCAGGTCACTGCTGGCAGAGCAGCACAGTCAGTGACCCCAGGCCTGCTCCAGAGCAGACCCTCAGACTGGTGCTAGGAGGAGGAGATGTCTCTTTGCAGCCCTCACCCGGCACAGAACCGTGTTCTTCCCTGGGATTTCACACTTGGAGAACGGACTAGCAGACCCCTCTCCCCATGAAGGATGTCCCAGTGGCTGGCTGAGGGGTGGTGACCAAACCAAACACTGCAGAGCCCCGTGCACAAACCTGCTTCAATTAAATCCCTCCCCAGGTTTCATACACATGTGGATCTTGTCTGACCTGGGGAAAGCCCGTGGTTTTCTTTTCTAGTTAAGTGAGGAGCAAGCACATGGGCAGACAGGTGGGATGTGTCTCCGGAGAGGGCAGGGAGAAGAGCATGGGAAGAGAGGGTTTGGGTGCTCCCTCTCCCCAAGGTGTCCTGCACTGCCTGGAAAAGGTCAGCGTGTGAGACCCAGCTGTGGCTCTCAGCAGAGCACCAGCTCAGCAGTTCGCACTGACCTTGGCAGGACTGCTGGGAGCAGTTTTTCAGGTGGATAAATTTTTCTTATGAATATTTTTCTGACGGGATGAGATGCGAAGGGCTGCAGTGAGCATCCCTGCAGGCACAGCATCGATCCGGGAGCCAGGCTGGGCTGTTCCTGGCACACAGGTGGAGAACAGGGACAAAACAGAGGGAGACCAGTGGAGAAGTGCCAGAGCCGACACCTGCCCTGGTGTCCTCCCACCTCGTTTACCTGCAGTTATTTCTATTTAAACGTGGGTTTGTTTGCCTGTTTACAAGGACGACGGCAAAGCGCAGCCAGCCACGAGCAGCATCCTTTACCCGGAGCACCTTCCGGTCTCCCCAACCCTAAAATCCCCTTCAGAGAGCCCCGGCTGCGGGGGAGCAGGGGCGGGAGGGTCCAGCACTGCCGGGGGCAGCCTCGCATCCACCCAGCCGGGCGGGAGCGCTGCGGGANGGGAGCGGGAGCGGGAGCGGGAGTGGGATCGGCGCGGGAGCGGGAGCGGTGCGGGACCGGTGCGGACGGTCCGGGAGCGGTCCGGGAGCGCTGCGGGCGGTGCAGGCGGTCCGGGAGCGGTG
>VWZW01003573.1:161992-184110 GCA_013397115.1 Edolisoma coerulescens | reverse complement strand
GCCCTGGGAAGAGCCGGACTTTCCCAGGGCCCTCGGCCGGCCGGCGGCTCCGGGAGGGGGGAGCGGGGCATGGGAAACGGGCGCCCCCGGGGAGAGCGGCCGTGGGAGGCGGCGCCGGCCCCGCGGTGGCCCCGGGAGGGAGCACCTGCCCCGGCGGCCCGGCCAGAGGTGCGCGGGGATCCGGCCGGGGAGCGCTGCCCGCCTCGGCAGCGCCGCTCGGGCCCGGGGACGCGGAGGATGCCCCGGCCGGCGCAGCGGCGGGGGAGGGGGATCTGCGGAGGGGATCGCTCGCTGAGGCTCTGTCTGCAGGTCTGCGGTACCCTGAACCCTGCCTCCTGCTTTTCCCCAGCCCAGTTTCTGCATTTCTCTGTTTCTAGATGAAGCTGGCAGGGTCACTGTTAGGCAGGACGCTTCCTCCGTGCAGCGGCCGCACTGCTGGTGTCGTGCCTTCTCCTGCTCTCTGCTGCTTGTCTCTGCAACTGGGTGTTAATGAACGCTTGTGCACAGGGAACTTGGAGTCAGCCTCGGGGGAAGATGCTCTGGCCTTCAGAGCAGGATTACCATTGCATTTCTAGGGGACTTCTGTCAGGCTGAAAGTGTTGGTTTTCTAATCGACTGGAAGGCAGGGTCTTGCTCAGATCTTGGGGATTTGAGCTCTGAAAGAACACTTTTCAGGCCGTTTCTTGCATAAACAGCTCTGTAAAGTGAGCTGGCTCTCTGAGCCTGCAGATAGGCAGCGGTATCAAAGGCTTTAGGTCTCCATGATTTTTACAGTGGCTTCGAGAGCTTTGTTGGTGAGCTGAAATAGAGATGTTGTCAGTGCTTTAAAGCTGGGGAGTTTGCTAATGCAGTTGATGGGTATTGCCTTTCAGTGTGCATCTCACAGTGGAGATGTCCTGTGTATCCCCAGCTTGCGGGTTCAGGTGAATTTGAAGAGAAGTGGGTGTTTGTCAGTAACGAGGGCATCCTCATGTGTTGTCCCTCCTGGGGTGTTTTCCATCTTGAACTGTTATTTACCACTCATTGCGTTTTCTTGTCGTGGAACAGACCTTTCCGTCCTTGTTTGTTGGAGAAATTGAAGCTGGGGCTGCCAGCTGGGTGCCCTGTATGCACAGATTGTGCTGTTGTGTGCCGCTTGTTGAGCAGGAAAGCCTGGAGTGAGGGTGTTGCTGTGAAACAGTTCCTTCCCAGCACTCCTGGTCCACAAAAGCCAGCACAGGAGGTGCTGTGTGATTTAATTTCACTGATTTAATATTAATAGGCAAAGCTCTTGAGGGCAAGTTTTACGTGAAGAGTTTTAAAGCACAGTTCATTTTGTGGATGTGGCCTTGGTTGTGCCTGTGCGTACGGAGTTCTGGAACAATGATCCTTCCCCTTCCCATGCCAAGTCAGTAGGACACTAAGAAAATACTCTTAGGATCTTCTCTTTTGATGTCTTTCCTGCCTCTTTCTTTGGCATCAGATTTGAGCTGTTCCACTACAGTAATTCTAATCAATCTAGCTGAAAAGAATGATGAATCAGAAATAAAAGGTAGAGAGAAGTGCAAGGGGCAATCAAGGGAATCAAAAGGCTTCTGTCTGAGTAATGACAAAACAAACCATGATTTTTTGCTTGGAAGAGTTGGCTGGAAGGGTATATTGTATTGATCAGTTTGCGTACTGCTTTTGAGGGTGATTTGGAATGAGAGTTTATCTGGTTTTCATCTTGAAAGAAAAAGAGCATCTGCTGAAACCATTAGACAGAAGATCCACATCTTTACACGGATACACACATCTGACCAAAGGACAGTTTCGTGCTGCCTGTGGGGATGTGTGAGACCAAATGTATCCCATCCCAGTCACACTGGGCATGGGAGTGACATGGACAATTACAGTTTCACTGTCAACTTACAGGGTGAGGGACTTAGCACTTTATTTTTCACTGGATGGTTTTCTGCTTTGGTCTGTGACAGACTCTCTCCCCGTCCCCACTGAGCATCTCTTCATGTTGCAAATACATGAGGAATGATTCAGGGAATATTTGCAAATACATTGCTAATTCAGGGAATCACAGGAGGAATGTCCTTCAGGACAGTGGTGCTTTTACTCCTTCCCCTTCTGTGTTGGGTGAGCTGTTTGCAAAATAAGGTTCTGAAAAAAACGGCTACAAAATGGATCTTCTTTTATTGGGACTTGGGAATCTGAGAATTGTTTTGCCATACAGCAGTGTTGCTATTCTAGATCATTAACTGCCTGCACCACGCGGAGGTACAGACGAGTGAAGTTGGTGGAGGGAAGGGGGGAGGTGGAATCTGCACTGCCATGCTGGACTTTTAATCCTTGGTGCCCACTTTAGGCAGCTGTTCTCTTCAGAGTCCTTTCTGAGTCACTGTCAAGAGCTGCTTTGAATTTTCCTCAGTGGAGCCTCCCTTAAAGGCACCAGGAGCACTGGCTGCAGGGTCTGCAGACTCACTCTGTCCGTGTTCAGTGACCAGTCTTGTGCCGTGTCCAGGGGTTTCATCATGCTGGGGCTTGCCCCGATCCATGGAAATCTCCATCTACTATCAGTATCTCTATCTACTGATAGTATCATTGGGCAGAGTTTTATTACAAAACTTGGTCTTGTTTGACTTGATTGAGAGGTTGCAAGAAGCTGATGAGACCAGCCGGCGTGGCTCAGGGCAGGGCGTGACAGCACCTCTGCTGGAGCTGGGGGTGAGTTATTGGCAGCAGGCAGGATGTGCAGTGCAGCCCAGGGAATGAGAGATCTGCTCACCTGATGTAACCTGGAGTTCCTGGAGTTCCTCCGTAGCTGTCAGGTCCTTCAGGTTGGAAGCTTAGCAGAGGAAGCACCATTCAAATCTGGATGCTCAGTTTCATTGTGCTGCTGGCTGAGCATTATAAACTTAATGACTTTAACCTTCCACTTCCATTTTCCTAAGGAGTCTTCTGTTTACAGGATCTTAAATTACAATGCTGTGTTATACCAGCTTGCCTGATCTGCTTGCCATCCCTCTTCCCTTCTCCTTTTCCATCTTGCTCTGTTCTTTTGTTCTTTCAAAGAAGGAGCCTCACAGAAAGCAGTGGAGGGAGGCAGCAAACAGGGAACAAATCGGCATTCACAGATTTTTAATGAATTTCTGCAGCTGGGTCTGAAACTGGCAGAGCTTTCTGGAGAAACACAGATAGCAGAGAGCCCTGGAAATAGCCAGGTTATGAAAGCATGAAAAATGGAAACAACAGCCCTGAATGTCAATGCTTGTTGTGCTTCTGAGGTTTCATTATAGTGTAATGTAAAGCAGCTGGTTTTGCCATAATTTGCTGCATTTTGCTGGGCCTAAGAATAAACACAGAGACTAAATTATTTGTGACTGATGCTTTAATGTCCTTGGAGTTCAGTGGTCAGGGAGCTGAACTGAATGTTTGTGATAGCTCAGTCATTTCTGATTTATCAGCAAATTTAGGTCATTTTGAAAGTGGGAGTTTAAACAGTAGTTGATAACAGCAACACTTTGGACCTACTCTGCTTTTAAGTGTTAATTGGATGCCAGATTGCTGACATAGGTGTGATCAGATTAGTTCCGTGGGTGGAACAGCAGAAATGCTTTGTCAGGATTTTATACTTAGGGTGGTTAATGTGTTGTTTTGTCCTACTGTCATCTTAGCTGCTGTTGTCACTTCAAGAAATATAAATATTTTTATAAAAACCCCTCTGCTAATAAACAGATATTGTTGAGATGGATGAAATAAAAAGTCTTAGTTTAAATTTTGAACTTAATTTGGAATAAGCTGAGCACATGGTGCTTTTCAGGAAGCAGCAAACTCTGTCAAAGCTGGCAAGCTTTGACCTTTCAGAGGTGAACAGTAGGCTGGGATGTGCTGCTCGGGCTGAAAATGAACATATTCTAAACCTGAACTTCATTTAAAAGTCAGCTGAAATGTTAAGGCTGGAGTCTCCTCCCCAGGTTGCTTCAGCAGATTTCTCTCATACTCTCAACTGCAGGTGAATTGCATGTGCCCAATATTAAGTGTTTTATAGCTGCCTGTAGATATTCCCAGCCTGGTATATTAAGCAGAAAAAGTAAGTTGTATGCCTGGCAGGAAACTTGGAGATCAGAAAATCCATGTCCTTGTATCCTGTGCATGGGTCTGGGTCAGGCAATCCGAGATACTTCCAACACCAAGGTTATTTGACCTCTTCAATTTGGACAGTCCAGAGGCTTTAAAGTAACTTCGCTCTCCAGGCAGGAGTAGCCTGTGCACAATTAACTGTACTTGCAGCTGATTTTACCTGTGGATGGATTCTGCAGCTTTTCAAAGTGATGATGCAGGAGGCCTGGCAGCAGATTTTGGGATGCTGCAGGTTTTGTGATGCCACCTCAAAGCTCCTCTCTGCAGGAGGTGATGAGGGTGGTCAGAATGATGTTGTCTTGCTTCAAGTCAAGGACTCATCAGCCAAGAAGGAAAACACTACTAAATTAAATATAAAAACCAGAAGAACTTAATTTTGGGGATCCCATTCAGACCTCCAGTGAGCAAGTCCTGTAGGAGTGTTACAGTATAGTATATTAAAAGTAATTATTTAGTTATATGTAGTATATTAAATTCTGTGTTCTCTCCTGTTTTCCATCTGTCAACCAGTTAAAGCTGTGAGGCTGTCAAGCTGAGCGAGCTTGAAGATATTTTTGAGCCGCCTTTTGAAGGTTGTTCTGAAGGTGTCTTGCTCTGTAGTTGGAGTTTTAAAACTGCACAATGAAATTTGGGCTCTTTAATGAGCACAAGGTATTGTTGATAGAGCAGGTGACTGCAGATGGAGGGTGCTCAGCTAAAGCCACTCAGCCCAGTTCTTCAGACAGAGCTCCAAACTCCTGACCTTTGGTTTACAGCTGTTGTGTATTTAACCTACTGCAATTTGAGTTCACCTGGAGTTACTGTAACCTACTGTAATAGGAATTCACCTATTCCCTGAAAAGGTGTTAAATGAAGAACCTTCAGCTGGCCCTCTGTTTCACAAGACATACTATGTCCTTAAAATTCAAAGCTTGCTGTCAGCTGACCCCGCGGCTGAGGCTGTGATCCTGCCAGCTCTTGCTCAGGTGGTGGTACCCAAGCTGCAGATCTGCCTCAGAGCTGGGCAGCTGGTTCATTTTGGAGTCCCCACAGCATGGGCTGAACTGCTGCTGCTCAGGGCTGCTTGCTCAACAGCATGGACAGATTTGCACTTGCTCTGTTGTGGTTGCTGCAGTTTAAGCATAAAATTTTGCCCTGGTGAAGCTACAGCCTCTTGCCTGTGGGTTGAAGGGGATGACTGATGGAATGGGAAAAACCAGGTGCTCATAAAAACACTGTGGGACCTTTCTAAACTTGTTTTGACTGGGTTTCCTCCAGTCACCTGTTTTAATTTTCTCCTTCCCAGTTAAAAGCTTCTCTTTTTCTTTCTTTTTTTTCTTTCTTCCTATTTTTTTTTTTTTAGCTCAGGAGTTTATTGTGCTGAAGGCTTTTATTTAGCAAAGCACATGATGAAATGACAGCATCATCTCTCAGTGAAGTGCATGAATATTTCTAGCACAATGCCCACAGTGTCATCAAGGACACACTTTGCATTTCACGTGCCTGGTTTGGTCAGCAGTTCAGTGCTGAGTAAGCAGAGCACAAAGCACAGGGGGCAGCCAGGTTGGTGAGCTAGGAACACCTCCAGAAACTGGGAGAAAGTTGGAGAAATGCTGGTGGTGTCCTGGCAAGCACATCTAGGTCTGCTTTGTGAGAAGCAGCAGGGATTTTAGGAGTGAGCTTTAGGAGAGGGCCGTGGGCACAGCAAACGTTACATCTGGTTTGGTGGTTCTGTTGCAACAGCTGGGCTTTCACAATACTTACTGGAAGGCATTATTTTCTCCTTGCATTGTCTAAACACTCTGAGCACCAAAACAATGTGATTTATGAAACTCAATGAATATAAAGCTCATTCTCTATTAGGTCTTAATCATATGTGGTTGTGAATCAGCAATGAAGTAGCAGCTGCTGTGAAGATTATCTAATTTCTTTCCTTGTTAGTATTTAAAACTCTCCAGGCTTAGTGAGCTTCCCACTTACTCAGCCTCCACCTTCATTCAAATTATACTTCATTTCTGTTCATTCTCATCTGTTCCATGGGCTGTGTGACACATTCTTCCCTGGCATGTGGTTTTAGTGGTGTTGGAGGAGTGCAGGATTTTCTCCTGGCTGTTTGGGACGAGCAGGAAAGCCCCTGGTGCCCTTTCAGTTTTGCAAATAAACCTTGAGTAGGAACACAAAGGTGAGGGAATTAGGCCTCCTCCCTCATCCTGGGCTTTCACAGAGGGACCTGCTCTGTGGCCTAAAAGTACTTTTCGTGCTCATGTGGCTGATTTCAGCTTACCCTTTAAAATGACAATTATTGGATGAATAAGTTAAACTAGCCCTGCTGTGAGACTTGTATATATTCCCTGGCAATCTCATACTTAAACAAATGTCAGAAAGAGCTCCTGGGATGGTGGCCTGCAATCCAAATGCACGTTTGTGGTGCCATAAAACAGCAAGTGGCTGACTCTGTGAAGAAGGAGCACTGAGCTGTACATTTACTGTTGGTGATGCAAAATGTCTTTCTTCTCTGCCTCTCAAGGAACATCTGAGCTGAAACCATCCACCCATGAAAATGGCCTGCTCGGTGCTGGGCACTTCATGGTACGGATCCTTTGTGAAGTCATGTTTGACCAAAGACGTGGTTTTGATGTGATTCAGTGTACATGCAGTCTCTGGCTTCTTTTGGCTTTAATTACTGAGAACTTGTTGCTACCAGTGAGCTGTACTCAATCTGCTTTTGAACAGGAAACTCATTAGTGTGAGCACCGAGGGTGGTGAGGCACAGGGCACTGACAGCAGAACAGGGATGCTCCCACTCATGCACTCTGGGATGCAAGCCTGAAATCAGTGAATGTCTCCTGGGCTGCAGAAGAAATGGCAGCTGCTAAAAAGTAAGCTTAAAAACCAGGAGTAGCTTTCTTAATCCTCCTATGCCTGTATTTTACCTAGTGAAGCCCAAGCACGGTTCGTATCTGTTTGTTGTCTTGCCCGTAAGGAATGAAAACAATACAGCTTAATCTTTAAAATATGTCTTGGAAAAACAAAGCTGACAGGTATGTCTTCCTTTTGTAAACAGGATTTGGGATCTGGATTTCTTGTGCAAATTACCTTTGACAGATGTTTCTAAGCTAGTACTTCCTAAAACCAGTAAATGATTTTTTTGTCCTTGTTATATGAATAACTCAGCCTCTTGACAGATGTGATCATACTGAGGCCTGTAAAGGACATTACAAAGGGACATCATATTAAAATAAAACTCAAGTGAGAAATAGGAAACCACATTCTGTTAGGCCCTAATTTTACACAGTAATTAAAAATCCCTGACCTCCCCCATTCCACTCATCTATTAGCAGCACGGATGGCTAAAGAGCAACAGAGGATACCAGCCTTGCTGCTAATTTTAGCTCAGTGCCCGGGGTGTGTGTCTGTGTGTGCGTGCAGCATCAGCAGGGTCATGGATGCAGCTCCATGAGAAACAAATCCACACTGCCAGGCCCCTTGGAGGAGGGCTCAGGCCATGTCCAGCTTTGGCAGCATCTTTGAATGCTCCTGTCAGGAGCTTGGTGATCCTGGAGGTGATGAGAATAAGAGATTCCCACATAAATGAACTCGGGGTGCTGTGTTGGTGGGAACAGCTGAGTGTTGGTTGGACTCTGGCTGTGTGGTGGGCTCAGAGTGCAGCCCTGTCCCTGAGAGGGTGGGGGTTAATCAGCATGGGAGAGAATCACAGATATTAGAAAGTTCTAATTTCACCCTTCAGGAGGCCAGCTGGTCTGTTCACCTGCTGTGGCAGAAATGCAGGAACCAGAAGGGCAAAATGGAGAGAAGCTTCAAAGTGGCCAAATGGCAGCTGCATGCAGGCTTAAGAAAGACCATTGGCCACTGTCAGGCCCAATATTGGGGGTTAAGGCCCAACATTAAAGGGTTAAAATGAGATTTGTGAGGGCTGTGTGTTGCAGAACCTGTGAGTGCAGAGTGGGGTCGTGGGTGCCCAAAGGAGTGCCTCGGAGGACTGTGAGTGACCCAGGAGCGGGAGTGGATGCTTGTCTGTGCCCGAAGCTACATCTGACAGCACAGGGTCAGCATCTCCTGCATTCAGCACCTGCTAAAGAATGGTCAGCTTGCACATTTCCGACTACAGCAACATCCCAAAGCTTTACCCTTGTCCTCCTGGGTGTCTGCAGGTAGCCCAGTGCGGGTGGGAAGAGGGAGAATACTCTTGGCAAGCCATCAGAAAGGTCAGTGTTCTTTAATCTGGAGCAGTGACTTAACAAGCTTTCTCCTTTCCATTCATAAGACAGGACGTGTAGGGATTACCAGTGCTATAGATAGATTGCTCTTAGCTCTGTCCTGTCCTGCTGGGAACCCTTAAGAGCTGTGTCAGCCTCGGGGCTGGGGATCCCACTGCTGCTTGTCCAGTGTCCACCCTCTGCAGGGAGTTTCAGTGGGACCCTGGCAGGACCAGAAGAGGAGAACTCTGAAGCTGGAACCACTCAAAAATTGGGTTTCCCCAGTGAGAGATCCATCAGAAAGGATAAATGTGTGGGGTGGCTACCACTTCCCAGGGCAGGAGTCAAAATGTAGCTCTGAAGATAATTTGTTGGGTTTTTTTCTGGATACAAAGGTTTTTGTGGGCTTTTTTTTAAGTGCGTGTTTAGCTCGTCAGGGATTTGGCAGCAGTGTTGGATTTTGTGAGCCCGTGTGTGCACATGGAGATAACGAGCCAAGACGTAATCCAGAACTCCTCTGCGTGATAGCCCCTTATCTCTGGGCATGTGCTGTGTGTGTTTTTGCTCTTGGTGGGTCCCCTCGAGGTGCTGGCTGTGTAAACACAGTTTTTAATGGTCTGGGAGTGTCTTGCTTTGGCCTTTATTGGCTTCTAAAATAAAAGGCTGGGAAGTGCCCAAAAATGAGCTCCTGGTCGGGACATACAACCACCCAAACCCTCCATAGCTTGTCAGGATAATGGCTGGTGCTGGCAAACAGGCATGTTTGAACTTTCTGCTGGAATTACAGCCTGCTCCATGGAACCCATAAACGTTTTAATATTGGATATTTCAATTTCTAATTGTCAGGTCACACATGGGTAAGGGTGTGCATAAGGTAACTCACAGCATATGTAGAGATGTTGGTATTCTTAGTATTTAGGTTGATTTTGGCTACAAACACACTGTGTAAACTACTTAAAATCCTTTGAATTCCATGGACCATAGCAAGGAGTATTATCCTAGGTGAAGCTGCTTAGCACAGGATCGGTGACTTGGCTTTTTTTTTGCCATCAAAGTTAGCAGTCACTGGAGTGACCCTGTGCAGCCCGTTGTGCAAGTGTGAGTTGGCTGCATGAGAAGAGCACTCAAACTAAAGCAAATCTATAGCTGTGTGTGTGCATATATGTAAGTGCAGACTACTCAAAAAGTGTTAAATTTTGCTGCATTCTCTCAGTACTGCACCAGTGAGTCTCTTGGACCATGGTGAGGGTGCTGTGTTGCTGTAAAATGTTGGCTTGGGCCTACAAACTGTTTCAGGTACTCTGGATTAGTGAGAGTTCTTTGAGTACACCCAATTTTGAGATTTGAGGGAGAGTGTGTGCCTTAGCGTCAGGGATTCCTCCAAGGTGACAGCTTCGCTGAGGGCAGAAATTATTTACAAGTGCAGCTAAAAATGAAGTTTCCTGTTGGCAGAGTGGGGATGAGTCATTGTGGTTCTGAGTCAAGGGGTGGGATCTTCCCTTCGCTGCAGCAGGGTTTTACTTCCAGATCTGCTCTCGGCTCAGGTGTTTGTCACCCTTGTCCCTGTTCCTGAGAAAACAAGGGGGCATTCAGAAGGTGTAACACCCTGGATGAGTCTCCACCGTGGAGTCAGGAGTGAGGGTCTAGCCATGGCTCTCCCAATCCATCCTGTTACTCACCCCAGCATCCTTTTACAGAATATGTGCTGTTTTTGTACCAGTGCCCACTGGCATTAGCTGTGTTTTTCCTTTGCTTGCCATACACGGCGTCTTTCTGTCTCCATCCAGCCAGGTCTCCCCCGGGAGGGCAGGAAGGCTGTGGATGCTACCAACTGCATTAGAGCCAGGAGGTTTGCAGTCACCTCCTCCTTTAATGAAGGGTTTTTTATTGTATTTTAGGTGCCAGATTAGACTGGAGAACCATGTATATGTGAAAGCATTAAACGTTCCTGCGCCATTCTTGCTGAAAAGCAGCAAACCTGTAATAATTTTAAAACTGAAGTGCTGGTGGAGGGTGTTGAAGCTGTGCCAGGAATGTTCTCCAGTTGCACCTTAATGCCTGTGGATTTGTAGGAGGCAGTCTCTAGCAATACTGAAGGTGTTAGTCCTGTGGGAGGGTTTGCCTCCCTTGTGTTTGCAGAAAGGGACACTAATTCTTCATCCTCCTACCTGTTTGAGTTCTGGGCTTTACTTCCTTTTAAGAGTGCCTGAACAGTGCAGCTCAGAGTCTGCTCTGCTGCAGTTTCAAGTTTGATTTTGATTTTTATTGCCAGAAGCTGGTCTTTTTAAACCAGAGTCCTGCAATTTTTGTCTCATGTGCTGCTTCTACATTGACTTCCATGGCAGCATTGCCCATTCGTTGAGTCCCTGGGTCACTTGGGAAGAAAACCTTGAACACATGTGGCTTGTGCTAAAAGTGTAGCACAATGCATGCTTAAACAAAGGTAGAAAATACGGACTCTGATAGTTGTAGTGTCAGCGTTTTGCTGGTGAACTGCATTGTTCCTATGGAAATTGCAGTCAGAGTTGCACAATTCATTTGTAAATCTTTACCAACAAAGAAAGACTTGACTTGGACAATAGTAATGTATCTTACTTTGGCAAAGTCTATTTTTTTTTTGCTTGAATGTAATATCCTATTACTGTTACACTAACTCACGTGAGTCCTACTATTATGCTTGCATCTTCCATTCTGGGACTTCACATGGGTGCCAAATACTTTTTGCTTCCTCTAATAACCCTCTCTATTGTTTCTCAGAGAGATCTGTCAGTTTTATTGAGCTGCAGTCACAGACTCTCAGTCTGCTGACTCCTGCAGCTGGAGACAGCTCTTCAGAATGGAGAATGCACACAGATGTTTGGTCCTCATACAGATATACCTGTGTCTGAACTTAAATTAATATAAAATTACTTATTCCCCTGCCTTGATGGGGGTATCCTTTTGTGACATTCTTGTCAGATTTTAAATGAGTATTTGGAAGCTTTTTAGGTGTTTAACTTATAGGTAGGCATTCTTCTGTGTGGCAGATAGTGAATGGTCTTGTTGATAAAGTTGGTATAAATATGTATTTCAAGGGTCCTAGAGGGGGAGACAAGTTCCTGGCCTTTTTAGGGATTTTAAACTCTTAGTTAAGCACTCTTGCAACAAAACAAAGGTCAAGAAAACCTGCCATGTGTCCTAAGAGCTCATAGATCTGTTGCAGTTCATAAACTCGGAGGCCATGAACTAATACTGTTCACTCTTCGTGGTGTTGTACATTTTGCAGAAGGCGTTTTATCTCCCAGCGCTGCTCTCTAGACTTTTTAGAAGACATAGTGGAATATGCCAGTGTACGAAGGTACTTGTTTTCAAAAGCAGCATTAACCTCAACTCGTTGCATGCAGTCCTCTCCTCCCTCCACCCTCTTCCACGCCAATATCTGAGGTCCTGCATGCTAGTGCTGCCATCTGATCATTCAACTGGCATGAATTTTTCGCAGAACACTTAACAGATTTGGGGTTTTTTGTTTGTTTTTCTTTTTATCATTGCAGAACCAAGCATATATCTGGGTCTCCAAGACACAAAAGTTTGAAGAAGATGCACTTCATCAAGAACATGAGGCAGTATGACACCAAGAACAGCAGGTAACGTGTGGAGATCGAGGTTCCCCCTGTACTTGTGTGCAATAGGAAGCAGCCTCCAGTTCTGTTCAGTAGGACATTTATTATCAGTGGGAATTAGGGGATGCCCCTGGGGCCTTGTTAGTTTTATCCAGACTTCTATCAAAGGCAGTAGGTGCTCATATCTCCTGCATTTGCAGCCATACACTGATGATTCTGCCACCCTGCTCTGAGGAGGTTAAATCATCCTCTCTTTTCTTCTCTCACTTTTCTTATTTCTCTCACTTTCCTTATCTCTGGCACACAGAGAGGCCAGAGCTGAGGAGGATTTAAGGAGAGTGACTTGGTTTAGCCAAATTCTTGGCTTATAGTTGCTGAGCAGAAGAGAAAGGGCAGGCTGCATTTATGTTTATTATTAATAGAAGTGTGAGGTTTCATCCAAATGTAGAATGTTATCTACATCTTTTCACAAGGTTTATGTAAAAATTACAAAAATACAGATATATATTTAAAGTCTAGGATTTCCTTTGAGGAGCTCCCAAGGTGATGGCAGGTCCTGAAGGCTGGGATTTGATAGAGAGCCCCAAGGACCTGCAGGGTCAGCATGAAACCTCTGCTCTTCGGCTGCTTTCTGAAAACATTAAATCCATAGCAGTGTCTGTATGACTTGCAGAGCAAGTTAAGAAGAGCCCTGTGTTAATATCCCATAAAAAGCTGCTTTGTAACTTCTGGATCTTAATTCATATCCTGGTCTTTCCCCATCTGCCTACAGGATAGTGTTAATCTGTGCTAAACGAACACTGTGCGTGGCATTTTCTATCCTACCTTACGGGGAGGGGTTACGGATCAGGTGAGTCTCTTCAACTGCTTTGTGAAATGCCTGCTCTGTTGTTGCAAAAGATCTTTTGAAATGAGTGTGGTTGGTGTAGGTCTCCTGTTCTGAAGCAAGTGAACCTATTTAACCTGCCATTCATGTGTAAGGACGAGCTTGCTATCAGAGCAGTAAAACCAGACACTGCCACAGTGTCAAAGTGTTCATTCAAATTCCAATAAAAATAGTGGAACAAGTAGACTTTTCTTCCAGTGTTTATTCACATTTTAAAGCACTCCAGTCCTGTGAAATCTCTGAAATCAGCTTTGAACAGATAATGTGATTTGCTGCTGTGTAGGTTTTCTGTACTCCTGAAGTGGTCAGAAATAACTGCCTTTAGTGCCACAAACATTGGTGTCAGCAAAAAAGCACAGGGAGCTTCAGGGAAGGGTGCTGCTGCCTTCACTGGAAATCCTCAAGGTTTTATAGTGAATTTACACCTAAATAAGTTTAAGATGCTCTTCTGTTTCTCAGCTTCAAGCCATGAATGTCACTATTTGCAACCTAAGAAAAGCAGAAACAGTTTGGACTGATTCAAACTGCTTTTAGTGTTTGGACTACATTTTTATATACAACTGTCAGTATGATCATTTATGAGAAACAAAACCTGCAGACTGGATTTCCCTGCATCTTTCCTCAGTCCCTTGTGAAGTTTAAGTCCATTCTGTGAAGGTCTGTTATCTACAAATATACCATAGAAAACACTAATTCTGTTCTGGCAAAACAATTGTGTTGTCACTTCTGTCCTGTCCGTAACTTATGGACAAAGGAAACGGATGCTTAGTGGTGGGAATTGTATTGTATGCAAATACATGCCATAAAAATAGTTGATGGGAAAATACTCTCCCACATAATAGAAAGGCAGCAAGGTCACTGGAGCTATTTCAGAGCAGTTCTGAGCACTGTGCTGTTCTGCTTGCAAACTGGCAAGGCAGTTCTTCACCTGAAAGCTGTTTTTTTGTATTGGAATATTGGTGACAAAGCCACGTGCTGCCATCGCTGACACAGACACCTGCAGCTTCATTCTTAACTTGAGCTTGTGTGCAAAGGGGTTGGAAAATTGCACTTGAAAGCCAAGTTTCTAATCCTGGAAAACAGTTAATGTAAACCATGTTTACATGGTTTGCAAACCATGTTTGTAAACCATGTTTGCTGTTAGGTGTTTGAGCATTATAGGGTTGGGAATGTTGTGGTCTCGTGCAGAAAGACCGTATTAAAAAACAGTTTACTTTTGAGAGATGGATTGGTACAGATTTGTGTTAAACTGAGATGAAATCTGATTCTTTGATTAATGAGCATCTCCACATTTTAAAAAGAGTAGTTAAAATCTAATGCTCTCCTGGAGGTGGCATTGAGGGGTTGGCTTGTTCCCACACAGAACTCTGACCTGGTGGTGTTGGTTGGTGTTTGCCATGGGAATCTGGGCTTGCATTTTGTGATAGTGCTCTTTCTTATCTGCATTTAGTGATCTGAAAATGGAAGGACAGAAGCAGCGACATCCTTCTGGGGGAGTCTCAGTCTCTACTGAGATGGTGCTTGGACTGGAAGGAGTAGAGCTGGGTGCTGATGGCAAGGTAAGGACATTTATTTTTTCACCCGGGACCATTTCATGCTGGGACAAATCAATTTATGCAGTGCTTTGCTATCCATTATGTGAGAGCTGTGGCTTTTCAGAGCAGTGGAAGTTTTAGACCCATAGTTTGAAATTGTGGCTTGTGTTAATGCTTCTTCGAGGAGACAGTTGAAGCTTGTGATCACTTCTGCCTCCCTTTCTGGAGAATTGATTTGACTTTGCTATCTGAGGCAACATGTGAGTGAAGTTTTGATAGAAATATGGGCGAAATTCATACTGCTTTAGTTAAATTTATATGCTGCCAGAATTTTACTCTTGTGATTATCGCCTTTTCTTTGCCACCCCACCAAATCTTCTACAACACTTCACTCTGAAGTTGTGGAAACCATGCACGCCTCATCCAACTTTTCCCTTCCTCCTGTTGCACAGTTGCAAGGACCCCACTCCCAAATCCAAACTCTAGGGGACTCTGGTTTGGAAAATCCTAGCTTTTCAGTAAATTTTCCCCCATAACTACTACAACTTTCTCTTCTTTAAGGTTGTGTCCTATGCAAAATTCTTGTACCCGACCAATGCTCTGGTTGTTCGCAAAGCCGACGCCTACGGTGCTGTTCCCCCCTGCCGAGCCAGCGCTCCCCGGAGTCTTCCTGGATCAAGATACAAACCTGTGACAGCAAAAACAATACCAGCAGGGACAGACCTTGGTAAGGACAGGAGCCAGCTCTGTCATCACTCGTGCATACAGCAGAAAAGGCAGAGATTTGTCTGAGACAACTGCAAGTGGTCAGTGTGTTACTGGGATGGATGTGCTGCAGCTCATTAGTGCAGGGCAAATGATGAGCTTTAGCACTGAGGCTTCCACAGACTCCTTACATCCTCCATATATCTAGCCTAGTTCTGTTTATGCCATTCAAGAAGCACAAAGCTTTTGCTTGGGAATGTGAAGTTTTACATTGCTCACCAAGAAACATCTGGTGTTCGTGGATGCAGGTGGTTCTCCCTGCCTTCTAGCACAGTAACAATGCATAAGCCAGAGTTTGTGCCAAGAATCCCTTCTCTTGTGTAAAAGAGCAAATCTGACAACTCTGCTGTCTTGTTAGACTATAGGCAAAAGAATTCAGTCTTGTGCAGTTGTTTCCTGGGTATATTTGTAGATGCAAACTCAGTTTGCACTAAATCTAAAATGGTGTGTCAGGCATGTGGTGGAGAAAGAGTTTGTGTGGTTTATTTCATGGTTTTAATTTGTGACTGGTTTATGAAATGTAAACGTGTGCCTGTAGCTGCAATTTGCCTGTACTGTGTGATCTGCCAACACTTAATGTTTGCTATTTGAAAACTTTCTTAAAGAGGAAACAGGGAATTTAAAGCTGTTTATCTGGTGACCCAATGTGCTTTCCTCATTCCCTCAGGAAGTGAAGCTGGGGAGGCTGCAGAGTATGATCCAAATCTTCTGGATGATCCTCAGTGGCCCTGTGGAAAACATAAACGTGTTCTCATCTTTGCCTCTTACATGGTGAGTGACTGGCATACCTGAACAGAGGAGAGACTCCCTGACAGATCCTCCTATAAAGAGCTTCCTTGAGGAAGAAAAAGTCCTCTAGGAAGAAAAAGTTGTGGCTTTTCTGATAATTGATCAGGAAAAATATAAGCAGTTGAGTTTGTACAGTGAGCTTGTCAAGGGCCAACCTGACACCTCTCTTCACGTTGTCATTTACTTCTTATAACTGTTTGCCTACTGTTTTTTAAGCCTTTGTCTGTACTTGGGATTCAACTTTGGGACATTTCAGAAATGTTAAATTGTGAATAATAAAACTCAAGTTTGCCTTTGCATTAGTGTTTTTGGAAGATTTGTTTGGCTGTCAGTCAGTTCACAAGACAAATGATAAATTTTGCCTCTTGCATTTCAGACTACAGTCATAGAGTATGTGAAACCCTCGGACCTTAAAAAGGATATGAATGAAACCTTCAGAGAGAAGTTTCCTCATATCAAGTTGACACTGAGCAAAATTAGGAGGTAAGAAATAAGCCTTGAATAACGAGAACATCATCCACACTGTCTGAGGCTGCACTTGTTTGGAGCAAATACTATATCTATTAATAGCATATATGATTAAACACTAATCTCCTGTTGTCAGTTGAGCTGACTGTGGGATGACAGCCCTGTACTGGAATGTTTAGGATGCTGAGAAAGGGTAACAGTTGGTTTTCATAGTTCCACCTAAAGGGTTTTGTTTCACCAACTGTGGTGTACTAACACTAGGAGCCAATTAACAGTGCAGCAGCATTAGCTTTGAAATAAACACTTGTAACCTGATTGCTTGGCTGCAGTGCAGGCCCACTCCAACTGGATTGGCTTTCTGGGCCCTCTGGCTATTTTTGCCTTTCAATTACCAGACTCACTGATGACCACAGACTCTAACAAGACTGTAGGATAAAGAGTGTTAGATCTGGGGAGACTCGGTAAAGAAAAGCTTTTTGTGGAGGCCACACAGAATTTCTCATTCTTGTATAAATGCATCTGGTCGCTCCTCAGCAAGATGCACTGTTGCACCTTCAGAGAGCTGTAACCTTGCTGGTGTTACAGGGAGATCAATGCAATCAGAGCCTGCTGAATAGCCAGCTTAAACACGATTCTGCTGAGTCACCAGGGCCAGGCGTAGCTCAGCTCCAGGGGAAGGTTTGCTTGGGCAGTCTGTTCTGCCTGAGTCCTGCACGCTCTTCTTTGCAGCAGTTCAGAGCAGTGTGTTCGTGCAGAGATCATGCAGGTACAGCCTGGATGGCAGCCCTGAGAGGAACCATCCACCTCCCAGCCTGCCTTGGTGCTGAGGCGAAGGGCTGGTGCTGTGGGAAGTGTGGAAAGCAGGCTGCCTTCCCCCTCACACCTGGCTCTTACTCAAGGTGTGTAGTAGACAGGTCTCTACACAGCAGCTGCTGTCATCTGCAGGGCTCTGATGTGGTTTTCTGTAGGTCAGAGTGGTTCACTCTTATGACATGAATCACAAACCAGTTTGGGAGCCCAGAAGGAATCCTACAGCAATAGCCTGTGTGTCAGTGAGGCAGCTAAGCCCTGGTGTTTATGGGCAGATGAGGAATTGTTCTACGACAGTGGATGTTGTCAGCCAGGTAAAATCAGTTTGTGCATCAGCACCAGCTTGCTGCCAGCTGGCCTTTTCCACTCTAGGATAATACTTGTCATGGTTTCCCGAATAGGAGTCTTGCCCATATGCTCCTCTGAGTTGCTGTGCTGCAGTCTTTCTACAGCATTTAATAAAATCTGTCATGTCTGGGGGGTTTCTTTTCTCCTATTCCCAGTTTAAAGAGAGAGATGAGAAACCTGAGTGAGGAGTGCAGTCTGGAGCCAGTGACTGTCTCCATGGCTTATGTTTACTTTGAGAAGCTCGTCCTCCAAGGCAAACTCAACAAACAGAACCGCAAACTGTGTGCTGGTGCTTGCGTTCTGCTCGCAGCCAAGATCAGCAGTGACCTCAGGAAACACGAAGTTAAACACCTAATAGATGTAAGTGCTATGAACCTTGTTCCAGCTGTTGTCAGAACCTCCTCCCTAGCTCATAGGCAAAGATTAAAGCCAACATTTTCAGTGGCACGTGCTTGCATGGAAGACCAGCTCTTTCAGCCAGTTTTGTCTCATTAGGGCTCTTCCTTGCTTTATTGTTTTAATTCATTAAAACTATCTCCCTGGTGCAGGCTAGTGTCTTACTGATCCTACAGTAAAGTTATTTTTGCACTTGCATATGTTTGCCTGAGAAGCAGTAACTGTTGTGTGGGTGTCACAGCTGAGCTGATAAGCTGGTTTACTTCTCTGATCTCTGGCAATACATTTTGATTCTGAAGATACAGCTCAGGCCGTGCATCGCTGACTTAATCTAACAATGCCTTGAAATCACCTGGATTAACTGATTCTTTCTCCCCTCCTTTGTTTTGTTTTGTTATCACTGTCATAGAAACTAGAAGAGAGATTCAGATTCAACAGAAGGGATCTCATCGGTTTCGAATTCACCGTCCTCGTAGCTTTGGAACTGGCTCTGTATCTCCCTGAAAACCAAGTTTTACCTCATTACAGACGGCTCACACAACAGTCTTAACCAAAGCTCCATCCCAGCCAGCATCCAGCCGTGCTGGGATCACACCCCGGGATGCTGCTGGTGGAGGTGCCACTGGCTCCAGCTCGTTGGGAAGGCTGCAGGGTGTTGGGAACTGTCGAGGTCTGTGGACAGAGATGCCAAGTCTAGGGGATGGTACGAGAAGAGTTATTGAACTTTTGTTTTCTTTTGGACATTTAAAGCACAAATATTCACCAGTCAGCTGTCATGGCTGCTTATTATTCCTTATTTATCTTCCTGGTTTTACTAAAACTGTTCTTCCCTATGAAGAATACTATGGTATTGGTTCTTTTTCTTTTGTTTTATTTTAAGCCTTTATTGTATTCCTTGAAACTGAAGGAGCATCATTTCCATTCCAGTGCACCATAAAGTTCAGATGTTTCTAAGAACCTTCTCACATTTTTACATTAATGGAATGCATACTTTATTTTTTTAAAGATGTGCCTAAAACTGACTGGTCTGGTACCAGTGCTTTTTAAGTTAGTTCTGTTATTTAGTGGGGAATCCTGAATTTGTATAGCCATTTATTCTTTACCTGCATTGGCCTTGCATACAAGGAAAACAATTCCAGTATATCTGCACTAATAATATACAGGGCATCTATTCTATGATCTATAAGTAGCGAGATTGAAATTACTCCATTTCAATTTATTTACTATAAATACCTTAAAAATACACATTTTACTTAAGAAGGAAAGGTGGTTTGAAAACCTGTCATGAAGTACCACACGTTGAGTGAGGTAGCTAAGAAGTGATTGCCGTCCTAATTCACTCTTGAGTGGAAGATGAGCACTTGACTAACAGCAGTTTGCTGTCAAATGTATCATTTAGGGGTTTTATTTGTTTCACTGTTCCGTAGCCTGAAATAAGCACCTTTTTAGGATGACTGTATTATATATGGTCTTATCTGAGCAAATATGAAGCCAGTAGAGTTACTGCTGCCAAACGAAGCCAATGAAACAAAGCATGCTCGGTATTTAAAATGCTACTTTTTTTACTCTCTGTTCTTCCAAGCGTTGCATCACTGTGATGGTCCTCATTAAACTGGCATTTCTTGCACATCTGAGCAGCCACTCCTGGCTGGTGCCCAGCAGCGCTCTAGTGCATACACAGAGCTTAAATAACTTCTCTGCCCATTGGCTATTCCTTCCTTTGTTTTTACAGTATCCAGGTTGGGAATGAATTCTTGATTATATGTGGAACCTTCTGTGGTATTGGCTCTTGGGTTTATTTTCTGAAGCAATATTATGATACAAGTTACTGGGTCCGTTTGCAAGGAACAAAACTGATACTTGGTTATTCCGACTGAGAAAGTTGTAATTTAAGTTTGACTCATAAACTACCAGACCTCATGCTGAGGTCAGGGACTGGCTATCTAATATGTAAAGTAATGTAAATTCCTGTTCCTTGTATTAAATATGGGTTGTAGCCAAAACCAAAGCTGAAATTTGCTCTTCAGCTGTGTTTTGTCTGAAGCTAATTTGGCTTCATTAGAATTGCAGCAAACTTTACTGGAGCCCCTTCCTCTTTGAGTGGGGCTCAAAGTGTATTTTTCATATATAATAATTACAGTGACTATCAAATCTTTTGTAACTGTGTTCAGCTGTATGTAGCTTCAAATTCTTTGTGTAAAATTTAATATGCTTGTGATTTCTCTAACACAGAAGGACTTTCCAGTCTCCAGAAGTGAGATGGTAGCTAATAGCTTAGACAACAAGCTTGCCAGTTATCTTCCAAAAGGTTTAAAAAAATTGCCTACTAGTTAAACTTTCTACTGAATATAACTGTCCTTGCATGCAGAAATAGTGACGTACTAAACATCTAGTGTGTAATGAGCCTCCAAATTAGCAACCAGTGGTGCAGATAGCTGAGGTGATCCACCACTTCCCAAGGCAGTGTGGAGGGGACGGAGGTACAACAGAGCAAAGAAATTTCTCACAGAACAGCTTGATTCATATGAATGAAATCTGAAAGTGTCTTTCTCTGGGAACTTCTTTATTTAGTGTATAAAGAGTTTTCTGTAACAAAATTAACTTTCCTTTCTCACCATCTAAGGGAACAAAACGCACTTTGGTTTGCAACACTTTGCAGTCTCTATTCAGTGGAAGTTTGTCTAGTTCAAGTGGCCACTTGGGCTGTAATTACACTCCCAGAATCTGCGGGTTTACGTCATAAAACCGGCAAGCTTTTGTTTTCTTCCAGGAGAACAAACTGGGATAAAGGAGCATTAAATTACAGAATGCTGAATGTTGTCTAATAGTTATTCTAGAACTTGGCTTGGGCACACACTTGAGTTCGGAAGCTGCTGGGAGCAGGGGCCAAGGATGACGCAGGGCAGCGAGGGCTGTGCCAGCCGTGTCGGGCAGAGCTTGGGGTTGGGGTGATGCTGCCCAGAGCCTGGGGCTTGCCCACGGGGTGCCTCGTGTGTCCGTGCAGGAACAGCCCTTCTGCAGGGATCCTCCACCCCCTCCGTGTGCGTTTGCCTGCCCTTTTCCCGTTTCCAGAGCGCAGCTTGCAGTCCTGTGTGGGAATCTCTCTCTTTTCACCTAAAAGCTGCCACCATGTGGCAAAGGACTATCAGTACCTTGTCCGTTCACAAACTGAACGCGGGACCCAAAGCCAGACCCACATCTGCCGGTTTACGTTTTCACAGCCAAACTCCTCTTGCTCTGAAGAGAAGCAGGTTTACACCGAGGGGGGGTCTGGTGCTTTGTGAAGGTGCTGCTGGGGTGGCTCAGCACGGAGAACTCTCTTGAGAAGAGCTTGTACATTTTCCTGTAAACAAAAACTCTTCTGGTTTTGTCATATTCCATTATTTAAAAGTCTTGAGTTGTAGCCTGTTTTGGTTTTTTTTCGGTTTTTTTTCTTCTGTGAAATTAAGATGCTGTGAAATAAAACCTGTTTTGGTACACGGTTTGTAACCAAATGTCTCATTTTGGAATAACAGAACGGGGGGTGTTGGAAGGGCCCTCTGGAGATCATCCAGTCTGACCCCGCTGCTAAGGCAGGTCACAGGGATGTGTCCAGGTGGGTTTGAAATGTGCCCAGAGATGGAGACTCCCTGATGTCCCTGGGCAGCTGTTCCAGTGATCTGCCACCCTCAGTGGAAAATTCTTCCTCAGTTTAAGATGGAATTTCTTGTGGTTTAGTTTATGGCCATTTCTCCTTGTCCTGTCACTGGGCACCACTGAAAAGAGTCTGGCGATGTTTTTTGGCAGCCCTTGGAGGTATTTGTATGGATTGAGGGTATCTCCTCTCAGTCTTCTCCAGACTAAAGAGGCCCAGCTCCTGCACAGTCTCTCCTCCTAAGAGAGATGCTCCAGACCCCTTCTCATGGTTGTGGCCTCCACTGGCCCCTCTCCGGTAGCTCGGAACGGTCTTTTGGGTTTCTATGAGGGTTCCGGGGTGGTGTGGTCATAGAATCACAGAAGGGTTCAGGATGGAAGGGACCTCTGGAGCTCATCCAGTCATCCCCCTGCCGAGGGAGGGCCACCTGGAGCAGGTGCCCCGGGCCCGCGGCCAGGTGGCTCTGGAATGTCCCCTGAGGGGTGTAGCCCACAACGAGGGGCTGGCCCTGGACGGGGGGACGACCCCCGCGTCCCTTAAGGGACACGCCCGGCCCCATCCCCATCCCCTCTCCCCAGCGGG
>VWZW01003573.1:126178-161719 GCA_013397115.1 Edolisoma coerulescens | reverse complement strand
GGCCTCCGGCATCAGCTCGCGGCGGGGCAGCTCTGGTCGCTGTGGCGAGCGACAGGACCCGAGGGAAGGGCTGGAGCTGGGTTAGGGTGGATATTAGGAAAAAATTCTTCCCCCAGAAGGTGCTGGGGCACTGAACAGGCTCCCCAGGGAACGGTGCCGGCCCCACGGCTGCCAGAGCTCCAGGAGCGTTTGGACACCGCTCTCAGGGAGGCGCGGGGTGGGATTTTGGGGGGGTCTGTGCAGGGCCGGGGGTTGGACTCGATGATCCTTGTGGGTCCCTTCCAACTCGCGATGTTCCGTGATTCTTCCAGGTGTTTCTGCTTAGTGCCTCAGCAGGGAGCAGGACGAGATGCAGAACGACGCCGGGGAGTTCGTGGACCTTTATGTCCCTCGGAAATGGTGAGCGGGGACCGAGGGCCGAGCCGGGGCTGGAGTCGCCCCCGAGGCCGGTTCAGCCTGTGCAAAGGAGCTTTTTGTAGCAGCGAGGATCTGTGGGGGAAAAAAAAATAAGTTTTCTGTCAGTTTCTGTATTTTTAAATGCCTTATGTAAAGTATGTGAAGCAAAGACTAAAGTTGAGGAGAGCACTTTGTGGCTTCTGTCTGTTCCCAGACTGTCGGCCTTACACTGGCGCTGGCAGCACATGGAATCACAGCCTGGTTTGGGTGGAAGGGAACTTAAAGCTCATCCCATTCCACCCTCAGCCATGGGCAGGGACACCTTCCTCGATCCCAGGTTGCTCCAAGCCCCATCCAACCTGGCCTTGGACATTTCCAGGGATGGGGCAGCCACAGCTTCTCTGGGCACCCTGTGCCAGGGCCTCCCCACGCTCACAGGGAAGAATTTCTTCCCAAAATGGTTCATATCAAACATAAATGTGTGTTGGTAGCATACAAGTGTTTCTCTGGTCTATGCTGCAAGTCGTTGTAGTGAACCTGTTCAATAATCACAGGTTGTCTTGATGGCACATCATAAGCGTGATTTTGGTATAGTAGGAAATGGAATTAGAAGCTTTCTCTAAGTGTGTGTGTCTGTGTTAAAAGAGTCACTAAAAATAAGCCATTTGTATGAACATTATTAGATTAAATCAAATATGTTTTACAGCCTGTGATTCCTGAGCATTTGCAACCTGAGTGTCTTTAAAAGCTGTAGTGGCACACAGCAAAAAAGGCATAGAAATTAATCTTATTAATTACATTGATGACTGTATTTTTTGCATTTTGGAGAATAAAATAACATTCTATGTGTTTTGAAGGCCTTTACTGCCCTGTGCACTGTATGAGGGTGAACTGGGCACATAGAAACCAAAGTGGAGGGATAATTGTTTAATTAGTGTGATGCTACCAAGTGAAAATTTCCTTTAAATGTACTTAAAACTGCATTATAATCTAATAAGTACTGAAAGCTTAAACTGTTACTGTCTAAATTTCTTGTGTAGTTTTAATTGGCCTGTAGACTTGGCTGTAATAGCTTTTTTTGTCATTGTCACTGCCTGTTTCCTTTTGTTTACATCTGTCCTGTTTTATTCCTTAGCTCTGCTAGCAACCGAATCATTGGTGCTAAGGATCATGCTTCCATTCAGATAAACATTTCTGAGGTAAGTTTATTAGCAGAGTATGTGATGAGAGAGCTAAACCTTTAAATTTTTGATAAAAGTTACAGAATTAAACAGCTTGTGATGTATCTGCAGTAATTCAGTAAAGAAAGCCACAGTAGACCTTGACTCCTGCAGGATCCCAGTTAATACCCATGGGTTCCAGTTAATTTAAGCTCCTTGGAGCGTGGTTCGGGAGGTTTTTTCCCTTTTTTTTAAAATTGGCATTCACATTTCAGGAATTTTTTGGACACAGTGTTCCTGTAGCTTATGAGCCATAGACCTTGATTTGGTTCTTGAATGGGAGACCACATTCCCATATATTTTAGAAAACTGATTCTATTGAGTTATCTGACTAAAAGAAAACCTTTTAAAAAAATGGCCTGTTTCTGATTTCCTGTGGTTGTTAAGGCAAATACTTTCCTTGTTCACCATATTTTATTCCTTCAGTGATCCCTATTTCTTGTTTTCAAGGGATCAGAGATCAGCAGAACATGGAAATGAACCCACCTGGTATTACAGGCTTCACTACGCTGTTAAATTTCGTGATTTATATTGTTTAGTCTTTTCCCTGTAAAATTTCTCAGCAGCTTGAGAAAGTGAGACAATTTATGTTTTTCAGTTTGGACATTTTCCTACCCGTGTAACAAGTCTGTCCCCTTCCCCCTTCAGAAGAATTTTCCAGGATGTGACCTTAGTTAAAAAAAAACAAAAAAAAAAAGTAAAGGCTGGAAAATCCAAAGTAAACTTTACATTGAGCTTTTCCATTTATTTAGAACTCAAATATTTTTTCTTTTAGCTACCATTTCTTGTCAATCTGTGTGATCCACTGAGTTTTACAGCTGCACTATGTAACGAATTATAAATGTGCTGTGCAAAGATCATTGCAGTTGACTTTCCAACTTCAGTATTTGCCTCGCGATTTTGTAGTTTGTTTTTCCAATACTGCAAGTATTTTTCTGCAGTTTTTAGCTTTGGGTGCTTGGCAAGTGTGATGTGAGAGCGTAGGACTGTGTGAGAACCTGTGTGTGCAGCAGCTCTGCTGTGATTGCAGGTGGACAAGGTGACAGGCAGAGTCAACGGCCAGTTCAAGACTTACGCCATCTGCGGCCCGATCCGGAGGATGGTGAGTGCCCTCCTCAGAGTTCCTGCAGAGTTACTGTGCTGCTTCTCCTGATCATTAGTAATCAATTAGATGTGTGTTTGGCCCTGAAAACACAGTGTGCCGTCAGCTCCTTGTAGAGCAAGAAGTTGTGGGGGATAATGGAGGCAGAGGGAAGATGTGAACAAATCATAGAGTCACAGAAAGGTTTGGTTTGGAAGGGACCTTGAAAATTCATCCAGTTCCATGCCCTGCCATGGGCAGGGACACCTTCCACTGTCCCAGGTTGCTTCAAGCCCTATCCAGTCTGTCCTGGAACACTTCCAGGGATGGGGCAGCCACAGCTTCAATGGGTAGCCTGTGCAAGGGCCTTGGATTAACTTTGAATAATCAGTTTCTTCTGGAGTTGTTTGTATTTCTTTTTTTAAGGGAAGAATGCAAGTGTTTTTCTTTCTTTTAAGAATGTACCAAGGTACTAATCCTGGTTTTTATCTCCTGTTTATAATTACTAGAGATGATACTACCTTGACTTAAAAGATGGTGTGAGGAGTTCATCACAAGTCCACTTAGCCATAAATATGTCTTGTTAGTGCAAATGCATATTTTTATGCAGTTAAAGCTATTTCTTACCCTTAACGATGACAAAGAATTAACAGTTTATTTTGAAAACACTAATCTGCCCTAACTGCTGCAGCTGCCTCTCTTCCACGTGTGTCAGCAATTATTTGGACACTTGAGAATATTTTCTTTTCTCTTTTTACAGGGTGAATCAGATGACTCCATTTTGCGTCTGGCGAAAAATGACGGAATTGTTTCCAAGTACGTATGTTTATCTTATCCTCTGACTCTTGCAGGGGGATCTTCCATTCCCAAATCCAGCTTTTAGGATGACAATCTGTGCATTGTATTTATAGGATGATTACACAGTTGGTCAAAGATACTTACTTGAGCTGTTGAAGCAAGCTGATTTGTAACAATGTTTGTTTCATTTTCTTCTAGGAACTTTTAACTGAAGAAACTCCGGTATGGAACATGTGAAATAAACAGTTCAAAACTATATTGTGCTGTGTCTTTTGTTCAAGTCATAAACATGAGTGGGTTTATTATAGTTAACCTTTAAAGACTTAAAATGTGTCTTAGAAATATACAGATTCTGATTGTGAATTCTTTAAACAAATCAGCTTGTAAAGCAATGCCAGAGTTGAAATTCAAGAATTTCCACTTTACTCTTGGATTCACTGTCATTGTTCTTTTTCAGGTTTAATAAGCTGCAACTGTAGCACAAGTCCTTTTCTCATCAGTAATGGAACACGTGCAGTGTAGCAATCTAAGTGAGCTTGTTGCTTTTTCACTGGAAAAGTTAAGGGGATTCTTCTTGTTAGGATACAAGAAAGGGTCTGTTCTTTCTTCCAAGTGCTGCTTTTGTGTTGGTGGATTTTGTTTGCACACAGCAGGTTCATTTGTCAGTTTGTGATTATCATTTAAATATATGTAATATATGGATTTGGGTTTAAAATAAGGTATTAGGGTATGACTTGTATGGAAAATTTCCACTGTCAGCTGCGTTTCACCAGCTTCATAATGCCCACAGCTACACAGGGACTGTCCTGATGGTGTATCCTGATCTGCAAGCATTTGCCCAGAGGTTATATCCAGATTGCACTGTGTTCCCTGCTTGTGATCATCTCCGGGTTAACATTTGCAGTTGTCCATCCTCAAATCTCTGCTCAGGCCCTCCCTGAATTCTTCCAAGTGCCAGAGGCTGTTTGGTGATGCTTTCCTGTTTATGCTGCAAGCTGTCACCAGTGAGAGGGGGTTCCCATGTGCTTTATCTCTGACCGGTTTGCAAGTTACTGTGGGTGCCTGTGGGTGTGGGAAACAAGGCTCAGGCCTCTCTCAGGACAGCCTGGAACAGGGATGCTGCTGCCTCTGGACTAAGGAGAATGGCTGAACTGCCCAAGTGTAGGATCTTTCTCCTTACGTGTATTTCCTTACTTCTCAGACGTGTCAAAGTGCAGCATATTTATTTGGAAGGTCCTGTTTTGGCACCAGGGATACCTACTGAACATCAGCAGAGCAAATCAGGCCATGTTAATGTGTAGTTACTGTGTGGTGTGGGGGTTTTTGTTTGTAATTTTAGTAAGTTTTTTTGCAAATCATAAATTAGGATTTAGAGTGTAAACTACTGTATAGATACAATGAAGTCATAACTAAACCTTTATTCCAGGAGCAGTTTAAGCAGAGAAGTCAGAACTCAACAGGCTGGGAGCCCATTTTAGCAGAGCCATAACCTGAAACATCTTTGGCTGCACAGTCTCCCTTCCCACTGATAACACTTGAATTTACTACTACTACTCTGAGCTGATAGAACTTTTAAAAGATAAACTCCTGGATGTTGCAAGTAGGGAGGAACTCACCTAAAAAGGCCAAAAAAAATGGTACATGTTGAATTCATGTTGAACTTAATATACAAAGCACATGAGAGAAACCTTTTGAATACTAAAATCAAGGGGGGAAAGTTAATCCATACTTTATTTTTGAGCTATTTTCTTCTGACATCTAAGTTAATAATGAAAGATGCATTAAAAAAAAAGGGAGGAGGGATGACACTGTTGTGATTCTCCTAGAAATAATTCATTTTTCCAGCAGATAAATCTGTGAAAACATTTTCTGGAAAGGAAAATACAGTCTCCAAACCAGAGAGATTTCAGCTTGGCTTATGTCCAATCCTTATTACTTTCCTTTGTACACAGTAAGAGGAGATAAGTTTTAATTGGACTTGATATTTTTTTCTGACAGATCTTAAATTAGCTGCTTCTGCCCTGGCATTAGGGTAGAACTTTAAATAAAACCCTTAACTGTTTACTGCTGATAAATGCCTGGTTTACCAAAGAGTTTAAATATTGTTGACTTGTTCCTAATCCCCTGAGATTGTGTTCATCCATGTGGATTTCAGTGGAATTCCTCCATAAGGCACAGTGAACTGACAGCTTAAAAGTTCAAGATGAACTTGAAGTCTCTCAGATGTCTTTTTAAGCAGTACAACCCCATTAGTACACAGCTGACCCAAATTTACACTTCTGCTTTGAGTATTTAAGGATTATGCTGTAATTTAAAATGTTCTGTGTTTTGTAACACTGATGGTTGCCATTTGGTTTTTGGAATTTTAAAATATTGAAACAAATTATTCTCTCATTAATTTATTGTCAAAATAAATGTTATGGTACCATATCCTAAAACAGTTCAGTTGGGAATGGATCAGTGCTGTGCTAAAGGCTTCCTGAAGTTCACACCACCGTCACCAGCAAGACTGCACGGGAGTCCTACCAAAATTTCTGCAGAATCCCATCAAGGGAGGCCATGTGTCCCTTTAAAAATCCACTTTCAGTTGCATTTTCTAGTATTGTGATGTAAAATGTTCTTTGTTTTCCTGGAACAGGAATAGTTCAGATGTTCGAGGGCCATGAAAGGGAATGAACTGTACTCGTACTGTACAAGATGGACAGAGTTGCCCTTACATGGTTACATTGCACCAAGTCGTGAAATTCTTTGCTGTGACTTACCAGGACTTGGCAGTGGCATCCTAAAGACATCTGATTTAACTGGAGCTATTTTAGTGTCTTTGGCCAAAATTCTGCTGCTCAGACAAGAGCCTGAAACTCCTGAAAACACCTGGGGGCTTTGGTAGGAGCTTGTAGATGGCTCATAATACTGATTTTTCTTTTTAAGCCTTGACATTCCTCTAATGAACTCCACGGTGCTGAAGAGCTGCTTTAGCGGGTCTCAGCTGTGAGCCTGTTGTGAGCAGAGCCCCGGGGTCAGGCGGTCACTGCTGCTCCTGTCACCCTGGGCACAGAGGGAGCAGCTTTGGTAGCATCGCCCCTGCCCGAGGTGCCAACCAGGCACAGCCCTGCCGGGGCTGCGAGGGGACAAGAGGCAGCAGAAGTGCTCCCCTGGCACTGCTCGTGGTTCACTGCACGGAGACTGAGCCTCGGGGAGGAGGAGAAAAGGCCGGGAGTGTCCTTTGCCTCCAGGTGTGTCCACCAGGCTCCGGAGGAGTGTTTGGAGCGGAGCTCTCAGCGGTGCTCCCTGCAGAAGGGAACCTGGGACAGCTCTGGGGGATAGCATTTATTTTCCCAAAGCACGTGCTGGTGCTGGAGGCTGCTGGAAGCCTACCTAGAGGACTCAGGTAATCTAGTCCCATTAGATTTGGCAGCAGTTTTGTTTTCCAGTTGGATGTTATGGAGAGCTGTCTATTCCCACCCCCTGTTTTGTTCAATTGCTGTCACTCCGAGTGATACACAGAGATAAATACACCTCTGCTGTAAATATTACTTTGAGCAGGTTAAGGGAGGTTTTGATTTCAGTTAATTCATTTATGGCTGTTTGTGTTGAGGCATCCCTAGGGAGGCAGTTTCCCCGAATGTATGCTGAACTAATCAACCATGGAAAAAAACAAAGAAAACTAATTAGGCCTTTTTTTTTTCCTGCTGGGAAACACTATTGTTTAACATCAAACAGGAGTTCTTCTTGGCTAAAACCTCAACAGGAACTGCAGGTACTGAGATTTTAAGAATTAAGAACAATTGATAAGGTCAATGTGGGATTTATTTTTTTAATAAATTATGATGAAAAAGGTATCATTTTAACATCTATTTTCAGATAGCTGATAATGACTAAAACTACTGTGACCAGGCTGAACCAAGTGTATTTTACAATGCACACAGCTGAGCGTGTTAACAAATGAGCAAACTTAACAAACTTGTTAACAAATCCTCTTCCATGGCTTATTAATGCAGGGCTGGGACCATGGAGGAGAGCAGGGATGTGCCTGTTCTGCTGAGCATCGGGG
Source organism: Edolisoma coerulescens (assembly GCA_013397115.1). Taxonomy (NCBI): domain Eukaryota; kingdom Metazoa; phylum Chordata; class Aves; order Passeriformes; family Campephagidae; genus Edolisoma; species Edolisoma coerulescens. Next base: position 154,173 of record VWZW01003573.1, on the reverse strand, counting down.
CCCCTTTGGCTGCTGTTTGCAGTCCTGGGCCGACCGTGGGCAGCTGCCAGTGCCCACCCAGCTGCTCCCCACTGCCACAACAGGGCAGAAAATAGGGTGGAAAAGCACATGGGTGACAGCAGGGAGGTCACTTACCATCATGAGCAAAACAGGAAAATCCATGTACTGCTTATTCAAACAGAACTGGATTGATAGCACCAGGATTAGGCTGCAGATGGTGGGAGCCCCAGAGCTGTACAGACATTATCTGTCAATTCAGGTGCTCTTCCAAGAAAATGAAGGACAATCTTTGTGCAGGGAGCCCAGGCTTGTGGGGCATTGGCTGGGGGTTCCTGCAGGGATGGGAGAGCCACATTTGCATTTTGAGCCAATTGTAAGCTGTGTGCTGGGACACAACACAGCCATCTAAATTAAGGTGTTGCTTATCTGGGTCTAAACACAACAATCTTTTTGCTGTTTTCAGAGGGCACCAGAGCCCAGATAAACCCCTTGATCCATCCATCAATACCAAAACACAATGCACTGGTGCCCTGATGGGAAGTCACTCAGGCTGTAGCCCTCACTTGAGCTGCAGAGCCTGTCAGGTAAGTCAGGTTGAGCAAAAATGCTAAAATAGCCTGTGTTTTATCTCACAGAACAGTGTTTTCAAAAAGTGTTTAGCACAACTCCGTGCAGGTTGCTCATCGAGCTGGGAAATGTGATATTTCATGCTCCAGGCAAAATGTTTCAAATGTCTGAGGCTGAACAAAAATAGCACTTCAAAATAAATTGGGTAGTGCACAGGGGAGGTGGCAGAGATCATTACTTGCTGCTTGTCCCTGCTTCATTCACTTCTCTCCCCTACAAGGGCTAGAAAGGCTGGGGATTTAATTCTCCCTTTGACCAGTTTGAGGCTAAAAGAAAGGGATTTACACGCCTGATTTCTGTTCTGGCCAATGGAGCCATGCTCGCAGCAAACTCCCTCTGCATTCCTGGGAAAATGGGGTCATTTGTGCCGGATCACTCAGCCGAGCGTGGATGTGTGACAGTACAGCCCCCAAGCCAGCTGTGCTGGGAAAATAACCTTAAAAAGTTGATGCTGCAGCAGAGTTCAGCCTTTGCTGATGGGCCACTTTTGCTCCTGTCTTGTGTCTGCTCTCAGGTGCCTGGAACCCTCATCCCAGTCTCCAGTCCATGAGCTGGTAATCTCACACTTGGAAGAGCTTCCAGGCAGGCTGACCAAAATCTGAGGATCTAAGACCGCCTGAACCCAAAAATAAGTAAATAAAAGGAAGCTAATCCCAGATGGTGCTGATTAGAACACGGACTACAAAGGGAGGCAGAGGAAGCAGCTTTCAGGCTGCGATGGGTATTACCTGAGAGGGAGCTTGATGGCTGTGCACAGAGCTCCCACAGCTGGGAACCCCACACACCCTGACACAGCACTGCCCTTGGAGAGCCTGCATCCTCCTGCAGAAGATAACAGAGCCAAACTTCGGGTCTTTTGATTGCAGAGGGAATTAACATCTTGGCAGTCTTCTTGATGACTGATACAAGAGTGAGCACAGTAGGGATAAACCCCTTTCAGGTTAAAGGGAGGTAATTTTATATGATTTTTCTGACCTTCTCCCAAATGCTGGACTTGCCTAGGGAACGGGAGGCTTTGCAGGTGACAGTGTACCTGCCTGCCAGTGGCACTGCGGCCAGTGCTCGCTTCTGATCTTGGCTGAATGGTTGATAACAGGTCTGCTTTGGTCTTAAGGCCCCAGGTGCTGATCTTTTGTTTCCCAAAATGTATTATTTGTCACCTATCTCTGTGGTTTTGCTTTTTCAAGCTTGTTTGAGACTGTCCCGACAGGAAGGTTAATCCTTGCCTTGGTAGAAACAGTGCTGACTCACTGCTGCAAGTCATAATTCCCTGGAAACTTTAAATATCCAGGAAAGTCTCAGACACATACACCAGCTTTCCACATGGTTACGTAAAAACCTCAAACTATGTCATTTCATCAGACACCTTGTGGCTCATGCCTGCTCTGTTACTCAGCCTTCACTGCTTTCAGTGCCTTTAAAAAGACAGAGAAAAAAAAAGTTCTGTTTATTTCTGCAGAGCAGGAAACTGTTGCTGTTGTGCTTCCCATTAAGTGTGCATCCCAGGCATTCCAAAAAACTACAGCACTGGGACCAAGGCTCAGCAGACTCGTTTCAGCTTCCAGCAGAAACATTGGTTTTGAGCAAGACCTACTACATCCTATACTAGAATTTACCCATCTCTCAAATGAATGTGATTAAAACAGCAGGAAGCTTTAAATCAATGTAAGGAGTGCTCAGAAAATGCAGTGTGAGGTGGCATAGTTCTCTAAATAACTTATACAAGGAGGATAAACTGTAAAGATCTGCAGTGAACTCAGTGGAGTTGAGCCAGAGGCAGGTGTGCTAATTTACTGTTTTAACCCCTGCTTTTATCCTCTATCCAGCAGGGGAATTTTACACCAGCAATTTTCTGGACATGCAAATATAATAGTGTTGTTTTAGTCTTTTTGAATCCAGGAACATTTATGGGGGTAGGACCCTTGGAGTGCTCTTTCTTCCTTTAGGGAGTGGGTAATGAGAGGGAGGGCCATATCAAAGCTGACTGCTGGAAAGAATTAACTCTGATTTACAATGCTCTGCAGCTCAAGATAATGCCTCTGGTCTTTGGAGACTCTGAAATGCAAAAAGCAGAGCTCATGGGGAGCCTGCTCTCAGCCACCCCTTTCTGGTATCAGTAGCTGGCACCCAGGAGTGCCAATCCCACGGAGGACTGGTCACTGTCAACCCAGCCCAAGGCACAAAGCTGGAGCTGCCACGTCTGCTCCTCCTGCTCTGGCCCAGCCTAAAGACTTCCTGCATCCCCAAGGTCAGTGCAGCCTTTAATGCAAATTCACAGGATGCCATCAGCCTCAGACCCCCATCTTCACGAATTCGCAAGAGACAACCACGACACTCTCCAGAAGTGCTCAGAGCTGGGAACAGAACAAACCAAGAGAAATTCCAGCAAAGGGGGCAGTGACTGATTCCAGCCCCAGATAACAGTTCTTATCAGAAAAGCCCATAAATCCACCCAATTTAAACAGTGTCAGCAGCATCCCGTGCTGCTTTGTGTGTCCCCTCAAGGGATCTACAGCTTCTTGTTCCGATCAGCGATTTCCATTCCATCCTTCAGGTTCCCAAAAGTCACAACTTCCTGGAAAACGTTTGTGGGAGCGCTAATTCTGAATATCTGTGTGGCCTTGGAAGGAGCAGAACATGTTGCTGTTGTAATAAACGGCCCAAATGACTGTTTGGCTGTCACTTGTGGTTTAAGCAGCAAATATTGGCAAAAACAACACGCCAGAAGTATGGAGCTTGTTTAAATGTTGGCTTTTGGGTCTGATTTTCAAGTGTCTGGTGGAACATGAAGTCTTCATTAAGACACAACATCGGTGTCTCTCCTGGGAATTGTAAAGAGACACCTGATAGCCCTGCCCTTTGTGAAGCACAAACACATGGATAGCACCACCTTCTCTGGCCACTGTCACCCCTCTGGTGTCATCACTGCCACTGCAGATGAAGATTATTTGAGGAGAAGGACACAAGACCACACCATGGTAACCTATGTCTCTTAAATCTAGTTTTAACTCAAGTATTTTTGGGTTTTTAGGTACTATGGCCTAATAAAAATAAGGCAGGAAATATACATTTACTGTTTGGAAAAAAATCCCGCAGCTTTTTCATGGAAAGGTACAGATTTGGTGTGAAAGAATGATGTAGATGTGAGAAAATGAGCATCCTGTCAAAGAGTTGGTCCCAAAGAAAATATCAGGCTGACACTCATGCTCCAAGGGATTTCTCAACAACTCCTTCCTGCGACATAAAAAAAAAAAAAAAATATTTGTATTGTGGTCAGCCACCCCTTTTAGGGATGTGCTGCAGCAATTATGAGGAGTGAGAGGGAGTCACGACCTTGCTATTATTCTAGAAACTCTGTAAGGGGAAAATCTGTGGATTTATTTCAGCCACATTCTGTCTCTTCCAGCAAACAGTTTGGTAGTTTCCAATACACCAAAGAGAGCCTAAGGGGATTTTGTCTCCAGTGTTGTGACTTTTGAATGACCTCGCAGAACAAGGACCAGATGATGAAGTGACCTCATAAAATACTCTTTTAGGAAAACACCGTGTCATACACTACTGGGATGAACTGTCCAGAACAGGATACCGGGAACAACTCTGATGCTTTAGAGGAACCTATAAAACAAAACTCTGGACTTACCCCATGAGAGTGTGGAATGGGGAAGGTTGTTTCTTCCGCCATGGGAAAAAGTTCAGCATCTTGGCTACCTTCACAAGGGTGTAATAGCTCCTTCTTGACTTGTGGTGAGGAAACTTGGGTCACAAAAGCTGTGTCCTTCTATCTATCAGGTAACTCCTAAATAAGCTGTTTGTGCCCTAGCAGAAGGGTGGCTGTGTGCTGAGACCCAGTGCTGCAACAGCTCTGGCTCCAGGGGTGACACAGTGCAAAGTGGGATTCCCAAAGAACAGCTCTGAGGGGCAGCATTTAGGGGAGGAAATTGATAAAAAATAAGAAAATAGTGCCACAACTTCTTTACTATTATAAAAAGTCCCTGGAAGATAGGAGCAGATGCAAATGTTTGGTGGTTAGTGAAAGGTGAATACAGCAGCAAGCTCTTCTGACTGTCCTGAAAGGAGCTTCTCACATGAATGCTGAGACCACGATCCTGTGTGTGTCTTCCTGCAGTGTTTTGGAAGGTGCTGCACAAGGGGCAGGAGATGCTCCACAGCTGCGTGCAGCCCTCTCCTGGCCAGGCAGGGAGGGCAGATGGACCCGAACAGAACACAAGAGGCGAGGTGTGAGGAGAGACAGAGTGGTTTGGTAGTTAGATAAAGAGCAGAGAACCACGGAACTGGAGCTGCTGCCACCAGAGCAGGAGATATCTGAGCATCTGGAGTGGGTCTGCCTGCACGGAGGGACAAAGCAGGATAACTGCAGGAGCAATGGGCACATTCAGGAGCAGTGGGAGAGGACATTGGGCAAGACTGAGGTGCTCAGTGCTCATGACTTGGGGGGAATTTCAAGGAAAGCCATAAGAGATGTGGAGGAAGGCACTGCTGCCTGCTGGAAGAGGTGGGGAAGGGAGAGGCTTTGTTATTTATACGCTCTGTGGGGCCCAGACACTGAGATCACTGTGCAAGCACTGCACTGCCACGTGCTCTTTGTAAATGCGTGGGCAGCTGGATATGTCCTTTTGAACCAGCAGCACCGTGTTCATCTGCCCCGTCTGGCACTGCTTAATCCTGAAAAGAAGCAGCACTTCCCTGTCTGCTCCTTAGAAATGACCTGAGCAGCAGCAGCGTGATCACTTGCACTGAACACATGGCTGGAATCCTTTTGATAGAGTCCAAGACACGGGACAGCTTCCTACAAAGTGCCCAGGGGCAGACCTGGCCGTCGGACTCCCATTGTAGTGACATTTCAGAACAATTTTATTTGTTCCGGTTGGCTTTAATTGAACATCTGGGTTAATAACGGGGAGATTCCCAAGGTTGGCATCAGAGTCGGGAAGGAAAAGGAGTAATTTTGGAGTCCTTCCTTAATCCCAGCTCCTTTGTTAGAAGTGTTGGTGTTATTTAATTGACTGTTAAATCCCAGTCACATGAGCACCCTCGAGTGTAATCTCCTGTGATAAATTGCCCAGTGCTCGTGTCAGAGGCACATTCTGCTCTCCAGCCTGTGCAAGACTGAGTGTCCTGTGATTACAGCTGACTTTTGCGTAGGGAATGAGGGAGGAATGGCTCTTATTTCAGTTTAAATTGATTTAAGAAGACAGTCGACTCCAGATTTGGATAAAGATACTGTTCTCTAACCTGCTTGAGGTCGTTGCAGATGCAGTTATTTTTTCCATGCTTTTCAGCAAATGTTTGCAGGGTACAGGTCTTATCAGACAAAGGCAGACAGCCTTTAGGGGGGAGAAAACAGATGATTGCACAATGTCTCATCTCACAGGTGGGACAGAAGGAAGGGAAAGGGCTCAGTTAGGGCTAGGGGGGAGCCAGTTATCTGTTGGAAACAGCCTGCACAGAGTCAGATCTCTAGGATCAGGAAAGAGAATTTGAAGGTGGAAATGGAAACTAGATATGAAGATGGAACTGAGCAGATAAGAGGAGGATGGCAAGGAGTATCTGTAAGATGTCAAGAAAACCTTTTTGTCCTACAGTCCTCTAATATTTCTCCATTTGATTCTGGTCATTCTCCCCCATCAGAGATTTCACCTTATGTCTTGTGGTCTCTGAGACCAACCAGAGCCAGTGGCAGAGCGAGGTGCTGGTGTCCCTGGGGGGCACAGATGTATGCAGGGGACAGTCAGTGACTTCTGAGATGCTCCTGACCCCACTGGCACTGCTTTCCCCCAATCTTGTGAATTAGGAAGGTGGCAGCATCTGTGAGCTGCCCAGAGAGGTCTCTGCTCTCAGACCTCCACACCTGGGTTCACTGTCAGAATTCATTGTCTCTCAGGTGCAGATTTTCACCTGTTTTTGAAGCCACTTACATTTACACCCAGCTGAGAGGGCAGCTTTAGCTTTGCTCAGCCAGTCTCCACTTAGAGATTCCTCACCTGATGTTTCCTTAATTCTCAGGGCAGCAGCAAAACAGCACAGGGCTCCTGCCTGCCCTCGGGAAGGTGGTGATGTGCAGCAGCAGCCTGGAAGTTCCCTGGGAGCAAAGCCAAGAAACCAAAGATCTGCAGCATGGACATGTCCAGGTAGGACAAGAGGTCTGGTCCAGACTGGGTGCACCTGGTCCAGATGCAGGCGTTACATCTGGCAGAGGTCTGGAGGGACTGCTCCTGGTGCCAGGCATCTGTCTCCCTCCTGGAATGCGAGGCTTGTGCTCAGACCAGCCCACTGGGTGCTGTTTTCCCGTAATTTGAAAGCTGTGGTGCTGAGGGAAGTGTCAGCGTGCTGTGCTGGGCTGAGGGAACAGCCTGGCCGGGTCCCGGGGCTGCCGTGTCCCCGCTCTGCTGCGGCAGCTGTGACAGGAGCCCTGTCCCACCCCACACAGCACGTCCTCTGGCACGGCCCTGCTGATAACAGCCTGTTCCCTCGGCCCTCCACAGGCACATCACAGCCCATCTCATTTTATCCAAATGCCATTTCCCCCCTCCCCAGCCCTGAATCATCACCAGGCTGATGATATCAGTGCCCATGTGTCAGTACCAAAGGAATGCCTGATAATATCCCGCTTTTCTCCTCAGTTTTTCCCAGCTCCCTTTCAATCCAGAATAATTTGTGCTTCCTTATGACCCCAAAGGCACCACAAGACAAATGTATCAACATGAGTGTAAGCACTTTAATCAGTAAAATGCAAGATTTGAAAAAAAAAAAATAATAATAACAGTACCCTGCAGGGAGAGAGACTGAGAAAAGAAGAGCAAATAAAAAGAAATGCTCTGTATGTTCTGGCTGGGAGCCAAAGGCCCTCTGGGCCAGGTTTGGATAAAATAGGGCTTAATTTCTGGTGTGAGAAACCGCTAGAGTGAATCTGTAGCAAACAAAGGCCAATTCACAAAGGGACATAGGCCAGGGCTGGAGGAGGAGAGGGCAGCCTGCCAGTTCTGCCAGCTCCCGTGATTTTATCATGTCCTGCAGTATCAGATGTTTTATTTCTAGCTTCCTTTTCCTCTTGCATTTTTAAAAAAACCCTGCATTTCTGCTCATGAAGTCTGTAGGGGAAAACTTGAGATACACTCCAAAGACTAGTCCAGAAAGCAAAATGAAGATAACAAACACTAAAGTTCATTAACTTAATGGAAATTAAATTGAGATTCTTGAACAAGACTCAGGGAGAGGAGTGTTGTTTTTTTTTTTTTTAAATGTTTGGGCTGGGCAGTGTGAAATGCTTTCTCGGACCGTGAACAACAGTTTACATTTGAAAAGAAATGCTGTGTCAGCAGTGCTCGTGGGCTCATCGCTCAGCATTATCTCCCTGGAGAGCTTCCAGTGCCAGAGGAGTGTGAGATCCCCCAGATCTCACAGGGCTCAGCCCTGCCCTCTTCCGCACCACCAAAACCTCTGCTCTGCACATCCCCGGGCTCAGGGAGATGACAGAAAGCCAACTATGGTAACAGGGTAGTGCAAACCTACCAAGAGAATTCTCTCCGTAATGGGAATCTTGCCCGATTCTTAAAAGTCCCCTCTTTCCCTTGGGAGCAGAGCAAAGAGCATGTACCCAGGACAGTGGCATTTCCATCCCATCCCACAGCAGGGGTGGGACCGACGGGAACGAGTCGTGATCCCGTTATTTCTCTGATTCTTTCCAACAAACAGAGCAGGGAGAATGGCTTGTCCTGAAAGCCCAAAGCTTCGCTGTTAGCTGCACGCTGTGCTTTATACCCTCGATAATTAAACAGTTGGCTGCTAGAATATACTTCTTTTTCTCTCTAATTGCTCAGACCCAGGCCGTGTGTTTGGGATTCAGCTCTCAAATAATTCAGCATTTGCTGCAGCTACAGAAACCCTGGGGCATTATGTGCAGTGGTGACAGCTTAGAGCCACTCTCAAGAAGGCTGCTGGGGATACAGGATTGCTTCCCCAGGGGTCATCCCTGTATTTTCCCATGGTATTATCTGATTTTTGAGGCCAGTTGTGGATGCAGGAATTCTGCCCACGCACATTTCTTCTGGCTGCTGTAGGTCCTGGGATGACAGTGGGTCGGCCCACACAGGGCAGCCTGTGGTCAGTTACCAGCCCACGCCAACATAAGCTCAGTCCTCATTTTTGAGTTTGAAAACACCATTTGGGGAGCGTACACAACTCTGGTGTCACCATGTCCACCTTGGCTTTGCCTCAGGCCACCGTGACTTGGGCTTTCCCCATAAGATTTGTGATTGAACACAAGCGATGTGGGGAGCGTTTGTGGAGTGGTTTGGGCTGTTTTGAGGTTCAGTTCCAAAGGAGGCACTTCTAGAAACTGTTGCTCGAGTTGCTGCACTTTAGCAAGCAAAATAATTAAGTTTTCAAGGAGATATTGAGCTAAGGAGCTGTCACGGTGTACTTGGTTGAGAAGAGGTTGGTGGAGTTTACGTCAAACCCCACTCTGTTAATGAAGGATTTAAGCCCCATCCCAAAAGAACAGAGGCCATATATGCAGTGGGAAGGCAAGGGATGAAAGAACACTGCAGTGTTCAAGACAGCAATCCAAAAATTTGGAAAATCCGAACTGCTCCATCCCCTCTGTGCTGGAGGGGTGCTGCCAGGCACATGTGGGTACAGATTTTTATCCACCCAAGGCAGCAGTGACAACCAGTGGCTTCAGTGACAGCCAGTCCCACAGCACTGGGGACACGCGTTGCCCTCCAAGACATGAGTACTGGGAGTGACTGGTGAGCCAGCAGCCCTCTCCCAGTCTTCTGGTGCCATGCACAGGTGTCCCTTGCAGAGCCACAGTGTGCTTGGCCACAAGCCACTGCTTCCAGCCTGTCCACGTCCAGAGCCCAGCCCTGGCGTCGTGGGGAGGGTCCCCTCTGTGGGCACTGCCCTGCTCGGTGCCCAGAGGCAGATGCAGGTTTTCCACTGTGGTGCACAGGCTCAATGGGACTAATGGAAGGGAAACAAGCAGTGTTTGACCCTCGTTAGTGTCATAATTTCAAGTGATGCCCACCCCTTCCCCGAAGAGTCTTTTACACCCGCGGGGCTCTGACAAAGAGGGCTGTGTTCTTGCAGTGTATGATTAACTAAATCCTGTGCTGGATGTACCAGGCTGAATGGGCAGCTGAGGACCCTGTTTGCAGAGATAAAGGACGTGCAACTGCACTGGCACAGGCAGTGCCTCTGCGGGAGTGGGTTTGGAGAGGAGAGAGAGGCTGGGTCCTGTTTTCATCCTGTTTGTAGCTGTGGCACTTACAGTACATGAAATTTGAAAAATCCCTTTGTTTGGCCACCCTCAAGCTTCCCACGTGGAAAAAGGGTGTGTGGGGATGGGAGTGCACAAGCTGTGAACACGGTGTGCTCTCTGGTCAGGCAGTGGGGAAGGAAGGAGAACCCATTCCCCCACATAATGGGAATTGTTTGGTTACCACCATCACACAGGAGAGGCTCTGCAGGTCACCCTTCAGGGAACTCCCCCAGGGATCTAAACCTATTCTCTTCCCTGCCTCCACCCCAGTGTTTCACACTGTTTAGACACAGACATGCTGAGACACCACATTTTTCCTGCTGTTTCCACTTGCCTCTGTTCTCCTGCACCAAGACCACATATATCAAAATATTACAAGGGACAGGTGCTTGCAGGGTGAGGAGGTACAGAGAAGTCCCCAAAACTTCACATGCTAATTCATTTCAGCATCACCTGCCCCCTCTGCTTATCATCTAACACCGGTTTTATTACTCATAAATTTTCAAATGGAGTAAAGAAGTTTGGGCAGCTCAATGTGACTGCAAATACTTTTGGAGATTGACAGGAACAACACTTAAATTGTCACATTCCAGCATGAGCATACTTTTCACTTCAGATATTGGGATAAAAGTGATATATTATGATGGTTTTCCAGGTTTAGTTTCACCTACAGCATCTTGCATGGCAGCAGCTATCAGAAATGAATGATGCCAGAACCAGACAGAGCCTGTGCTCTTAATTGTAGGGGCCATTTGTGCTGTGCTGATGACAGACAGTGTCTGCCTGTGCGCTCTGACTTCACCTGCTCATGTGTTTCTAGTTTTGCTGCAGCCTTGGGAATGGAGGCAACTGAGAATATCCTTTTTGAACCATCTGTGGTGGGTTTTTTCCCCCCCAAGTGTTCTGAAAGATCAACTTGTACTCAGACGAGTGTGATGTCTTGGAACTGAATGGAGAACTTCAGGAACTTCAGGAACTGGTCCAGGGGACACAGGTCAGAAATAAATACTGAGTCCACCTCATCCTGGTGTGGCTGTGTCTTAGCTGAGACTGCACAGCCCCTCCCAAGCAGTTTCACTCAGAGGAGGAGCAGGTGTGGAGGCAAACGTGATACAACAGCCTGTGCACTTTGTTGCCCAAATACGAGTCCTGTGCACGTAGAAGCAGCTCAGCACGCCCTGGTGTGGCGTTCATCAGCACACAGGGCACCACTTTTGATGGGTTTGTGTTGGGGTGAATATTCAGCGTGAGTTAGGGTAGCCAGTGGGATTGGGACAAGGGGGAGATCTGTACTTGATGCTTTCTGGAAGTGACATTAGGACAGTCTATTTTGCCTTTTTTATTCCTGTTTGCAAACATTTTCGTGTCTATGTCTGCACACGGTGAGTTTCTTTTGTAACGAATCTTCACCTGTTTGCTAACTGCTGCCAGGCAAAGCCCTGCTGCGTTTGGCATCTGCTTTCCTGTGAACACCTTCACTTCTGGATATCACTTTGATAATCCCAACAAAACCATCCTGACAGCGCTGACTGATTGTCCCCATTCATAAAACTGCATCTTAATACCTAATCCTCCCCACTGCTGCCAGCCAGGCAGTTCCATTGTGAAAAAGATTAAACTATTATCCCATGCAAACACCAACCTCTAATTTTTCAATGCTAGGCTGGAGTCTTCCAATGATGGAAAAAGCCAGGCTGCATGGGACACTGTATTCCTTGGAGTTTCATGGCCAATATGTTTAAAACTCATTAAATATAAGCTACTGCCTCATTCATTACTTCTGTAGGTGAATTAGTGTCCCCTCCCCCAGTCCAGTCTCAGCTGCTTTGTAACTCAGAAATGAAAGTGAAGCATCTTTTGTTTTGCTTTTAAAATGTTTGTGTGGTGGTTTTTTGGGGTTTTTTTTTAAATTCTGCTTGAGTCACAGGCTAAAATTATAGTTGATTTTGGACTATTTACAGAACAAGGATTTTAATAGCAGGCACTCACTGAAAACTCAAAGAACAGTCCCCAGAATTGGACAAGTAAAACTCTTCACTGCTGGGCCTTGTGCTAATACCAACTTTTTCCCATGGATTAGTATCAGACATGATCTAAGCGAGGTGCATTTTGAGATTCCTGCTCTCTCAGAAGAGTAGACTGCTTGGCTGACAGGCTTAGGCACCTTCCTGAAAACTCATTTTTAACCACATTGGGTCTTGGAGCACTTTGGGTTTTATCAAATCTGCTCTGAAAGGTGCGATAACACCCCAGCATAAGTTTTAAATTAACCCTCTTTGGCTGACAGGAACCTTGAACAGATTTCAGTAGCTTGAGCTACAATCAGAGAGCCCCGTGAGGTCGCGTTTGGCCAGCGAAACCCTTGCTAAAGGATGACTCATTTAATCTTTGTCACCATGGGAGATGGTGCAGGGTAAACCACTCAAGAGGATGCATGGAGCAGTGAACCTTTATCCAGGCAGCCCCTGGCATGGGGCACTGCTGTGAGCCCTGACCAGGAGCACTGGGTGGGTGCAGATGCCTCTTTGGCTGTGTGAGCAAAGGCAGCAGCACCCCGAGCTGTGGGGTGGATCATGGGGCCATGGGGTGGTTCATGGGGTGGTGCATGGGGCCCTGGAGTGGTCCATGGGGCCATGGGGTGGTTCATGGGGTGATACGTGGGGCCATGGGGTGGTTCATGGGATCATCATTCATTCCTGTCACTTGCTGGAACTGCTGAGCTATTGCATGCAAGACCTGGGAAGTCAGCATGGTCTAGAGACAGAGATTAAACAAAGATACAGGGCCTAAGGATATGCCCTGCTCAGCTGAGATTTATGAGCCGTGGTCGGATATGTCACTGGAAACTGCCAAAACACAGGGGGATGGGCACTGGTCCTTCTGGATGTGGTGGAGAGCTGCAGGCTGTCCTTTCCCAACCATTTGTGTCCCTGCTACAACACAGCTCTCTGAGTGATGCCTGCAGCGTCAGGTGCTGGGCTCTTCCTTGGTGTTTCCTGCCTTGGCTTTTTTCCCTTGGTAAAAAGAATTCTGCAGTCTTGCTCATTTCACATCTTCAATTTTTAAAAAAATAGTGTTTTTCTATGTGAACCTGGCTTTTTCTGTAAATTTTGTCCTGAGCTGGGGTGAGGAACTGAGGCTGCACGGTGGGGCTGTGCAGATCCCTGGGTTTGATCCATGGCTGCTGATGTGCTTGGGGAGTCTCTTGCTGACAGAATGCCTCTCGTCTATAGGAGAAAAGGACTCTGAAGTGAAACTCTTATGTTTTCATCAGGCAGATCTCTCTGCTTTGCATGGAGTATGGATGGGACTGGAGTTAATGCCTTGTGCTTCCGTGATTTCTGCTCCCACCTCTTCTGGAAGTGAAGGGTAAGCACCAGCCTCCAGCTCCTTTCCAGAGCTAAAAAGAGCCAGTATCCAAACTGGGAAGAAGATGAAGCAGATACGCAGAGATTACAGTGCTCTGAAGAACCAGAGGGACCTGTGGGATGAGGATGTGTCCTCTCCCTCCTGTTTCTCCTGCCCAGCTGTGAAAGGTGTAAGAAGTGCCAGGTCACCTGTGGCAGTTGTCCCCTTTGCCACAGCTGCCTTGTCGTGCCAGGAGGTGACTGGGAAAACAACCAGCCACGAAGTGTGGAAATCCCTGGAATGCTGACTGTCTTCATCTCAAGGAAGGGGATCTTTTCCTGGCACATTTTGTCTTGAAAACATTTTATTAGGGGGAAAAAACCAGAGCTGCAGTGGCTAGAAATGGCAGGCAGGCAGGGGAATGATTTCAGAGGAGAAAAATGCTCCTGAACCTCTCTGCTCCTCCCAGGCAGAGGAGCTGCCAGCCTTCATGTGGCATGTCATCCATCAAGCTGTCACCCCGGGCTCCGTGGGTTCACCCAGGAGGGAGCGTGGGGCACACCTGTAACCTTTGCCTCCGGAGCTCTCTGTGGTTGTCCCCAAGGCCAGTTTCTGACTGCAAATGCAACAGGGGGAGGTGGGGAGGGGCTGGGGGTGTTCATACCTGCAGGGCTGCGAGTGGGGAGTGTGTGGAGGGTGCCCTGGAAAGCCTCAGCTCTCCGTTTAGGGGTGTGTTGTAGCCTAGGGACACTTCTCCCCTCACGGGGAGCAGCAGCACAGCTCCTCCCTGCCCCGGGAGTCCAGACACTGCACCCCAAACCCTTCAGAGACCTGGTTTTGGGGAGGGGTCCCTAGTGCTGGATTTGCTCGTGCTGAGGGTGGTTAAGAGCTGTTTCAGAAGATTTCTGGTCACTTTTCTGGGATGCAGAGCACCTCCCAGACCGGCAAGCAGGCATCTCCTTTCTGAATGTTGGGGTTCTTGGGTTCTATTTTGAAGTAACTCTTCCTCTCCCCATCAACTAAAGATGTTCAGATTTTCTATTTAATGCTGGTTTCCAGATGTTACAGCAGCTTCGTCTTGGGGTTTAGCTTAGAGCAAAGCACAAAAGAAGAGCCCCAAGCCCATTCCTGGCTGTGCACAGGTAGGAAAGCTGCAATCCCACCCCGCTGGAGCGACTGAAGCTGGGCTGGGCAGGCTCTGTGCCTCCTGAGGGTATGAGCTGCAAGATGCCAACAGAAGCAATAGCTAGGCAGGAGATAAAAACCACACCTGGTAGGAGCAATGAGTGTGTGCCAGCTTCTTATGAAGTAACATTCGAGTATCTGTGTAGAGGGAGTGGTCTTTAAATTAGGGTAAAGTACTTAAAGGACTTTCTATCAGGCCAGTAAGTCCCACTCCTCATGGTTATTGTATAATTTATATAGCACTTCAAAGGTATCAGGGCTCTCTGCAAGCAAATACTGGGGGAAAATCCACTCCTCAGGAAGTCTGCACTATGACCTTACAAGCATTAAATCCCCAACTCTCCCTTTCTGCTGTAACCTGGAACCCCCTTCTCTTCCAAAAAGCCTCCCGAGGTCCCTTTTTGTTCCCTTCATCAATTGTTTTGTTCTTACTACGTATAATTTCATGGATTAAAGCAGACACTCTTCTTCCTGATATTTAAGAGGATGCTGCTGTGTGTTAGGAAATCAATTTCATTTCTTAGCCACTGAATATTTACAGGTATTTGATGTTTTAAAATTCTTGCTCCTCTTTTTGTTGTTTTGTTTTGCTTGTTGGTGTTTGTTTTCTTTTAATTTTTTTTTCTTTTAACCTCCCAGCTCCGCGGGAAGTGGAATCTGGGTGGCTCAAGTATTTCTGGTATCAGGGCTGTAGTGTTTGCTGAAGATCAAAGGAACCTTTTCAAACATCATTTTTACCATTAAGAGGTGGCAGCTGCATCTTAAGTAACCAACCTTTTCATGCGAGGCATTGGGTGATTGAGACACACCAAACCCAGCTGAGGGGGCTGGATTTCAGTTCCTTTCTGGTCAGTTTGGGCAGCCCAGTTCTCTTGTAGCCGAGCTCTGGCCACAGCGAGCCCCCAGGGGATGATCTGACCTTTAGTATGAATTTAGATCTGCGCTGTGACTTCTCTAAATTATGACTGCCAGAGGTCCTGGGGTCACAGCTCTCCAGCATCAGAGAACTTCCAGCTCCCAGCACACTCCCAGTGTGGGAGAAGGGATGCAATTACTGATGCTGATTTTTTTAAAAAAAAGAAGAAAAGCTGGATGTGAACTGGATGTAAAAATTACAATCTGCTGGGGCGTGTCCTTGTTGTGACTGCTGTGTATTAGAGATGCTTCTAATTTAAAATTAGAAAATTTTAAAACAGAAATGGCACCACCTAAATTTCTGGTGTAGGACAACAAATTAGCTCTGCACATGTCCCAGATGGTGTTTCTGCCACCTTAAAAATGGTTAAAGTAGAAGAGCTGCTCTCTTCGCTTAGATAAACAGGGTCTCTGTGTGAATAGCTTACAACCCCTGTCATAATCCCTCTCTGATCTCTGGTTATAAAAATGATAGATGGAATGTAAACTCTATAAAGATCAGTAATCACCAAAAGCGCAGAAAAAATATTGGGAAGAGTTGTAAGGTTTTTCTGCATTCCTGAGGAATTCTGCAGGGATTCCTTTTCCTTGGTGGAGCTTGTGCTATTCCCCAGCTCATCTCCTTTCAAACTTGCTGTCTGGAGATGTTTGTGGAGGATTTTTAAGTATCTCTGAGGAAGTCTGGCCTGGCTTCACTGTAACCTCGTGTAAATGACTGCTGCTCACCCCGATTTCCACAGCTGTGAAGCAGGGTAACAGGATGTGTGTCCTTGTCAAAGAATTTGGGGATTTACTGCTGGCTGGGGTGGTGCTGGGGTGCTCTCAGGGAAGGAGTTCTGACTCCAAAGCTTTGTTGCTCTCTGGCAAAACAGCAACTCTCTGTCATCCTATACATTTCAGAGTATTCATGTAGAATCATTTTTTCCCAATCTTTTGCACACAGGGCAGCACTTCCAAACACAGCCATTGCTCTTGTGTCTTGTGCTGCACGTCTGGTTTTCAGAAGTTCACAGTTTACCTTAAAATGTAACCACTTTACAGTGTACAAATGCAGATTGCAAGTCACATCTCTCTCAAAACAAACCTCTAAACCTGGTCCTTTTGTACACTTTGGGGTTAAACTTTTTGTACACTCTGGGGTTAAAAAAAAGTGTGAAGGTGGATCCTCCCAAAAATGGAATAGCTGGGAACTGGGTTATGACAGCTGCAGCCTTTGAAATCCAGCCCACTGTGTATGTGAGAGATTTGCTGGATTTGAAATTAAGTTTCTGCTAGTTGGTGGCAGCAAGGCAACTTGGAGAAGGGGAAAATGCACTCAACAAGAGATGGTCCCGTCCTTTGGGATGGAATGTGGCTGGGGGATGAAGGTCCCAAGTCCAGGTGGTTCAGTGGGACAGGGAATATCCCCAGGGAACAAACCCATCAAGCACCTGTGGCGTGGATAAACCACCAGTGCAGAAGCCATGCCTGGGCTGTGAGCTGAGGGATTTGGGGGAAACGAGGAGGTTGTTTCACCTACACTCCTGCAGGGTTTTCCCATGTACCTCCCACCTCTGCAGGTCCTTTGGACTGTGTTCAGAGCAGCTGTGTCAGGTTGAACAGCTCCAGGGACAAAGTCAGGCTTTCATTTAGTAGGAAGGTGTTTGAGGTACGTTGCCAAGATGGTGTTTTATTGCAAATTATCAATGTAAGCTGCATCAGAGACCACCCAGAATCTTCCCCGAGAACATGGCTGGGCTTTGAAACTCCTGTGAGATTTCATTGCCATCCTGTCCTGCAGTGGGTACAAGCTGCCTGTCCTCTGCTGATGCCATGTGCTGTTGGTGAGTCTTTTTCCTGTTATCCTAAGAGTGTTTTACTTCAGTGTGTTTGCTTCAGTGTATCTGCTTTCCAGCTGGGAAAACTGGGGTGCAGGCAAGCAATCCTTCCAAGACCATGTAGGAAACTCATGAAAATCAAGGACTTAATCCAGACCCCAGATAAGCACTTAAAATATTTTGGGTTTTTTTCTCTTTTGCTGCTGATTACTGCAGCTCATTTATCTTTCCTGACTAACTCAGCCATCCCCATTGAAAATCTGGACTTGGCTGGAGACTACTCCAGCAAAACATTTGGGATTTTGCCCTGACAAGATCTGTAAGGCTGGCTGAAACAGCACAGCTTATGCGTGCTCTAAGAATTAACAACTGTGCTCTAAGTTCATTGACCTGTCTCTCTCTCCTGCAAAACGGATGGATCACTTTCAGTTCTGCCCTAGTGACACTCCAGTTGGCTATACATCATTGCTCCTAATATTAGGAACTCCTGTCTTAAATCAGCAAGAGCTGGACGTCCCTTTCGGCAGCTTGCAGTGCTCACCTGTGTTAACAGCCCCGCACAGAAATAGTTGTGCTTCCAGATGCCTGACTTGTGCAGTCTCACAGGGAGGGCTATTCCTTAAATGGGTTAAGAGAGCTTAAAAAAATAAACTGTAAAAGAATTGTTTACACCCTTTTTAATAGCTGGGTCAGCTCCCAACCTGGTTCCACAAATGGCTCTGTTGGCACAACCAGAAGGGGAAGAAGGGCGAACGCTGATTGTGTCAGTGCTGCTGCCAAAGGCAACATGTTGTGAACCACGGCCTCGGTCCCTCCTGCGTGGGGAGCGGGTCCCCTCCGCTCCCTGCAGCCCCAAACACCATCAACAACCAGCAGAAGGGACCCTGACGCTTCCTCTCCCAAAGCCAGCGAGGGCCTGTAATAATAAGGATTTGATAAACACCCCAAAGTACTTACTCTGCTTTTTCAGGGAGCTGCAGGCCAGGGAACAGCCAGAGAGACATTAAAGAGCAGAAGCAGAACAGAGTGTAATTAACTTTAAACCCCTGTGAAACTCCTGCTGCTGTGTGTGGCAGGCTCACTTTGGAACACAGCTGGGTTTAGTGCAAGTTCTAATCTTGGTATCAAGTCAAGGCTTGTCCAGAGAAAGTGTGTGCACCTTTATTAGCATGCAAATCACAGATCCTCCTTAGTGCACTGTCTCTGCATCCCTCCCTCTAGAGCTGTTTAGTAGAAGCAGGCAAGAACTAATTAAATTCCTTTATTCATACCTCATCCTTGAAGTGCAGAGCCCAAGGCAGGAATGCCAACGGGCACACGCCCATACCCTCTCTGCTCCCACAAGGAGCGTGGCAGGCCTGACCTTCACCTCATTAGTCCAGGAATAAGTCCCCTGCCATGAAGGTGAGGATGTCAGGCACTACATGCATAAATCACACAAGGAGTTTCCAAATGGCTTTCATCTTAAGAGTTCAGAGCTATGGATCAGTCCAGAGTGGATACCTTTCAGCGGCAATCCACATCTGAAGTTCTTCGATAATGTGGCTCCTTTAAATAAGATTCTAAAAGCCCAAGCCAGCTGAAATGGTAGGACACAATCAAGTTAATTACTTTAATTACTATAAAATTATCAGATGGTGTATTTGTAATTTTAATCTCCTAATCCGCAAAGTACCTTTTTCCCTTTAGTGTTCCTGAAGAAGGTAAAATAGCTTTTGGGTTCCTTGCCAGCTTTTCAAGGATCTTTGAAAACTGAGAAGAAACCTCCCACAAATAGCCTGGCTGTGATTATGAGGTTTCTTTTTTCGTTATTTAAAATATCATCCTTTATATGAATGCAGAGCATTTAAAAGCAGTAACAGGATCTATCCCAGCAAACCAGGCATCTGAGTTTGAGATTTCTTGGGCTACCTGGACTGTACAGAGGTAATGCACAGCATAAACCTTCCTTAAAAGTATTGAGGAAATTGGAGGTTATGGCAAGGGAAAACCAGGAGCCAAAGAACGAGCCCAGGGCTACTCTCTGTTTCCAGCTGCCTTATTTGAAATGTTATGGCTGGAAAACTGCACTCAAAGTTTTGCACTGAAGGACCCCAAAGCGCTTCCCCCTGGCATGAAAAAGGGTTCCTGTCCAGGGCTGCAGCTGCTCTGCACTCCAGCTCATCCTCTGCGATGATCCAAGATTCCCCAGCGTGGCAAGGCTGTTTGTAGAGAAACATCCCACTGCAACCTGCTGAGCTCCCAGCCTGGAGAACCCCTCAGGCTGCCCTGAGATGAGAGCTGGTCATGGCTTTTCCATTCACCAGCCCTCAGAGCTGAGTTTAGGGCCCGTTGTGTTTCTGATCTGTGTGAGTCCTGCCACACCATCAGTTTTTGTGCTTGCTGTTCGATCTCCTGGAAGGTGAACTGGAGAGGCTGGGCAGAAGGTGTGGGATTTTCACTGAAGTCTATTGGACCTACGAGGTCCAAGGAGGGCTTAGCTCTTAAATCCATTTTTTACAAACTTAAAAATGCACCTACATTGGCTGGTTGAGCATCTTACAGCTTTTATTCTTATCATACCTGATGGCCACTATGTCTTTTCATTGTGAGTTGATGAAGAGAGGCAAAGAAAAAGTTAGGTGATGTGTCCAAGGTCATGCAGGAAAGCAGTAGTGAAGGGATTTGAGCCTCAAACATAATTTAAGTTCTTGGCTGTGGCACCATCTCTCTCTGTGATGTCTGAAACAGGCTCATAGCTTTTCTATTGTGGAGAAAGCACCTATTTTCCTATTTGCTACCTCTTCCTACTGGAGGGAATTATTTTTAAGCACAAAACAGCTGGCTGTTCCTATTAAGCTTCTGTAGGGATAATCTGCATGGAAAAAAAACTCAGATGCTTTCCCAAATAGGAAGTAATTTAGATTTCAGATTAATGGCTGTGACAATGGAAATATATAAAATCTTTTCCTGATATGGAGCCCAAACCATGGGTTGTTCTTATCGACGGTGGACACAGGTGTGAAATCTGACTTGTGCTGCACACGGGGAGCAAACACTAAAGGAAGGCACAAATATCCCTGTTATGCAGAGCTCCCAGCCTGTGCTGTGCATTTAGTGTGTGAGTCAGCTGGTGCTGGTGAAAGATGACAACTCTTGCTCTTGCAAGCCTTCCTCTCCTGCAGGCACTCTGCCCTGATCCTGCTTGGGGAAATGAATCGTTTTCCCAGAAATAAGAGCAACAGTGAGAAGTACAGAGGATCAGGGCACTGAGTTGTTCTCTCTGGGACCTATAAATCCTCAGTCCTGGCTGTGAAAGGAGCTTCACAAAAGGAAAATTAAGGCTTGGGGTGGAGGGAGCCAGCACAAGGAGCAAGCCCCGGTCTGGAGCAGTGATGGTGCTCTGGGCTGTCAGCTGCAGTTTACAAAGGAGCTGAAGCTGAAGTTTCCCCTGCTGCCACTGCCCTGTGGGTGGGATGGTGCCAGCCTTCGTGGGGACAGCAGGGCTGTAATCCAGGCACCTGCTCAAACAGAGAATTTCTGTTTTGTGCAAGCCTTAAGCTGTACATGGTCAGCAGCACGTGCCTGAGCACCTGAGGTTGTACCCAGCAGATGGGGACCGGTGTGCCTGCAGTGCCAGGGAGCCTGGGAGGGACGTGAGGGGAGAGGCTTGGTCAGATCTGGATTTTGTGCCAGAGGGGCTGCTGAGATCTGTGCATGGAGTGTTTCTTACTTTGCATTGCATGAGGGCCCTCAGCATTCCCCACGTGTTCCGCTCTCTGGTAAGGTTAACAGGATAAAGAAAATGTTACCAAATGCTTTTTAACAGATGACTGCAATTTGCACTCAGCTGTTAGGCTGCTGCCTTTTCTGTCTTAGGAACTGCAGAATGGGAAAGCCTAGCCTGTGTTATCGAGAGGGGCGAGATGAAGGTGGGGGGCTGCAGAGCGAAGCTCCACAGATTTCTCTTGCACTTGGTCAAACTACAAATAATCAGATTAAGCCATAACTGTATAAATGGGGTTTGAGTGTGTTTGCTCTGCTGACTTGGTCATGCATTCAGGACGTTCAGACTGGTGTTACTACAGCCCAGGAGGTATTAGTCACGCTGGGAGGACTTCACTGAATATAAGAGGGCTTCATCTGGCCAGTTACCATGGCAACTCTTTCTAATATTTCATTACAATGCTTTTGCCCTCTGCAAGTCCCACGGATTAGGACTGGGAATCTCAGAAAGTAGAAGTGATTGTCAATATTGTGCTTGGATTGAATGTATCCCAGAGAAAAAAAAACAACAATGTAAAGCATTTCCCATAGGCAGAGCCCACAATGCGCAGCTGGAGCTAAACTCCGTCTGTCATCCAGCACTGCCTTGTGCCCTGAGGAGAGTCTTGGGTAGCAACTAATCTCCCTCTTTCCAGCTCTGAAATAAATGGAAAATACAGGTATGAACTCATCCTCATCCGTGTTGAGACGCAGAGCAGCAGAGCTGTGCCAGGTTCCATTCACAGTGGCTGCAGCACAACCTGCACCAGTACAGGCTGGTGCCCTCAAACTGGGGGACAGTGCCAGCCAGAGGGACCACCCTCCCACCTCGGGGCTGTGGCTGTCACCAGTGTGTTTGCTGGCTCTGTGCACCCTCCTCTAACTGTGTTCCTTGTCACTGACACAAGAGCTGTTGCTGATTCCCTTGGGGAGCCACAGCCACTGTGTGTTGGACAGGGCATGCCCTTCCTCTGGGAAAACACATGAAAATAGAAGGGCATCTGCTGGTGTGGGATATTGCTTGAGATGTTCCTTCCTCTGGGGCAGTTTGGCATTTGTAATGCTGCTGGGGTCTGTTGCTTGTCCCTAATTACACTTTTCATTAGCTGTGTGTTGTTTCTTATTAATGAAACAGGACTTAGGAAAATGGCAATGCTGCTATCCTGTATGACAGAGATTAGAAGTGCTGCTGGGTTTTTATCTGCTACCAGTAATTTCCACCTAGGTTTTGAAAAACTGGATATGATGTGATGTTGGTGGAAGCCAGCAAGGGTATGTCATGACCCCATGCCTGAAGAGTATTTATGTGCACATAGCCACAGGGCACAGAAACAACCCCGGGTGAAGTAATCTGTGGGAGGATGAACTTCCCGGCATTCAAAGAAGTTACAGTGACAGAGTAGGAGAAGTCCTACTCTCTGAGTCAGGCTTGAGTCAGTTTCCCATTCGCCCTGCTGGATGTGTCCCACCTTTCAGACAAGGAGCAGAAGCGAGTTCTGTCTGAGTGCCTCCAGTTTGCCCCCACTGCTCTGTCACACTCGAGCGGGTGTGTTAACCCCAGCGTTGCACTGGTTTTCACCCCGAGCACATTCACTCAGCCCCCTGCTTCCTCCGTGGATTCAACTTGACACAGCGCCCTTGGTCCTCCTGCAGTGCTAAACAGCCACCAAAGCTCACCCCAGGAGTAGCTGCACTTTTCTGGTGGGTGAACTGATCTCTGTTGACATGTCAGCTCGTTAAATCTGCAGGGCCCTCCTGGCTGAAGGCAGGGCTGTGTGGCACATTTAAAGCATGATGTAGTTATTAACATAAAAGCAGCTGTGTTCCTGTTTGAGCTGTGCAAAGAAAAACACGCAGCTAATGATGACCGAGCCCGAAGCGTGCCTGGGAGACAGCACTTATGTATGTTTTCCATGTGCCCCAGAATAATACAGAGTTTAGGCTTTAAAAGAAAGTATTTGGGTCCTTGCCAGGTAGACAGACAGTATGAATGAAACACCTGTTCTGGCTTTGGGAGGGTTTTGGAACCATTTGATTACAGGGAAGGTACAGGCTGACCTTAAAGTGAATTGAATTCTCTGGTGTAGAGTAACATGTCCTGCTACATTATGAATCTTCTAGATCTCTTCGTGAAAATGTCCACAGCAGACAAAACACAGATGTCTGCTCCTTTTGGTTTTAACTAAAAGGTGCTGCTTGGGCATGGCAAATTGACCAGCTCTGTCCCAAAGCAGTCTTTTTCAATTTTGAATAAATCTTAAAGGAGGAACACTATAAAGGAAACAAAGATAAAAGACATTAAAGTAATTCTACCGAGAGAAGAAAAATGCCTGTTCATTCCAGATGTGCCCTAATTCAGCTCTTGCTAATGCTCCTTGGCACTTGGCAGTTTTAGGGGCTTGCATTTTCACATGGTGTAATTCAATTCTGAAAAAGATATAAGGAATCCTGACTTTCCTAGAGTTGCTTCCTATTGAATCACCTTATCAGTCTGGTCTGCTTTGTCCAGTCTTAACTATTTCTGTTAATATGGCAAAACCAGCACCAGGAATACTTTAATGAAAGCAGACTGCAGCAGATGGTAGTGTGATGAGTTTGATATCCCCTCTGGCCTTTGGCTTTATACATTCATAAGAACCAGCCAGAGAAACCAAGGCAGATCCTGGTCAAATTCCTCATGCCTTCAACAAAACCCTCCAGTCCTTTCCCACTGTAGATTCAAGCTGTGCCCCAGCTCCCCCGATGCAGAAGGGTTTAAAAAGCTGTAATTGAGCTGTCAGTTTGAAGAACAAACAGGGGAAATGTACTTTGGGTCTCTGTTTGGGGGCTGTTTGCAGAACTGTCTGTATGTGCATGTGTGGGGGTCTGTGTGAACGGGAGGGGAACTCCCTCCTGAGCCTCTGTGAACTCAGCAAACGCAGGGCAAACCTCACAAGGAACCTGCTCATGCCTTTTGTGGGTTTGTTTTACAACCTTCTCAGGCAGAGCCTGCGGAGACTGTAAAATTATAAAGCTGGAGATGTGCTTGAAGGATATTGATTGCACTTCTGGCTTGCGTTAGTCCAACTCCAGCCCATGTGGAATTAGTTCTTAGCTCCTGGGAGCTGCTCCTGACACACTTGTGTCAAGACACAACACGCTGATAAATGGTGAGCTTGGCGTGAAGCTCTCGGGTCAGCACAGAGCACAGCTCAGGAAACAAGTTCCTTCACACAGCCTGCAGCAGGGTAGCAGGAAAGTGATTAAATCTTCCCGAAGATAACATGTTCCTGACCCTACACCACACAGGAACCATATGCTCACTTATTTCTCTTGGCTCAGGCCCTGCTCTCGGTGACGGCTCTGGCTGTGGTGGTGCCTTGGTAGGAAATACTGCAAGTGAAGGCAAGGAGTCTTTCTCCATTGGCCATATGTTGCTTTTCCTGGGGTGAGGAGAACTCCTTTCATTTCTCTATGTAATAGACAATATAAAACCAGAGAATTTATTCACAGCAAGCAGAATGTGTCTGTGTCACCACTGATTTACTCAGCAGGCCTCGCTTCTGGCTGTGGGATGCCTCCCTGTGCTCCTGCTGCAGGTTAAAAGGGTCTGTGTAGACAGGAAAACTCTCACTTGTAACTTGCAGAATCTTTGTTCAGATTTAGGAACTGGGTTCCCTCATCGAGATAAGTTGTTTGGAGCCCATGCACTCAATTTGTTCTCAGACTTCTTTTAAGCTCTTCCTGTCCCTCCATGCCCCCAAACCCCTTCTGTCACTCTACAGCTTGCTTGAAGAAAGCTTGTGGTTTCTGGTGGCAGCTTTGGGCAAACTCCTCATGGTCCTGCAGTTTTTAGGGAGGCAAAAGTAAAGCCTTCAGTGGAACTCAGATGCCTTTAGTGGATGCAGATGGATAACAGCATGGCTGAGGTCGTGTCACTACATGTAGGCTCAGAGAAGATTGAAGTAGGAATGCTACAGGCTGGATTTTTTTTTTTCCCAGTTCTTTCTGCATTCACTAGTAGTGGATTGGATTTAAAATGAAAAGTCTCTTCTGCTTCAACACCTCTTATTTGAGAGCATGTCACTGTGACCAGCTTTGGGAAGCCGAGCCAAGAAGCACCATTGCAAGGCTCAAGAACCCAGTAAAATTCAAAGAGGGATCAGAGCAGTAAAGGAATGGCAAATGTCCAGGGATGTTGAAATTTATGCTTAGAAAAACCTCTGAAATGGAAGAAAGGCTTCACTACTCAAGCTAAGTTTTAACTGTTATAGATCAGGCAATATCCTTTTTTGGGAGCAGAGTATTTCTTGCCCACCCACGGGGGTTTTCACTGGAAATGTTTGCTGCTAGTGACTCTCAGATGAGATGTTAGATCAGATGGGACTCCTGTCCAGTCCAAATTAGCAAATGTGACTTTTTTCCCTGAGTGTGGCTGAAAAGAGATGGCATCAGGGAAGGAGTTCAAGTTGTTAACCTCAACTTTTTGGTTAACCTCTAAATTGGATGTTTAGCAATGTTAGAAACCCTCTGTCCTTTTCTTCCTGTGCTGGAAAGAGACCCTCAGAATGCTCTTTCTTTAAACCATTTCCATTGCTTCTTGGACAACTTCAGATCCCCTCAGTTACAGGTGGCCTAAGTACAATTTCAGTCTTCAAACTGTCTTTGAAAGAAGCTCTGCAGTCGACTGGAGGCCAGTTCAGACAGCAGAGGGTCATTTTTTCTGCATGGTGCTCCTGAGTCTGTGCCACAAAATCCACGTGCTAACTGTGATTTCACTTTCCTTAATTGCATTTTGGAAGGGAGATTAATTATATTACCACTAGAGGGATTACAGATATTAATTAGACTGGCCCAAGTGTTTTGCCCTGAAACTCTTGTGGGGGTGGGAGAAAGTTATTTCCCTAATCTGTGCCCTGCTCTCCTTGTTAACTCTTTTAACATATTTACAGGTGCCGTGGGGTGTAAGTAGCTAATTAAATACGGCATTTGATAAAGTTTAAGGAAGTTTTAATTCCTGTCCTGTGGAGTATTGATCTGCCGTGCATAAACATGTTAGTTAACGATTACTGCAGAGCACAAGTATTTTCAAAGGTGGCTGTTCCCAGAGGAACCTACCCATTTGCAAGCACGGTTTAAAGGGCAAAGACTGCCTGTTCTCTTGATAAGAATTTGTTTTTAAAGGTTCTGTTCAGCTTTTAAGGGATACATTCATCCGCGGAGTGATAAGATCTCGGCATTGAGTGGGGAAACCAGGGGAAAGGTCTCCAAAGAGAGGGGCGAGCAGGAAGGGGTTAAAAGATGTCTGAAAGCGCTTTAGGAAGTCTTTCTAACCGAATGGGCTTGGCGGCCGTGCTTCAGTGCTTCCTCAGCATGTGGAACCAGGCACCTCTCACCGCCCCGCGTTCACAAGTCCTGATGTCATGATAATGCGAGCCCCGAGAAACAGCTGGCACGGGGAGGCTGCCGATGGCAGGAGAGGGCTCCTGCGCTCCTCCGCCTCCCGAGGCCGGCACCCAGCAGCATTCCCCAGCAGCGCCCGGCCGCAGGGCTGCGAGAGTCCCACTGCCTGCAGCACCCTGCGGGGATCTCACAATAAATCGCTATATACACCTCTATGCACTTACAGTGCTCCAGATACAGTAAGAGGGATCTTTCAAAAGCCCCTGAAAGTGCTGAAATCAGGGTAATTGCAGAGCCTGGCTGGTACACGCCATGTGTGAATTCAGTTTGCGGAACTATGTATTTGAGCCACACACGTTGCAATGTGGTTTTGGGTTTGTTGGGGTTTTTTTTTAAAGCTTTTTATACTTAAGACAATAACTTTTCCAAGAGGACTGGTACCTCCTAGGCTGTCCACAGAAAAAAAGAAACAAAGAGGATGATGTGATGCAAAGAGCAAATGCCCCGCAGCAGTCTGTGAAGACCTGGACACGCTTAAGAGCTTGTTTTGCTTCCTGTGGGGTTCAAATACCGCAGCAATCCAACTGTTTGGAGTCCAGACCCCGTCTCTTGGTATGTCCTAGTTTAAAGGAAGTCTTGTCCAGTTCAGGCACAACATTTTGTGTGTATCATTTAATTCTTGGATTTAAAATGAGTCCGTGTTTGCCGGAAAACCGAAGCAGTGCTTTGATGAGTTAATTTATGTGTTGCTCTGTATTTATGTTCAGGTTTTTATCTGTAAAATGTCTTCCCCCCAGCAGCATGTAAAGACCCGACAGTGCGTGTGTCCTTGCCAGTCACACCACGCAGGGATTGTCCATGGGCAGCGGAGGGATGGGAGAAAGCTGGGTTATCGCTCAGCTGCTTCCTTCCCCCTTAGGTGAGAAGGTAAAGTCATTTCCCCAAAGCCATCCTTTCCGGGGAAAGTGGAAGTAAAATTTTCACTGCCCAAATTAAATGAGGACCCACAGCGTACCTCGAGGAGAGCGAACTGGGTTTGGTCGAGCCTTCCCCTGTTTTGTTAATTAGTAATAGAGTTTTTCCTGTAGATAACCCGATCTATCGGTTAATGGAGTTTAACGTACTAAAACACCAGCGAGCCGCGGCGGGCAGCGCAGCCCCGCAGATACAATGGGCACATTGTTCCCGGGGGATCCCGTCCCCGTTTATTGGGGAAGGGGGGCATCACTTCACCCCTCTCGGCTTCCCCTCGCTCCCGCGGGGCCGGGGGGCTCCCGGGGCGAGGCCGGCCGGGCAGAGGGGGGTTCCCGGGGCGGCAAAGGGTTAACCGGGGTGGCGGGGCTGCCGCGGCCCCTCCCCGTTGCCGGGGCTGAAGTAGCGCGGCGGCGGCGCGGGGCAGAGCCGAGCGGGGCAGAGCCGAGCGGGGCGGCGGCAGCGGAGCCGGGGGGAGCGGAGCGGAGCGGAGCGGTGCCGTGCCGTGCCNGGCCGGGGGGGACCCCAACCAGACCATCCAGGTACGGCCGGGCCGGGGGCGGACCCCCGCACGCACGGGCGGCTGGCGGAGCCTGGCCGGGCGGCGCGGCCGGGGCTGCGCTCGGGCCCGAGCCCCCTTTGTGCGCCCCCGGGTCTCGGTGTCGCCGCGGAGCGCCGGGGCTGCGGCGGGGGGCGCGCGGGGCGGGGGGGGCCGGGCCCCGCTC